>JAWNLC010000638.1:0-600000 GCA_035041535.1 Drosophila cognata
AGGCATTGGTGTGGACCTATTTCCGTTCCTATTTCAAGTTAAAACAATTAGTGGAGCACTTGGGCAGAAAACGCGACTCGGATGGATAGATTCCGGAAATATTGCCAGAGCACCGCCAAAGAAAATTCGGAACGTTGTGAAAATTATTATCAACAAACGACTTTAGTAGACAAGGATGGACGACTGATAGTCTCGATTCCATTTCACAGCAATTTTGAGCTGGTAGACTTCTTGTAAGCAAGCGGTGGCAAGACTGATGCAAATGGAGACTAAATTTAAAAAGAATCAGAATGCTTTTTCATCAATACGCTGGCTTCATGAAAGGGTACCTGCGGCTTGGACACATGGTGCCAGTAAACACAACAGGCCAAGGGAAATACTATCTGCCGCACCAGGCGGTGATTAGGCAAGACAGCCTATCGACCAAACTAAGGGTTGTTTTTGATGCATCAGCAAAAACCACATGTGGACGCAGCTTGAAAGATGTAATGTCAATCAGTCCCAAAATTCAAAGGGACATTTACACCTGTACTTCGATAATGGAACGAATATCGTTGGAGCAGCAAGGAAACTAGATGTCGAGTTAGAAGCTGCTTTTTTCAACAATACAAAGCTGGACATTTTCTAGTGTGTAGGTCGCTTATAAGCGGATATGCATGGGCAGATAGGATTGCTCGACAGATGGAGATATATATAGCGAATGACTTCAGAATTTTGAAAAAAATGGAAAAACGACTACTTGGTGTCATTGCAGAAAAGATCGAAATGGCGAAACGAGAAAGAAAACCTTAAGGAGGGTCAAGTGGTGCTGATCAAACAGGAAAATACGCATCCAGGAAAATGACCCATGGGCAAAATAATAAAAACGGCAAAAGGAAAAGACAATAAAGCTAGAGTTGTCATAATAAATCCAAGTAACGGCGAGCCAAAACGGTCAATTAATAAAATTTGTCCGTTACCAACACAAGAGGAAGAGCAAAAGACTACAGACCAGAGAATTGCTTAATATGACATTTACTGCCCCCCCCCCCCCCCCCCCCCGGAAAATGATAAAGTATGAACATGTGAGATGCTGATAGCTGGCTCATGCAGCGCTCTCAAAATTAGGCACTTGAGGCTGGAATACAGATGGGACATACACTGAGGACGCTGCACTCGATAAGAAACCAATGCGGTCGCCTTACAAACGGCTGCATAATGTATTTCTATGTATGTATTTAGATTTAAGAATTGTTTATAAATAAAAGTTCGAAACTAATCGTCGACTCCGCGCGTTTGATTTCATCCTATACGTGTCTCAAACTGTGAGAAATGAATGGATTGGCAGTGATATCTTTTGTTAATATGCATTATAATTTACATTCTCTTCTTCAGCATTAAAAGATGGGATTTTGTTTTGGCTTCTTGGGATTGGTGGAGATTCACCTAAATATGAGTATTCTTGTTTTAGTTAACGTACACATACATAAGTAATTTTAAAAATAGGAATACAAATATTGTATAGACCGGCATTGCATGCAGTATAGTAAATATGAGTTTCGAGGCTACACTTATGCATATATAGAATATTTAAAATATTATTTTTATATGTGCTTAGAATCATAAATATTTCTACAGCTAACTTTTAGTTTGATTAACAAGCTCTTAACTTAATTGACTTGTTACCTCATTACACTAGGAAATAGCATTTGTCGGCCAGGACTGTCACTAAACTTTTCCAATTTGAATTAGGAAGAAAACTGACTGTTCTGGACAAGAGAAAATTCTTTAGCCAATTGTTAACTATTTACACATCTTAAAATCTATGAATGGCTTTGAATTTTTTTTTTTTTTTTTTGCTTTTTTAACACGTATGCAGTTTTTTGTTGGCAGTTTTTCTTGGGCTTGAAATTGCCCGTGTTTCGAAAATACTTTTTAACAATCGTTGATAATTTTCCTAGTTAACTTTACATTGCCTGTACTTGCTTTTGTTTGTGCAATAAAAAATTATATAATTTCCCTTCTTTTCTAAAAAAAAAACAAAAAATACACGTATACACACTTGCTCATACATATGTGTGTATGTATGTGTTTTTTGCCTTTTTATAAAGGGAAAATCTTTGAAAGACGAAGTGTGGGGCATGAAGCTTTGTTACCCACTAAAAACCTTCCTGCTTTCAAATTTCCTCTTTCAGTACCAACGAAATGTTCTCGAGGCATGTGTGTGTGTGTGTGTGTTTGTTTGTGTATGTGTAAATCGTTGTAATACTATTAAATTTGTATATTTTGTGCAACTGACGCGACGCCCATAAGTTATTGAGATATCTCGTGGAGATGGCTGCAGTTTTCTGGAACTGGCAGTGAAGGTAAGCAAAGCTGTTTAAATGCACAAGAGCCAAGCGACCAGAAAATTGTTGCGCAAAATAATAGCACCAAGGATTCATCAAGCCCATTTGCAATGAACACCAGACTGAGCTGATCACACAACGTCCAGATAGAGTCCCGACGTCGGCGATATTGAGCAGTGCCCGCAAAAGCCTCCACAAAAAGCGCGCCGCGACGACGCCAATGTGTCGAACTGAAAATCAGAATTCGGATTAGCTGGCAGATAACAAAAGCTGAGCTGATTACATACCCCGCTGGCACGCTGCATGACCGCCCGATTGCCGTAGGTTTTCCAAACGGTCGTCGGCCGCATGAGAAATCCCGTTCCGTCCAAACTGATGCTGAAGTCTCCCTGCGGGCAGTTCATGTTGCGGTTGTAGCAATCACCCGCCGATCCCAGCGCCTGCCGGTGTCCCCTCGACTTGGCAAACTCGAAATCGTTCTCAATAATGCGCAGGTCGCTGATGTTGAGCCGCAGCTTGCTGAAATGCGTACGCCCCGAGTTCTGATCGTTGGCGTACTCATGATCCCGCGATATGGGCGGACAGTGGTCGATGTACCGCGTCTTGTACTCATAGTAGATGGAGTAATTCTCCTGTGGCTCCACAGTGATATACTCTCGCGGCGTCAGACTATTCATTTGATGGCAATAGATGCGCATCTGGCGTCCCCGCACCAGCAATGTGTACTCACCATCCTTGTACAACCGATACATGCGCTGCAAATCCGCACAGGTCTGTGCCCCTCTGCTCTCATGGCTGACGGGACTTTTCATCTTGCAGCTGGGTGGCGGAGTGCATTTGATTTTATCGAATTTCGGCTTGCTGGCTACCCGTCGCATATGTGAGTCATAATACAGGATGCGTCGCCTCTGGTAGCCCGAGCAGTCACACTGTTCACAAAATTCGAAGTTAAGCTGTGGATCACAAACTAAAAGTGGCGAATGGAGCTTCACTTACGGATGAGATCACTTTGTACTGCCGCTTGATACAGTGACTGCATATTTTTCGGCGAGTTGGCCGCTTGCCCACATCACAATTCCGTTCGTTCACGCTCTTGCCCAGCCACGAATCGCAGCGCACGTTGCGCGTCTGGTAGTCCACATCACAGTCCCTGGAGCATTGTGTCCACTCCGAGGTGACCCACCTGCAATTGATTTTGCACAATTTGGTGGTCTTGCGCAGTGTGGGTTTGCGCACCTTCAGTGCCTTGCAGTAGGATTCGTCAACATTTTCCTTGCGCTTGGGTGTGCCAGGCACATCAGGCTTGTAGACGCGCGCACAACTCTGCACCTTTCGCTTCTCGCCCGTGCCACATTCCACAGAGCACTGAAAACAATTGAAGTGATTAGTTGGCGACATAGTTTCATAAATTAATATAATAATAAAATAACTTGAAAAAATAAAGATAAAAACTGCATCTTGTGTTATCTAATTTATCTGCTAAGGGCAACTTTTATGTGGATAACATTTCGCATCTCTTACCGGTAGCCACTCGCTGGTGTACTTGATGTGGCAGCAGTTACGCACTTCCTTGGGTTTCTTCGGGTCATCAGGCAGACAGTAGTTGCCGTACGGATGGATACAGGTCACAGACCGGTTCATCTTACACCAATCGCTGCACTCACCCCACTCTCCCGTCTGCCAATAGTTCACAGAGCGTTGGTTTATCTGAATCAATTGGATTGAAATTAGTAAGTTAAGTCGCATCTGTGTCATTTGGATAACTTACTTTCGGATAATATGGGCACGGTTCTGCACGGCATTGCTCGTGGGTAACAATCTCGAATTTGAGTCGGCAAAAGGACATATCAACGATATTCGATCTCTGGATATCGCTGAAGGTCTGTATGCAATTGAAGATCTTCTCTCGGGTGCCCAGCTCCCCACAAGCGGCGGAGCATTCCGAAATGCTGGTCGTGTTCAATCTGCAGCACAAACAATATTCGAGAATGTTTATATCAGAACTCTGATAACCACTTTTTAATCACAACTCACGTTAGGGTGCAGTCCGTGTTGCAGTTGCGATTCTCCGGTTTTGGCATCGCCGACTCATCGCAGAATTGCGGCGCTACTTTGAGACCCTGAGTTGTGCTTATACAGGCCGCCTGGCGATGCATTGTGCCCTTGCACAGCGCGTCGCAGTTGCTCCATGCTTGCATCTGCCAGCGATAGATCTCGACCTGTGTTTCTGCAATGATTGGCTTGTCCACTGTGTACGTATAGGTGATCAGTATGGTATCCTGGTTCTTGGCAGCACTCAAGTCTATCGAAATGATCTATTTGATTTGAATGAAAATATAAAAATGGTTATTTAGCTGCAGCAAGCCAAAACTCTTCTGTTTACCTTTACGATTAGATCACGCGTCAGCTTCCATGAATCAGTGGTGTTTACGCGCTCTATGGTGCTATTGGAGCCATTGTAATCGATTGTTACACCCGCATACGAATACTTCTTGGGATATGGTGTCACCACTGTGTCTCTATTCAATATAGGAGATTGCTGGTCATCGGTGAGGACAATGTAGTTCTGATCGGGATAGCCAGGCTGTGTAATAACTATGTTGGAGGCGCCTGCATAGACAGAATGAAATATTCGTTAAATTCTCTATGTAATACATTGAAAACAATTTGGAGCAAGTGCAATTTAAACTTTTAAGCTTCGAGTATTAATGCAAAACTAATATAGATGAAAAGTCCTGAATTTCATTGAATCTCAATGTAAAAACTCATATTGGATAAGAACCATAGAAAGAAGAAGAAAGAAAACAAATCAGTGCTGATGTTTATAATTATCGATAAAATTGTCGATAACAACTTAATTTAAGAAGACAACTCTTGAAATACTTCGATGCTTAAGTACTAAAGTTCTGTAATGTTAGGTTAACAGCTGACATATCGATTAAAGAAAATATCGCTGCTTCGCATATTCGTGAAAGAAAAAAAAGTACAACGCACAAAAATGCAGTTTCCGGTTCCGCTTTTCATTAAATTAAATTGTGTGTGTTGACTAATTCATGTTTGCAATTGCATGAATGCATACTAGTATCGTGTAATTGTTATTCACAAGCTCTTCAACTGCTAATTATTGCAATTATTGCAACACCTTTTTGTGTGAGTTTGTGTGTGTGTTTGTGTGTGCGTGTGTGTGTGTGTGTGTGTGCATGAGATTGCAATGGGCGCCAGTGCTGATAAAGAGCGAGCAGAGTGTGCATTAATGTATACTCTATGGCGACCTCTGACGTGCGATCCGGCACCATTCGCCGTCTGCCGATTACGGAATCGTTGTCGTCTGGCAATCAATGCGTACGTGAGGCGCCTAGGTGCATTTGGATTGGAATTGCCTTCAGCTGATGTCTTGACACCGACAGCAGATCACAGCCGAGAAACCACGACTCACGTGTTCCGGCAATCAAGGTAGGCATACAGCAATTACCTAGTATATATACGTGTATGTACATGATTGTACATGTCTGAACATGCATAATTATGATTGGCGAGGGTTGGGCCAAGATGACTCAATTGGGCATCGAAGTCGTTAAAACTGTTTAATAGCACATTAAGTTACGCAACGCATAAACATTTAACATTAGCATTCACTCATTAAATCATTAGCCAAAATGTAATTATAGAATTGAGATTTTTTTCTTCTGCTTTTGCTGCTTTTTTAGGCAACCGGCAATTATGGGCGTACACACCTTTTGGTATCGTCGTGACGTAGTAGAGGCTCAGCGAGGGCTTATCCCGACTCAGTAGATCGGAGACATACACGTTGCCGGTGTGCTCCTCGCACGTATCGTTGTGCCCCTCGCACACACCGCATTTATCTGCATTTCCAATTGAAAAGAATACAAAAATTGTGTTAAGATTCTTGTCTATCGATTTTGATATAGGTATGTGTGTGTCTAATTACCGAGCTTGGCAATGGAGTTGAGCTCGTTATCACAGCCAGCTGGGCGACAGATGCCGTTGACACACTTGTCAAAGCTGTCCACGGTGCAGGTGGTGCCATCCCTGACCATATCCTTGAGCAGAAAGTAGGCACTATCGTCCTCCAAGCGGCAATACAACTTGCACTTGTCCGCCACATATGCGTTCACTGTGTTGAGTTTTATACGGGATTAGTTAAATTAACTGGGCACTTGTGTCAATTGTTTTCACTCACATCCGTATTTGGGAATCCACTTGGCGTCCGGCCTAATGCCCTGTATTTTCAAGTTGCGGCCATTCTGGTCATAGCACTGCTGCTCGCGGGGCTCTATGGTGCCCGATGGGCAGGAGTGTGTGTTGCACGAGCGATACTTCTTCCGACTGCCCTCACAGTACTTACCACCGTTTGCGGGCACTGGATCATTGCACTCGCGTTTCGATCCCTGAACACCGCCTCCACATGTTAGGCTGCACGGCGTAAACGCAGTCCAAGAACCCCAACCGCCGTGCACCGTCTTGAGCGAGTAGCCAGTCCGTGGCACACAAACACCCTTTTGACACCAATACCTGTTGTTGTTGCACAGCGTGCCATCCGCCCAGGGCAGATTGCTGGAGCGGCAATTTTCATTTGGATGCGTGCTCGCCTTGCAGAAGAGCCGGCGGCAATCCGCCTCAATGGAACAGTGGGTGCTCTGGTTGCCATGTATCAGCTGGCACTGGTGATCCAGAGAGTAGATCTCACCGGGCAGTTTTGTATTCAAGTTGTCTATGGGAGAGGATTGAGTGTCCTCCAGGCACGATTTGTCCATTTTTCTAAGATCGCAGTAGTCAATTCGCTGAATTTTTTTCTGATTGGTATTTTGAGTACTTACTCGAGAAACTCGGACACATAGTGCCGGGAGCACGCAGACCAAGACCATGGATGCATGTGATCTCCCATAACGCTCGACATGATGTGCAACGTAAGATTGTTGCCCGGCTTCGAGTTGTACTGCGTGCACCGATCGTCGTCATCGTGCGGCATGTTCAGGCTAAAACAAACTGATTGAGAACAATGCTCGCATAAAGCAAACCCATTCCTCTTACATGTGGCCCAGTTCGTGCGCTATCGTAAAGGCGGCGGACAGGCCATTGTCCTGCACAATGGAACAGGCGCTGGCCTTGCAAACGGTGCCCAGCTCGGCCAGACCCAGTGTTCTGCAGCGCTCCTCCCGCTCATTCGAACAAATCTGATCACTAGCGGGCGAAAATGTTGGCAATATAGTGCCTTGCATCCAGATTAGCCGAAAAGCATTGGACTTACCGCGTGATTAGCATAGCCGTATCATAGGGATAGCCTTTTTTGGTGAGGAACGAACAGAATCGTTTTAGTTTCTCGGATTTGCCTGGCCGATTGCTGTACCGATCGTTGATATCCTTTAGCTCGAGCAGTTTGACCAACGATATGCGTATCGAGTTGCCAATGCTGGCATCCGCAAAGATGTTCGATACAATCGATAATAGTGTGAGAATGTAAGACTTGAGATCTTTCTTGTGGAACTCCATCATGGTGTGGTCGACGGCGATGAGCACCTCTAACGTATAAACCTGGTTGCCCTGATTGTGTCGTTTGCGGCGCGTTAAATGCGTTGGCTCACTTTCCGTCAGCTCGAGAGCCTCCATCACCAGTTCCAGATCGGAGACAGCCTGTCTGGGATTGCGTTGCGAGTGCCGCCAGACGCGATGCAAGATCTCGTCGCTGTCCGTCTGGTTGACCGGCTGAATGAGCATCGTGCCGAAACCAGTTTTGATATAACCAGTCTGTGCAATGATAAATAGGAGGGCAGGGCAAGGCAGGAGGTGGATACACAAGCTTATTAGTAGTCGTACTCAGCGATAAATTGATAATAATTATAATTTGCGAAATGTTAATTCAATGCAAATGGCTTTTTGTGAAGGTCTCGGCGCCATGAACTGATCTCCACCAGAGCACCACCTGCTGCTGGTGTAGATTTTTATTTTGATGTTTGTGGTTTTTAGTTTATTTTGATTTTTTTGGCCTTACCATGCCGCCGCAGAGGGAGACGGCGACCGCCGATTGATTATCGCCTTCCACGTAACCTTTGTAGTAGCAGCCCAAATAGTGTTCCTCATTATGGGACTCCTCGGTGCGATTATTAAGTATGCGAATGACCCGAAACGTGCTAGATGGTATGAACGAGGTATCCTGATGCAGTACCAGATGCAGCTGTTGCCCAAACACATTCAGCAAGTACTCCGGATGGGGATCCCAAATCGGGCTAGTCTTGGTGCGGAATGTGCCAGTCATGCTGAACGCAGAAGTCGCATCTGCATTAAGCACATATTAAATGATGCATTATGATGCATGGCTAGAGAATGTTGTTGTTGGTGTTTCCCACTTACCCCTGTGGCTGCTATTGCTATCGCTGTGCCGCTTCGATTCGTATAACAAATCCTCGGCATTGAGAGTAAAGTTGTGTATTTTGGTGGGTGTGACAAAGGTGCTGAGATTGTCATCGGCAATGTGCTTGTTGTCGCCAAAATCGTTTTCGCTTTTCATATCGCTGTCATCACTCCAATCGACAACATCCGTATCGTTAATAAACTTTTTCGATTCATGTACCTCGAAGAATCGGTGCTGTTTGCTGTTGCTATTGCTATTGCTGTTGCTATTGCTGATGCTATCGCTAGGCCTACTGCTATTCAGAAAGATGTATAGTCCGATCAGTCCAAGCACTATGGTCACGGGGATGAAAAAGCAGGCGTGCTGGCGCAGGTGAGCAGACATGTTTTGAATATATTTATTCTTGTAGAACCACCATTCGCAAGTCTTCTTCCGCACGAGCTGCAAGTAACGCAAACACAAACAAAAATATGAAAAGAAAGTCATAGTCAAGCTCCAGCTATGGACCACAGCCAGATGATGTATCAATAACGATAGAGCAGAAAGTTGAAAGCGCCACATTCTCTCACACCTTCAATGCAGATTACATGCTCTGAGCGTACGGGGCAAGTGGGCACGTTCCGTTGACCCATCAAGTAAACACAATCAACGGGGATGGGAGGTAACTGATTTGAGTGATTAACTCTTTGAAAGAGTTATTAAATTGATCAACCGACGCGTCGACAGCTGCCTTGGCCACCTGTGAGCGGCCGCTCAGACCCCCGGCCCCACTTGGCCTTTACCTGCACACCGGCACGCACACCGGCCGCTATTTGTAGATCTATCGAACTGCTGAAAACACTTCCTCACATCTCAAAAAATTTCGCACTTTTTTCCTTTTTTATTTTTTCTTTAATTGCTTAAACTGAAATGCTTAAGCGCATAGGTGTAAAGTGTGCCAACGGCAATTTCTGTTTGCTTGCCAGCAAAGAAAAATAAAACCGAAAAAAACAATACAATAGCACAGAAAGACAAACAAAGAGTTGAAATAGTTAGATACCCCAGCGAGCGAGCAATTTATGTGGCTTTTATGTTGTTAATTTGAGTAGCATTTCTTTGCACCTCTGCGCAAGCATTTTAAATGTGTGCATCTGGCGTATCATGATCAATGTGGTATTTATTGCGGTGCCAAAAAATTAATTGAAATTCATCCAAAAAAAAAATAAAAATAATATCACGAAATTAGTTGCCAAATTTTACATAATTTGACGGCAGCTCTGTGAACTCTGTGACCGGCGGCGCATTTGTTATGCGACCAAATTGTCACATCGAACGTGTTTTTCGACGTTGATAAATCCATGACATCCAAACTGGATGCCAAGGCGTAGCGTGTGCTCGGATTTCCGTTGCGATCCCAAACGATTTTCAACGTAGCGTAACTCATCAAAAAGATGACACTCAATTTTGGAATTGCTTTTGACCTTTTATGTTCATTATTATTATTGAAAATAACTCAAAATGATGGGTCATTAAACAATTCCTCTACGATCATTCACTGCATGGCCCAATTCAATAAATATTGACAAAGCTTAAGATTTATCACACGGCTAGCAATGAATATTGAATAACACGTTTTGAGTATACCACCTCTTTGATAAACTGCCGATCCGTATTTACGAGATAACCAATTTACATTTGCATACTTTTTGGGGTCGACCCACGAAGTGTGGAGCTAACCACTTTAAGTTGTATCACGTTATAAATTAAAATGGAAACTATTATTTTAATATGCATATTTGAGTATTCGAAATTTGGTCAATATCCCTTAGAAAATTTAAATTTCTGAAGAGAATATTTAAATAAATTCGCACACAATAGAACAACTGGTTGAATTTGAAATAAATATATATATTTTTGAGCAAAGCAAATCAATAGAATATCTTTCATAATTTAAAAGTTGTATTGCTACGTAGAGCTACCGATTGCAACTAAGAACACTTTTATTATAAATATAAGATTTCGCACTGCTGGAGCGTGCTGAATTTTATAATATACATATGTCTATATATACATTGTGTGCTATATATGTATATGTATATGTGAATATTTCATAAATCAATATTCGTTGCACACATGTTTATGATGTCAGAACATTAATCAACGCTTCTATCTGTAAACAATGGGCAAACAGTCAGGGTTATCACTGTCAATGTCTGGTCTGGTCATTCCCATCAAGCTTTCTCACTTTTCGCTCAAGAATTTCTATTGAAAATTGAAATATATTTATACGCGACCTGCTATCTGAAGCTGCTATATTATTGGTGTGAGGCTTATCATAAATTTCGACTAATTCAATAGCCGTTTCTCGATTTGCAATGCAAATCGTCGGGTCTTTATGTATTTAATTAGAGGGCCATTCTGATGATCTCTGTGTTTACCTCGGCGCCGAGAGTTATGCATGTGTTTGGGGAGCTGTTTATTAACTTGTTTCCAAAACAACCTCATAAATATGTAAATGCAATGCGTGCGTTCTGCTTTTATCAGCGACGAGTGATAGCCGTGCCGATGCTTGGGCCTTTAGTTTTCTTGGTCGGTTTCATTTCCATTTGATACGCGTATAATTCATTTAATTTATTGTTAAGTCGAAGTGGTTCCTAGGCTCTGACTAATTGGCTTAACCAATGTGGCGGCGGCACAAAAAAAAAAATCAAAACCAAAACAGAAAACCAACAAAAACAAAAGAATACTAAAGAAACATCCGAAGCGAGGTAAAAACCAGTTTACACTTGGCCAGCGTTCAAAATAGGCAAGAAACAAGCGATTTGTGTGTCAGTCTATTACTTTATTTCTATTTACCAAATGCTATAATTTATGCCAATGGCTACATTTTTGGCCGACACTCTGTCTGCGGAGCAGTCGCCGCACAGTCTGTCCTCTCGAGAGGCATGAAGGTCGTTGCCGCCGCAGCTTCGCAGTAGGCTGACACTCAATAGCGACCGGGGCTTCATGGACGATACACATTTTTTTCGTTTTTTTTTTTTTGGTTTTGTGAACCACATACTTTGGCACTGGCTAATTGACCGAGGTGTTGGTGCTAAGTGAACGCCCAGCGACAAGCAATTGAAACACGCGTCTCGCGCCACGCTGCGTATGCGCAATGTGTTCAATTAATTACACGGCTAGCGCCTTGTTGCGCTTAATATGTATTTAATGACTTAATTGCAAATGCCGCCCTGCAGCCAATCGGGAATTCGAGTCGAATTCCGTATACTCAATGTGACAATAGTACATCATTTGCAGCAGAAAATTAGCAAATTAACAGCTACATTTTGGTATTCACTTATTAATTGCCAGCTAAATCAAATTGTTTACATTCAGATAAGGAGATACGCTGCGCTCGCCTTACATGCGGTTACATTAGATAAGAACTTAGATACGAATTTTAAATAAGATATAGATCTGACGAGCAGGTAGTTCGATTCTAAGCGTCGTCTCGTCGTGTTGACTCACACTATACGTGTATCAGACATACATATTTGGTTTGTCTGACGGTTTAAGATTTCAGCACATTCTGCTGGCCATTAGCTCACGCTTAATTATAGCCATGCATTTGGCTAAGACCTGATGTGCAACAACATGCAGTAGAAGGCATTTCGAAAACATTATTCCTAATGCAGACACTTTGTACAAATCCAGCGCGTTTGTATTTATTGCGGCTGCATGTGAATGATAAATAAATAAACTTGTTGAATTTATAGGCGTGTGTTTTATGCCTTTATGCTCTCGACGCGTGACCGCGTGCAACAATATCGAAAAATCGATTGGCTTAAATACAAACGCTTGGCCAAACAGACATAGCCAAACAAGATGCCGGATTACCGTTAATGCTGAAAGTATGTGTAAATATTCTATTCATTTCACTTGACCGTTTCCTGCGAAATGTTTTGCCAATGTACAGGAACAGGCAAACAAATTCAAAGCTAGAAGTCCGTGGGAAGCATTGCCGAAAGCCAAAACGAAAACAAAAATTGGGAAAACTCATCTAGGAAAAATAATAAAAACACGTTCATAAAATTTACTCGCAGGTTTCCCTAGAAAAATCACCGAGCGACAAGCCAAATGCAGAAAATCGTTCATCATTGGCTGCTCTGGGTAAGTCCCCCACAATAATTCCAAATAAAGAATGACTGTATTGATCAAAGTATAAATATTTATGTGTATATATTGAATAAATAGATGAAGAGATGCATTTGCATGCAGCTTGGCATTGTGTATCTAAATTGAAATCAGCATTGAACTGAAGTGCATTGATAACTTCACAATTCACAATTTACAATTTATAATTCACAATTGAAAATTGAAAGCCATCAGCAGCAAACCCAAATCAATTAACCTTGACAAAAATGCGTTTGGCAAAAACTTAATTGAAAATGGGCAACAAAATGCATTCAACAAAGTTGACTTTAATGCCATTTGGCTTAACGAGCTGGTCAGCAAATCGACTCGCCGGCTGCCTGCCGGCTGGCTGGCTGGCTGGCTGGTTGATTGAATTGAATGGGTCGGACAACGGCCACGTTTGCTATATGTCTGCCATATCATTAGGCTAGTCATCATCATAGACATATCAGTTGCTTATATAGAGCAGCATCATCATTGCTGGCTCACTTTCTATGTATGCCACGCATATGGCAGCTGGAGGTAGACCCCCAAAAGTAATTTCGGCCAGTTAATTATTGCGAGTTTAACCTTCAAATTTTATATGTATGCTGCGATCGTTCTAAAACTGTAAAATAATCAACATTGTTTAGCTTTCGTTTAATGAAATTTGCACAAAATAAACTAAATAAGACACATCGAAAGATAGAAACAAAAAAAAAAGGAAAAAGAATAAGAAACATAATAATATAAAACCCGACAGGCCGCCAGAAAATGTTTAGCTTTGATATTTTAATTTGCACAATAATACAAATTAAAATATTGTATCGATATCGTGTGGTGCATGACTAATGCTGGGAATCTTGGATCTTAAATTCCAAATCCGAACAATTTTTCACTTGTCTGTAAAGTGTCGTAAAGTTTTTAATGCACATTTTTAACTGCACTTCTGAGACTTGCAATGTTATGCCCGTAAAAGTATTGCAGTTAATTTGTGTATTTATTCAGGTTTTATTTAATACTTTATTTAATGGGCTGCCTTTTTGATTTATTTGGCACACTTTTGTGCAAATGGCATGAAATAACATACTCAAACACTGGTGAATTTCAATTTATGGGCACACGCGGCGTATGCGTTATATGGGATTGTCTACATCAACGGGGTAATTGACATTTCGTGATGGTTGAATGCGTCTAGGGTTTTTAAGTATAACTTACATTTTGCAAAAATATAATGGTATACTCAATTGTTACTTTAAATATAATTATTTGCATCTTTTTGGTTTGACAATGCGCTAAACGCTGAATTTGAATTATGGCGCAGCTTGAAGATATAATTGAATCAATATAATCGATCATAATAATCGGCATTCACATTGAGCCATCTAAATTTGGTTTATCAACATTTCTGTATGGAAGTAGTGCATTCAACATTCTCCAGTGCCGCACATTCTCACGTTCGGTTAATTTACATATTTATGCATGTGTATCTACAGTTGGATTGCCACGTCGTAAATTACAAAAATATTTATTTGCTTTTGGACGCTTACAAAGTGTGCGTGTTTATTTGGACAGTGCAAGTCGATGCCAAAGGCGTTGGCCTTATGTGGTGAGGTAAATTCAACGACCACCTGGCCAATTTTAAATTGAAATTGGTATTCAAATCCGAGCGGGGTTCTCTAACAAATGACAAGCAAGTAAAGTTCGTTGTCCTTGGCGTGCAATGATAGAAATCTATTTTGTGATCTTAAGCGAAATTAAGAGAAAGTCCTCAAATTAAGTTACGCTTTATAGAGAACTGAGTTTGATCAAATTTAATTCGACTTTAGAAAATCGAATGAAACTTAACAGTTCCACATACATTTTCATTTGGTTGTTTCCTGCCTGATCTAGCAGGATCGAACATATCTATATACTAGGAAATAGGAAAACACAGACAGACTTAGTTCTTCGACCTTGAAGAGTATTAGCAACTTGGCTTAAGGTTGCATACAATTTACGGGCTTGTTAGTCGTAAAATTTTAAGATTGGAAAATTTTAAAAACTTAATGATAATCACCTGGAATTTCAAATCGGCGTATAATGGAGAAGAACTTGAAAGGAATTTTTCTGAGAACGGTGGGTGGTGTAAAATGAACATATGGCTGGTTAGAAACTGCAAGTTATTTATGGTAAGTACGGCAATTTGGCTAAGAGCTTGTTTATACTTGTTAAGATGCATAAATGTGTTAATAAGCACACGAGGTTAATTACTTATCGCATCTGACCCGGCAACACGTTGCCCAAATCATTTCTTTTATTGTTTATTTTTGTTGTGGTTCACTCAGGTTTCACATAAAAGAAAAATATATAACAGCTCTATTAACTAAACTAATCACTGTGCTAAGTGTAAACAAATAAAAAATATGTTTTTGGTATGCCAAAAATGTTCATAAATAAAACAAACAGCATTGAACTATACCTTCATATATTTATATTAAATATTGAGCCACGCGAATGTTGATGGAGGCGCGGAGCAACGATTAACCTCAAACGGAACGCGAGACGCGACTAAGAACGCGTTGGATTCGCAATCCTTCTGGCAATGCCAATGACACGCCTGCATTTTAAAGTAAAATAAAAAATAATATCACCTGAATTGTGTGTTATTCACAAAGAGGAAACATCAACGCATAAACCCACGTAGGGGCGTCACACAAAGAAGCCCCACAAGCGGATGTGGACACGCAATCCCGGAATACAAATGTAAACGCAATTTAAAGACAAGATTGAAAGCTATTTCGAACAGTACAAAAACTTTTAATGCACTTTTTTGAATTGTATCATTTTTGGAAAAAAAAGAGCTCTAAATTCTACATTACGTGATAACTTCTGTCTATAGCCTCCCCATTGGGCTTTATATTCGCTGGTTGAGTAATTGTGGCCAATGGCACTCGTAAAACATCCACTGTAATTCAGAATTTCGGTTGCTGTTGTGTCTGCCTTGTTCGAGATCGCCTGTCGATCGGCGAACTGGCTGACTGACTAATGTGGCAACCATGTGCTGGGCGATGCCACATCAAGCAAGCAAACAAACAAACAGCAAAGAGCAGAACGACAAGATGAATCGAGCCTTGGCAGAGCATAACAGATAAATAAATATACATTCATATCAGGCTTTCTTTTCCCGTTTAGTGTTAAACGTTTTGTGTTTTGTAAGGAAGTGTGCAAATCCGAGCATACTTAAACTGACAGCGCCATGAAAAAACGTGTAAGTCGGGTGAGCTCGACTAGGAAATACCTTTTAAAAAGTTTGCACACTCAAATGTAAGGAGTTGTGGAATTGCTCTAATTTCTTATTGCACAGATACTGAAGGGTTGAAGATTTTTTTTACAGATTTTGGGGCGCTACTAAAGACACACACATATTTATGAACGCTTCGATTATCGCTGTATTTATATATACAGAAATGCTTGAGTCTGCTGATAGTAGTGAGATCGATTTGAGAGTGTGTTTCGTAAGAAAACTATTCCTTCCGTTCGAAATCTGAATAGTTGATCAATAATATGCCGATTGAGAAGCTTTGTCCATCAAATTGTGGTTCTCATTTGATATGTATGTATGTAGTTCTTAAAGGCTCAGAGATCCGCGTATTCATACTGATTCGGAAATGCTTCCTTTCGTCTGTTACATACTTTTGCACAGAATCATTATACCCTTTTTATGCTATATTACTGCGTTCAGGGTATAAACATACATTATTTGCATTGCTTGTTCTATTGATGTTGTTGTTTGTGTTGCGGTTGTTGCCTTTGCTGTTGTTCATTCCTCCTCTGCCTGTTGCTGTTGTTGTTGTGTGCCATTGTCAGTGCGATTTTTAATTGGTTTTGATAATGCGCTTGAATTATGGGTGTAACGCCTCTGACATTTCAATTTAGCTATTGTCTGCCTGCTGTCATCGCCAACCCCAAAGACATGTAAGCATTGTGTTTTCTTTATTGTAATTGTTATTGTTATTGTTGCTGTTGCTGTTGCAGTCATTCAATGTATTTGGCTGTTGACAATGCACCCGGCGTTTTGAATGGCATCCCTCAAAAGACATCAAATTGCTAGCTGACAGTCGTCTCAATAAATGTTTGCAATTGAATGGACGATTTGATTGATTGCATTCCCCAGCTGCAGGGGCATCTCGTTGTTTAATGTCCGATTACAAGGCAGTGGGCGTTCTTGATGGCTGCCACTGAATTTTTTGTGTTTAATTCGTTTCATAACGACTCATCAACAAAATGGTGTGAGCCAAAGCAATATGTATTTTCTAAGGTATATATTCTTATTATAAATAAACTTTTACTCATTCACCCAACTTTAGTGAGTGAGGAGTGATTTTTGTGGCATTTAAATAAAAATAGTCGGACAGTTTCATTTTTTTTATATATTTTTTTAATTTTCGACCTCATCCAAAGTATATATGATTTACACATATTGGAATTCCAAGCGCAGCACACAAAATTAAAAGTTTTATAGTGAAAAATTCTCTTGGCTAATTAAGACTTTCAGCTGTATAAGCAAAGTATCAGTACATATGTATACAGGTGAGGATTATTAATTTTATGTGCTCACAATGTGAGAAGTCCAAAGTTCCACTCTAATGGAACAAAATAAACATAAAATCGTAAAAGCAAAGTGGAATGCCCATTCTACATGAGATTTGCCTAAAAAGCATTTGGCGCCTGTTTATTAATTTATTTATTTATTTGGAATATAAACAAATCGAACCAGGATTGGGTTTGGTATTTTATTTGAATTCCAGGAATGCATGTTTTTTGTCTGCTGTCAAAAGATTTCCGGTGCAAATGATCAAAAATGCTGCACAATTAATTGGGCATCAATAGCATCAAAACCCAAGCTGGCCGTCGATTATTTAAGATCATGATTACTATGAACAAGATTCATGATTTGCCGCAGCAGCTGTCCATGCCACACTTTTTCGGCATTGATGGCGAGGGGTGGAGGGGGTATTCCACAAATTCTAGCGGCTGTCGCTGTCATTTGGCATTAAGAGATGCCCATTATCATTCCAAATCCCAGACAGTGAATTTTGAAAATGTTGTTATTGGCGCCTAAGGAATCTTAGTTGCGGCTTTCAGGGGCGCCACATCAATCATCGCATTAAAGGCAAAGTCAGAGTTAAGAGTAACTTTTTGTTATCAGAATGAGGCCGGCACTTGAGTGCCGTGAGTTATATCGATTTCTAGGGAATAAGCATCGCTGTGGGAATTGAGGCAGCGGAAAAAAATTCCCAGCTGTTACTTCCAAAGAAAAAATTATATTTTTATGCATATACACATATATAAATATATATTATACTGATTCTTTAGCCACAAAATTTGTATTAAATTCGTTTCCGGCGAAGTAAGAGTTTCAATTGGATTGTAAAGCAAAATGAAAAAGACGAAGAATAAAAGACTTGTGAAATTTGAGCTCCACTTGGATCAGCTTATTATAGAAGCAAACCATCTACTGCATCTGCTGCATCTCTCATTCGATCTGTCTCTAATCTGACAAAGTGCATAGAGTATAAAATTTGCGAATATAAGTATAACAGGCATGCGGAAAAGCATTTGCCAGGCCAGACCTTCACATGGTTTCATTTATTCTAATAATTGTCTTTTATTTTTTATGTGCAACATTTATTTCCGCGCACACCCGGTCTGGGCACAAGACTTTGCCTCTGGTCTGGGTGAGACTGGCAGTCTGTCAATTAACCTCAGAGTTTTGCGTTGATAATATAAGTTATGTCTTTTTAATCGCTAAAAATTTGCATGAGCATTTGCCCAGTGTGTTTGTGTGTGTGTGTGTGTGTATATGTGTGTGTGTGTGGGTTTGTGTGTCTGCTTATGAGTGTGTGTATTGCACTCGAACTTGTGCTCGTATTTCAGTCTGTCTGTCGCCGTCATTAGCCAGGCCTCTTGTCAGAGAGGTATTAGCGCAGAGAGAGAATGACAGAAGAAGAGGGGGAAAGGGGCAGAGGCAGCATCGCAGTTGTTGTCCGTGACTCGAAGTGCAAGTTGAAGTTGAAGTTAAATTTGAAATGGATGGAAGTCGATGCCTCTTGCAAATTTCATTCAGAAAACAAACGGCACACCAGACGAGACGACTTGGTCCGGGTGCTGTACTTGTATAAATAATTCATTAGGGCGCTACGAGACGCGTTCATTTTGTATCTGTCAGATACGTCAAGCACAATTGGCGGTTGTAATATTGCCGGCTGATGCACTCCAATGACCTCCACAAATGCAGTTGGCGTTATAAATTTTGAGAATTTGATTTTTGTCTCTGTCGTCTCGTTTTGCGTTTCGCAACTGCCCGCGCCACCCGACTACTGCTACTCCATCGAAGCCTTCAACGGGACACATGAATCAGCCAGACATACATATATACATATGTATACTCATAATACTCGTGCACAAGCACTTTTCAATACACGTATGTTTTTTGTACATATGTATGCAGATGTATATCAAAATTTTGGCAGGTCAGTGCACTTTGCGCAACGCGACAATTATTTATTGAAATTGGTATTGAAGTGGAAATATACAAACTGTTGCCCAATATCTGGCGTATAATTAGACAAAAGCGAGCAATAAAAGCGCGCTCTAATCATATTAACCACGGCTCATTTAGGTCGCCATTCGCGATACGCTTAGGTCTTGGAGATCGAGTTCGTGTGCTATTTGCTATTTGCATAGGCTACATCTTGAGCTCAATTATTATTGTTATCTTTGTTGTTTTTGTTGTTGGAACCTTTGCCACCCAGCACGAACAGCATCATTAATCTTAATGATACGAAAGTTGCGACTGATTAATTTGTTCGATAATTAAAATTGATCGGACAACGGCAAACCGGAGAAAACAGTGCGCACACTGGACAAAGGCAGGCGGCGACGATATTCACAGTCTCTCGCATAACAAATGATCTTCAACAACACCAAACCCAACAACAAAATTATAACAGACATAACAAAAAAAACGGAAGCAATAATGGTCAGGAAAGGAAGCTCAAGCTCAATCTACATGAGTGCTCCGCTCCGCATTGAAACAAAAGCAAACCAAACAACAACAGCTACAACAAATTGCCCGAACCAAAAGTGAAGGTTGTCCAACACCCCGCAATTTGTATACCCTAATAGAATAATTCAAATGGCAACAAAACAGTTTGTATTATTCCGGGGAGTTCGGCATAAATAAAGCAAAAGATTCTAGAAAGTTAAAGTTAAGCAAATATATATGCATTTTCAAAAATAATTTAAAGCAAGCCAACAAATGATAAGAAAAAATTAATAATATTTCAAATAAGTCAGAGTAGCTTTAAAAGGGTGAGTCAACTTAGATCTCTGTTATGTCTGTTATCTTCATGTTGACTTAGTTAAGAAGACATAAGGTAAACTTTGGCCTGTTAGGTAAACTTTTACCCGTTCCAAACTTAATAGCATAGTCAAAGTAAACTTTGCCAAGTTGATAACACAAGATCTGAACATGAAACGTTCAGCTAAATCGAGTAATACAAATGTTATATAAATGTTTAGCGTGAGTTATGAGAATTTTCAGCGTGCTTAGTTGTCAAGCAATTTCCGGCACGTTTTGTTTTTTGCATATATGAAATCAAAAGCAATGACAACAAAACGACAACGAGAGATCGTGTATTTGCGACGAGTCTTTTAACGTTCTTCCATTGTTAATATTCACAACCTAAAGTGGTTAATTATACATATATATAGAGCTATTCAGCATTAAAACCAGCTAGGATAAGTATCCCTATATAAATCTTTTAAATAGCTCATTATATATTTGGACATTTTAATACCCCTCTTAGCTTGGAAATACATTTTGTGTTTTTATTTACGTCTGAAAGAGTTGTCAGTGGTGAAATATGTTTGAATTTTAACGGCAACGATTAATATCGCTACATCGATTAATATCGCAGCTCTGGTCACACATGTATTGTGTTTAATTAGACGCACTCGCGCATAATAAATACAATTTATAATCACAAACTGCGTTTCACTCTTCGTTTGAACTATGCCATATTACAGCAGTCAGTACTAACATTATGCTTTTAAGTTGCTTATTTTGTATACCCTGCAGAGGGTGATATTATTATACTATTGACACAAAGCAGACGAAACACACAAATACGATGCACATCTGACTATTCACATATAGATCAGTTTACACTTGAGCAGATGAGCTTAGGACTGCAAATGTGTGTAATATTCGAATTGTCAAAGATGTCTTTTCGTTCTTGTTATTTTATTTATTTGCCGGCGGCTGCTTTTTAGATTCCAGAAGTCGCATAATTATGTCACAGTGGAAACGCGTCAAAATAGCTCGCATAACGAATGTAGATTCTCGGCTGCTAGACTATATATCTAAAGTAGAATGTAGCGTGTCTAGTAGCGGCTAATAAATCTTCCAGACTCACATTTCGAGCAGGGTGAAACACTCAGCCACAATTATTGTTTTAATGCAATACGTATTTATTTTTATTTGTATTTCTTACATATTAAAATTTACTCGAACAATAAATGTTTGTGTTGTCGTTGTTGTTATTGTTTCAATTTTTGCCAATTTATAATTTTTTATTATTCTTTGTTTATGTCTAGCATATATCACAGATTTTTATTGCAATTTTGATTTTTTTGCTGATGGTGCTTTCGCTTGGCTTCTTTTTATAATCTGACCACATTGAAATTGGCTAAGAAGAGTATAGTGGTTTTGAGCAAATGTATTTGACAGGCAGAAGGAGCACTTCCAACCCCATAAAGTATTTATTCTTGGTCAGTCTTGTCGATATACCCATGTCCGTCTGTCAGTCCGCCTGACCGTCTGTCCGTCCGCCTGTCCGTCCGCCTGTCCGTGTGTTTAGAAGTGCTGCGTGAAGATAGTTCCGAGTACCAAAAGCTGGAAAGTCGTCGGTGCGTGGAAATAAGTCGTACTTGCGCAGTAATTCTAATGCTCAAACTACTTATAACATTTATATTAATAGTAAATTGCTTCCGTTTCTGGAATATTGATTTTTGATGCCCTATGGGCCTGTCATATGGAATGAGTGCACTTGCAGACCTGCTCACATTTGGGTGTGCAAAACCTTTTAAGGGGACAAACTACAATATGTGTAAAAGCTGGATTCAGGGTATATCATAGTCGAGCTTACTCGACTACAGCGTTCTTACTTGGTCTGTTTGGATTAATTAAAGCATTTTTATTGTTTCCTCGTTGTTGCTACTTTTTATTATATAATGCTACATTTTATGGACTCACTGAGACCGGCGATCGTTCAACTCTATGCACACATGATGTTATCATGATCATTTCAAACAAATATATCAAAATTCTGACACGCTTCGATCTATTCCTAAACATAAGCAAAAACACTGGCAAGGTAAAGTAAATAATAAAATTTGCCAAAATTAAAAAAAGACGGACATGTGCTATTTTGGTATCTCCGACAATTCGATTGCTCTCGTTTCTATGCCATCCAAATTATTCAACTTTTTAAACTTTTTTTAGCCTTAGGCATCAATATGGAAATTTAATTTTTTGCCATAAATCTAACCTCAAAGCTTTTTCACTCATTTGTCTACTTTTTTTTAGAACAAATTTTTTTTGTTGTACTTTGTTTATTTTGCCGACATTTCTCCTGCGATTTGTTTGGCTTTGCGGCCGCTTCTGCAGCGTCTGTAAATATACATATAAACTTATGTACATATGTACATATGTATGTATGTATGTGTATATATGTATATACATGATTTTTTGCACCCACAATAAGGCATGGCATTAGTGGATGCTACTATTTATAGTAAAGGGCGTGTGTAGTTTATTTTTTGATTTAATAGTTTTTGATATTCCATGGCTGATTAATTTTGTATAAAATGTTTGTATAAAATTTGTGCATAAGCCTTGAATTAGTTTCGTTTATAATCGAAAATAGATTTCTCCCAATTTCTGGTTTTAAATTCATTTACAATTTTGAATTTAGCGCTTAGGACTTGAAAGTAAATAATTTTAAATTAGTACTCTATAAAAAGTACTAAATATTTAAAGGGAAGAAACTTAAAGGTATTCATTCCGGTCTGTCAGTCATTATCTTTATACATATTTCCGTATATAAATTGGTTTAAAAATACAGAAATACCAGAAACAGTTCTTATTGACTTAGGTACCCTACATTTTTAATATTATACCTTTTAGGTATTAGCTCGATAATCCCGTTGTCGCTAAAGTTGTCTTTCTTTTGGGACACTTTTCGTTGGTTCGTTTGCGGAAGAATTATAATTTAGCTTGTCGGTATTTAAAGCGAGATGACATTTTGGGCACCGAAACGAATTTGTGCAATTATTAAAATTATTCTGTATGCATTTGCATCACATTTCCGTTGCACAGTTTTAGAATTGGTCCACTTCTTGTTTCACCGAATTACGATATTTTTATGTTTTCGCAAAGCTCTCGAAATATAAAAATTCGTGTGGGCATAAAGAAAATGTTTTGAAACTTTTACCGCGCAGTGTGAGCTTGTGCGAAATTCGAAAACAGACTGAGGCGAGGCGTTTACAATTTCCCTAATTTTTCAACTATCAGCGAGAATCTCGCAAGCTTCTTTCTGAACGGAATTCTTATAAACAAAGAACAACGACTAGTTTCCTAATCGATGTACGGTGTACTTTCTAACAGTATGCGTAGTCTTATTGCAAATTTTGCATTTCTCCATTTCAGAATAGATGCTTCGAGCGATAAGTTGGTTCTCCCGGCAATTTCGTGAACTGAGAAGGAAATTAATTTAAATTTTGAAGGCTTAGTTGAACACATGAAATTTGCTTAAATTTCACAAAATGTATTTTGGATAAACTTGCATAACAGGGTGTCCAAAATAGTGTATGAAAAACAGAGCATTTTACGAAGCATATTCCTCGGGTCTAAAAGAACATTCGGGTCTAACCGTTTGGCGCCGAAAATAAATATAGAATTTACATGTGTGTGCGTATGGATGTGTGTTAATTTGGGCAAGCATGCTAATAATACCCATATTAATGTTAAACACGCGGGTATATGCAGTTGCTAGAAATGTAACTGACGGAAATTATTCGTAACGCAATTGGTTGCAAATAGTTAAAGTGGCAATTAGTTGCATCTACATAATTATATTTATTATGTTATATTTATTTAGGGTCAGCGGCCAAAAAAGGAATACAAAAAGTAAAAATTAGATTAAATTAAATTAATAATAAAAATAAAATAATGAAAAGTATGTGTGTGATTTCAAATAGCCATAATAATGCAATTACAGAAGAAGAGCAATCGTACAAGAACAGAAGAAGAAGAGCAGAAGAGTCGCGTTTTACAAGCACTTTTGTTACAGTCGTCATTTTTGTCTTCCTAGTGTCTCAAGGAGTTTCTTAAATTAATGTCGCCCCCTATACAGGGTATATCCTCTTCCATTGGAGTTTTCTTACACATATTCAACTGCATTCTCTTAAAATATATAAACATTAATGTGTTTATACATTCGCATATACATATAATATATATATATATATATATATAAATATAATATATTACAGACATCTGCAAATTACAAAATAAAATGCCATAAAAATGAAGAAATTAAATTTTCAGAATGAGGCGCCAAGGGCGCAGAGATCTTGACCATAGACGAGACACAGAACCCTATTTTTTATTGTTTATATTGGAGAGGCACATGACATCCGCAGTTTTCCCACTGGCCAAGAGCTTTAAATGCGTACCGTGACATAATTCAAGTGCACATGTGTCCCTGGGGCTGCCTGGAACTGGCGCGTGGCGATTCTGACTGGAAAGAAGGGTGTGACACTCCGGCGTCTTGGCTCATTGGACGCTGCGCATCAGCGAATACTTCCCATGAATTTATGATCCCATAAAAACGGAACGTCTGCCCGCATGGGCGGGCATCTTTTGGCGTATTTCCCGAATGCTGTCGACGTATAATTTGTGGTTGTTGTTTTTTGTTGCTGTTCCTCTTTGGCGCTAATTGTCAAACGTCGGTGACAAGTATGGTGCCGCGCCCTCGCCTCGCCGGCACACCCCCACAACGCTCTTCCCCCTACTGACATGAAAGAATAACTGCCAAAGTCCGAATTGTGATGTATGTGATGTGGGTGCGTTGATCTCTCCACTCGTTTGAGAATCGGTGAGTTCATCTAGATGTTCTAGGAAGTCATAATCGCATGTGCAATTTATTATGCAAACTGCTTCACTATTAGATGAGCTTTAATTAATTCCAATTTATATGATTTTGCATTTATATTGTGTCATTGATGTGCTTTTTTAATTTATCGGTTATCCACTGGCAAAACCCGATTTTGGTTATGTCTCTTTAGAGATATTGATGATTAAATCAGTTTTTTAAGAACTAATAATGAAGCAACCCAAATTTTGTGCTTTGGAGTTATGCGAAACTGGTCCCTCCCAACTGATTAAAAAATATATTGATGACTTAATCTGATTTTATAATCTAATAATGGAGCTACAAAATTTACTTAGCAATTGATTGTGCTTAAGTGAAACTAGTTCCTCCCAACGGATTAGCGCTCCAATTAAGATTTCAGCAAACAAGGGCATAAAACTTTAGTTGTTTTTAATGATTGCCTAATTACAAGCATAATAAAACCATAATTAAAGAACAAAAACAAGTTGATCTAATGCTAAACCACTTCTACACAATTCGAAAACAAAACAATAATTTTATGCTGAGCTCTTGGAAGCATTAATTTTATAGCACATTTTACAAGACCTTAAAATTTAGTGGCTAGCAAATTTAATAGCACACCAATTGAGGTCACCATAAGAGAAAGAAGAATCGAACATGTTGCTAAGATATGGCAATTTTCCATTAACTTCATGTCTTCGTATGTATGTGTGTGTGTCTGTATGTATGTATCTATATAAGTATGTATATATTATCATGTCTATTGGCCAGTCATCAAATTTAGTCACAGAAAATACTTAATTTGGATGTCTACTTTAATTACCTGAACAAACATTGCGATGGTAAAATTCGGCTTTTCAGCCTTTTTGTGGGTGTTTTGTTTCGTGCGAGTTGCTGACATCTTAACGCTCACTGATCATTGATCACTTATGGGAATGTCTTGCTTTGTGTGTCTTGTGAACTGTTTGATTTGTTTGTTATTCGCACTGCATGCTTAACTGCAATCTATGCAAATGATGCAACACTCGATAACTGCGCAGACGCAACGCCAACATGCAATCTGCGCTTGGTCGACATAAATAAAAACAGGGCCTAAAGCCAACACAGCACTGCAACAAATACGGCAACAAACACGGCAACAGCAACGCACGCAACACGTCGTTCAGCCACAAGAAATGTCTTTACTGTGCCTGAACCCGCGGTAAGTTCACTAAACTGATCCACTGATACCAGACTGGGAACAACGCCTGCCAATGCAATTTGTAAGGCGTTTAAGCTGCGCTCTTGCAATTTGCGGGCCAAGCCTCGTTGCAATACGAATTGAATTATTTGCAGAGGTATCCTTTTTATTTACATACACACACACACACACAAGTGTGCATGTGTGTTTGTCGCGCACTCGCGTTGCCCGGCTATAGGAAGAGGCAAATATGTTTGGCTCTGCATCTCGCGAGCAACTGAAAGATAACTTGATAATTGCCTCATGGTAGAAGCTCATGGATGCTGATGCTGCTGCTGCTGCTGCTGCGTCAACGCTGGCGCAGACAACTGCGTCGAGCTCGGCGGTAGCACAGCCAAGCCCAAGAGCAAGAAGCAAACATTTGCACCAAACATGCTGCAAATGTTGCTGTTGATGTGGCTGTTGCTGTTGTGTTATTGCCACACCAAAACAAAACAAAGGACGCCTGTCGCGCCTGTTTTGTCACTCATCAGCAACAGCCGTCGAATTTAATGTGTAAAACGAAAATTTCATAATGAATTATTATTACAATTTAATGAAAAATGAGATGTGGCAACTGTAGATACGACTATGTCTTTCCTCGGATTGGGCAACTCTCGTAAACAAACCTCGAAAAGCAATGGACGCTGGTTTCTTGGTGATCTTAATTACAACAACTGTACACATATAATTGAGATACATCAATAAAATAACTAAGTGCTTATACCCTATGAAAATGCGAACGAAAGGGAAGGTAACAATGGGTGTGTAAGCTCCGCAACAGGGCATTCTTGATCATTGTCGAATTAATGAATTTCTGATGCATATCAAACGAGCTATTTAGTGCCATATTAAACCCTTCTTATGAAAAGGGCACATATCGATACTTATTAACGCTTCATTAAATACTCGTAGTGCCCACCAACAAAATTAAAGTGACAGCCAAGACGTGGTAGAAGAGGAAACAAGCAAATATTCTGCGTATCGTGTGTAAAACTGGTTTTTGTTTTCATTTTTTTTTTTTTAAGGTCCAACGATCTTTGAGAGCACAAAGTGACCAGCAATCACACTGCACGATAAGATCTAAGTTAATTGAGCCAGCCAAGTGCCCTACACGAAATTATTTTGGATATTTATGAGCCGGAACTGCTTGAGCAAAAGGCCGGTCTTGATTTAATTCGAATAGATAATTAGAGCCACAATTGGTACATTAAGTTTAAGTAGTGAAAGGATCGGATAAGTATAATTTGCCAATTATGCGTTCATTTAAAAGCACATAATTGTAAATCCACAATTTATGAAGCGCCAAATTTCAGATCCGTCTTATCTAAAGGCGCGATTTAACAAACAGTTCGCTTGTGTAGGGTATCTCGAAACTTACATTAAAGTATCTGTAAGAAAAACAAAAGTGCTGATGAATATCTCGGCAGCGTTTCTCATGATTGAGGCCCAAAAGAAATCAACAACATTATAAACCATAAAAATTAATACATTTTTCGTATTCGCAGCAAAAACAAAAACAAAAAAAAGCAGATACCCCGCACACGCACACCTCCCCGCACCCGCACCCGGACCCGTTTCCCCACCCCGCTGCACAGAAAATACAAATTAAATGAAATGAAACGAAACAAAAACAAAGTTCATGGCAATGCCAGTGGCTCATACAAAGCCGAGTCCAAGTCCAAGTTTGAGTTTGACTCTTGGGCTGGTCGGTCGGTCGCCCGGGCACTGTTCAATCCATCAAAAGAGATTATATTCATAAACTAGGAAGGCAGCCAGCAACAAGAGTCGAGTGCGCGGTATCAGAATCAGACTCGGAATCAGGTCCGGGCTGGGATTGGGAATGGGAATAAGATTGGGACGCGGGGTATTTTTGAGCATTGCTGCTGGAATTTCTTAATTTTTTTGACAGTTCTCATCAAAATGTGTTGAAATTACTATTATTTATATACGTATACATATATATATATATATATATAATGTTTTTGTTGTTGGTCGCATTGTTATTGTGAGCAAATTTACAAGAATCATCTAGCAGATCGCATCTAGTGGCAGCATGACGTACCACAATTCCAAATGTTCAAGATCTGTGAACTCTATTAAAAAACCGTTTCATTTCTTGGAGAATTTGACGCCATCAACAATTATTTGTCTACTCCCCAGTTCTTTAAGCATTTTCCAACATGTGTCAAAGTCTTGAACGCTTTTACGCACTTGACAATAGATATAAATATGATTGGGGAGACGGTCATCGTTAGCTGTTGACCTTGTAATGATATATGTAGATTTGTGCCATTTAAATAATATGTATATAAGTATTTACATATATTTTGTTAGTATTTTTTTTGTTGTCTTCTGCTTTTCAGCAGGCAGATTCCAGCAGCTGTCGGATGTTCTCAAGAATTAATTTCTGTTTCACTGTGACATGTTTACATGAAAGACCGTATAATATATGCTCTCGATCCAGCTGTTTTATGTCATTGATTTCGTAAAAAACGAAAGTGAACCCGAAACATGTTTGTAAATACACCAGAATGACCAAAAGTCGATTGCTGCTTCCGGGGCCGAGCCACGATAATGTAAATGCCTGATTTTATTTTTGATAAAAATAATACAAAAACGTGTTGAATAATTTTAATTGCTAAATGCTCAGCACCAAAAAGGAGCGAACTTTGCTCTTCATGCAAATTGAACGAAGTTGACTGGCTAACTGAGCCAACTGCTTCGAGCTCATCTACAGATTCGTCTTTATCCGCATTACCATTTCTGTAAACTGGCAAGTGGGTTACCCACTGCATAATAGACATTGTATTCACGGCTCTGTCGATATTATTAAGATAACAAATAAGGTATTTATACGCATACATTAAAATTAATATAATTTTTTATATTTTTCAATTTAATTATTCAGCGCCATTTGCGGATAGATGCACACTCAAAACCACTCGAGAGAAACTTGTTCTATAAATGCTTAAGCACTTCCTTAGTGGGTAGCTTGAAGCTGCAATATGTGACAACCAGCTGCGATACTCAACTTAGTCAAATTAAGGTGTGATCCGTTAATGCAACCAATGCTACGCCAGCCAGAACTATTGAGAGACTCATCATCGATTTCAAATACAATTCACCTGTCGCAATCAGAAAATCTCGTCGAGCCGGCTTGAGGTAAGTTTTTAACTTCATTACTTTGGTTTCAATCCCCTTAACCTTTGTAAAGACAATTTTCATTATGTTTTCTATTTTGGAGAACCACGAAAATTGATATTCTATCATTTGCCACCCATGCTGATAAGTCAGTTGGTCTTGGGCATTAAAGTGTTAGCGTGGCTTAATTTATATATGTATGTAACACAATATGTTTTGTCCATTTTTATAGAGCTAATAATAATGCATGACAATCTTTTGGGATAGGTGTAAGTGTAGAATATTATAATTTTCTTGATTTTATATGTGCACTAAGAAAGTGTTGAAAATTAACGTTTTCTAATTTATTTTGCAACAAATTTACTTTATTATAGACTTTCGAAATATTGGATATTACCTTCTATAATATTTAATAATATTCGTAAATCTCTGACTGTTATTTTTTGATAACGTCAATTTGATGTGGTTGCCCTTAAGGTCTTCACGTTATTTATTCGGAAGTGGCTCCTTTAGAACTGTGGACACTCCATCAAGGAATCCTGACATTAATCCAACTGATAATCGAAAGTTTGTCCCAACCTGGTAGTTATAATATACCAACGGAGATATCAAATGCTGTTATTTTGGATATTATTACTTTTCTAAGCAATACTGATCTTTTACGGACCAATTTGAAAAGAATATGTTTGCCAAGGTCATGAACGAAAGGCAAGACCAAATAAAAAAGGGATCGGCTCAAAACGGAAAAAACACTTTCTTGACAATCCAAATAATGGACTAGTTTAGTTTATAATATTTCAAAGAAATTAACCTCAAAGAACTATGTTAATTTTTTAAAACTGATTTTAACTCCATTTAATAGTAGAAAAAGAAGAGAAAAAAATTAAAGTCAATAATAGGATAAATTTGTTTTCATAAGAAATGAGGAAAGATTAATTCTCCTCTGCTTAGACGCTTTGTTGACATTGTGCATATACCCAAGTTAAAAAAACTTTTTTCTAACAATCCTCAAAATTACAATTTATAACAAAGAAACCTGTGTTGTAAAACCAGTAGATGATGCCAATAACGGCTAATTAATACAGCAGCCACACCAATATAAAACGTAACTGCCTTTGAATACCATTTGGCAAGATGCTTATTTTTCTCCGATTACCAGTATTCACTTATTGGGATTTGTTAAACACATGTTACAAGTTAAGAAAAAAAGTAAATAAATGTGTATGTAAATATTTGTTAGGCAGTTGAAAACCGAGCCAAGAATCCAAGTAATTTCCACTCATTAGCATAGCTACGTGCTTGGCTGTGTAATCAGTCCACTTGTTTATTGCTGAATTCAGCTTTCGATTATAAATCGATCATTTTATTGAACTTGATATGCGAAGTATACAAACAAGTTGGGAAATCAATCGGTAAAACTACTATCCATATGCATAAATGTTTTTTACTACCGATCTTGCAGACGCTGGCAGTCAGTCGCTTTGCCGATTTGCCGATTTGCATTCTTTGCTGTTTTTACTGCGTTCATTAACCGCTGGACTTTATGACCCCCAAAACCAGTGTTTACCACGTTCTTATTCTAATTTATTGTATATATGCACAATCATGCTATCAATCTGTGTACTTAGCATTACTCGTTCGATTCGATTGGGCATTTATAATTTGTTGTAGTTTGGCGATATTGTTCTGTGGCCAGGTGGCATGACAAATCCAATGAGAGTCCACCTGTGGGTGGATATCAATGAGTATTGTCACTCCGGTCTAATCGAAACGAGTTTTTCGCAACTCACAACTCTGAGTGTGTCCGATTCTTTTTGGCCAAACGAAATGACCCAATTTCCTTGACACATGCCTGGCAGGTTTACAAAACCCAAAACTGTTACGGTTAACAATCAATTCTTCCGAGCGTAGTGGGGGTACTGCCAGCACTCATTACTTTGCTGTTTCTATCAAAATTTTTTTTGTATTTTTTATACTCTGATGCCGAAGGTACAAGAGTGTATTGGTTTTGTGCACTGTCCGTCTTGTCAATTTGTAAGTTAGAGTCACCAAAGTATGTTACAAAGTTCGATACAAAAAAAAACGATATACCTGGGGTGTAAATCGATAAAATTAATTATCTCACACAATGTGAAAATTAAAGTCCTAAAATTTGAAAAGTATATCGCTATTATCGCTATTATTTTGGACCACATCCACTCCCGCTCCAAAAAAAAAACTGTTAAGGTTGATATATCCCGAAACTTGAGAGGTTTAGTTACTAAACTTGAGAGGTAGATTACTAGGAACGTCAGTCGATATTACCTATTGGTATCAGAGTATTTTGCAGTCGGTTACGCCCGACTGCAACAGTCTCGCTTTTTTTTGGTCTTTCTTGCAGATTTCATTAGTCAATAATTGGGTTTGCCTGTCTGGTTTGTCAGTGAACCCATAAACACGAACTGCGCCCCGGGGCAACACAAACCCGACCCAGCTAGCCAGAGACGAAGCCAAAGTGTTAAATGCAAAAAGCGGAGCCGGTGGCGTTCATTCAGAACCTGAACTGTGAAGTTCCCACGCTTGAAATTCTTCACGCATGCCTATTGAGGCGTGCAATTTGAAGCAACCTTAGACTTTCGCCTTCTATTATTGTGGGCGTTGTTATTGCTAATGCAAATTGGCGGCCAGCCGGCTCTAATTAATATATTTCGTAATATTTATGTAGAACAGATGCGTTGATTTCTCACACGTCGATAGAGAGCAGCCCACAGGCATGGCCATAACATAATCTTAATCATAATAAACATGTCCACGCAACAACCTCAGCCTCAGCCCCAGCACCAGTCTCATTCCAGCCCCCCAACCCCAGCCCCTGACACTGCCTGAGTAGCACGTGTGTGAGTTTTGGGCCGATGCTGCTGTTGGTTGGCTGGTTGCTTGGTAATGACCCAAATTTCATAGTTGTGCGCTAAATACGCCTAATGGTCGTTTAATTATACGACAGATAGCGACAGCAGCAGCCGTTGGAAACATAAATAAAACTAATTGTATAATAACAAGGCATTCTCCTCGTTATTAGATATGAACATATATATATATATATATATATATATATATATATATATGTATATGTGAGTGTGTGTGTGAACAAATGAATTTTTAAACATATTCGTACATACAGTAATTCAGACCGAAGCTTTCAACTTAAATTTTACTGCATGTGACAATAACACAAAACGCCATCTAGCGGCAAACGCCACACTTGAGGCACTCGCACTCACAGCTGTTGTCATTGATCTACCGTCAGTGGTCGGAGTATAATAACTTTGTCATCTTGCTTGCAACAGCGATTTCAAACGGTAAACAAGAGTTAAGAGTTATTCTAAAAAAAAAGTAAGACAACAATTTTGCACTTGAGTTAATTTTTATATGATATAAGTGAGTATGTTTACTACAAAAGAATCAGAATATTCTTAAAAATGAGTCATCTGATTTATGTCATTATCAAGGGTATGCAAACATCATTGTTATGGATCGAAGAAAACATTTACTTTAGTTTAAGATGTTGACAATTTGACAAATTTGCGCTTGACTCATTTTAAGTTAAGTTAACAAATTTATTATTAGTAGAGCACGACGCATGTTACAGCGGCTGCTGCTGTTTTTATGTGTTGTTGTTTTAGTGTTGTTGCTTTGGCGCAGAGTAATTTGTTTATATTGTTGAGCAATTGACACGCCTGCTTTACCTAAGCAAAATTGCCACAATTGTTTGGAGTGCTAAAATTAATAAAAGTGTTTAGGTTTTTCAAACTCTTTTTTTTCAGGCCTTTGACATATTTCGTCGCGCTCTTCACGCTCTCAAATATTTCTTGTTGTTGCTGCTGTTGGCTGCTATGGTTGCTATGGTTGCTATGGCTGTTAGCTGTACTTGAAGGCAATGCCTTTGTACAGCATGTGGTCCACAATTTGCGAATATTTGGGTTTATATTTTTCATTGGAGAGTCCGTGCCCACAAGCTACAATCGGCAGCAAATGCTTTTACACACGCAGTACATCAACTCATAGTATTTATAATTATATTTATATACATAAATGTATGTTTGTAGAGGTGTGCATATTTGTCGGGTATTTGGCTTATTGCTGTACAATTTAATCTTTAATTCTATTTAAAGAATTCAATTAATTATACAATTTAATCTTTAATTCTATTTAAAGAATTAAATTTGTATACTCTTGCATAGGGTCTCCGTATTTTGTTTCCCATTTTGATAAGCAACAATGCCCGTAAAATTACATTGCGGAAAACTAACTGCCAAGGGAGCAATTGGCCAATGTTGATCTCGGTTGGTCCAGCCAAAGGGTATCAAGTTGCTATCTTTAAGGGTATTTAAACTTCGCCACACCCAGTTTTGCACAAAAATATTTAACGATTTATTAGAATGATGGAAAAATCGAATTTAAAATCGAATATTTTCCTTTCGCTTTTCTATTTGCGAAATAAAATTTCGTGTTCACTTAATGCATGCATTTTTATGAAATTTGAATTCAATGTCAGAAGCACATACTATATAACTGAAAAATATATTTTTAAAAATGTATATGTATCAAGTAAGTTGAGTGTATCAAACTTGATCGCGCATGCACTTGTCCAAATAATAAATAGAACAAGCAGCTCATACAAATATGCACAAGTTTTGAAAAATTCAACATTTGTGTGTATGTACTCAGATGGACATATGGTAATATATATGTACATATGTTATTCCCATCATATATAGCTGGAAAGGAGAGGACAATTGGAAGTGTTACATACTCCAATTATTTAAGGTTTTCACAGCTTGGCCAATAATTCATTTCAAAATGTATTAGAAACGCCCAATTAAAATTCAATTACGAAAGAGATCTGATAGAATCATTATTAATCAAACCGAAATACACGTGCCCTGGCACAGATACTCCCCGAACTCTGTACTGATAAGAAAGCACATAGTTCGAGTGTGATGCTGATCGAGGATGGCACTGCCAGCATCAGTCGATGCTATCGCTATGGGAGCACCAAGTGCCAATTCGAGAGGCAGAGAAGTGGCCTTTGTTGGTGCTCGTATGTTTGAACGGCCTCTCGATCTCGATCAACGGCTGTCGATAGCATCATCATGTACACACTGGCGTATGCTTAATCTATTCATGCCCTGGTGGCTCGCGATAGTGAAAAACTGTGTGTGCTGATATGTAGCTAAACATTTGTGTAAATATTACCTCTAGCACCAGCGAGTGACGTGCCTCATATTTGCTCCATAAATTAACATCGATCAGCTACCGGAATATACACTTGTAAGTGTGCAAATCCGACTATTAATATGGAACGGTCGTTTGCGTGGTTTTTGCTTCGACTGGCTGTGTGTGGTCCTCGACCTTAATGCGGCATTTTGTGCCCCGGCAGTGGCAGTGTCGGAGACAATGAAGGCGGCAGCGAAAACAAAACACGGAAATATTTGTTCAAGCTACGGCTGAACTGTTAAGCCACCGAAATGCAAATAAATAATAATAAATAAAACTGGTCAGTTTAAATATGAAAATAAAGCGAATTTATATGGAAATTATTGTCGCTTGGTTGGCCACAAGCCCTCAACGGAAGCCGCTAATAGATGGCTTTGGCCATTTCCACCTGAAAGGGTGTGCTTGTGTATGTGGCTATAATGCGATTATACAAAAATACAGTCGAAGACTTTTCGATATATTATATATTTTTTACGACTGCTTTCCAGAAGTCTACATTCAGATGTACAACATTATGATTATAAGTTAAGCCATGGCCATTATAAGATATAAGATTAGATAGGTTTGATCGCATTTGAGAAATGCATGATGGCATAAGAAACATAAAACGACATTCGCCGCACTCAGCTCGATTCATAAATCATGGCAACCAAATGTATAAATAACGCTGCGGCGACCGCACATAGATTGCAGCATAAAACCGCAATACCTCTTCCAATTCTGGGGAATCGAAACAAAGGCATCACATACCGGACGAACCAAGGGACTCCTTGAAATATTAATATTAAATAAAAAATATGTATATAAAGAAACGTGCTATTAAACAATCGCCATATTTTTCTTCATTTTTTTAGATTTGGAGCTCAGCTCGTGTTCGGCTTATGGCGCAGCTGCACCCATTCGCATATAATGATAAAGCGATGCTGCCTCGAGCATCGAAATATTGCTTTTAAATAGATAAAAAGAGATGAAGGCAGGCTAAGCCATTTTTTGACTTCTGAATTCAGGCAGAAGAGTTTAGCATATGAATAAAAGCAGTGCGATCTGCCTCGGCAGAGTCTCTGACACATTCCCACTTTAAATTCAAAGCGATATGCGTGAGACGATAATACCAGAGCTATAGACTTAAATGTTGCCTTGCTGATGTCGATGATCCAGCTGTGATGATGCCACCAGGGTGAGACATTCTTGCTATGATGAAAAAATGTATTTGAAATAATTAAATGGGTGTCATAAAATTAATATATAAATAAATTCATTTTAAAGTTATGTTACACGCTCTATCCGAAAATATCCACAGACGCGATAGGGCCACAACAAACAAAAGAAATGACAGCAAATAAATAAAAATCATTAGGAGCTAGTTCTTCCGAGTTTCAAATCGCCCATTATGGATGAGGCGGCCGCAGACCAAACAAAGACTAAACACTAAATGAAGCATCGTATCGACTGGCAACCTTAGAGAGCATTAAGCCACAAACCAGAATTAGCTAATTTCTTAGCTTGATGGGCGGTTCTGGCTTTGATGTAAGCCAGCAAATCTGTTAAACAAATTATTATTTACCAAATTTCAAATATCTACCTAATAACACTAAAATCAATGTGCTGAAAAATTCATTCACAACTTGTGTTTGGTCATAAAAAAAATAAAACAATACAAAACAAGTATCTAATGCCCTACTCAAGAGTCATCGACCATTAGATGCTCTCTAAATGCGGCTCATCTGCTTCTTGGCAAAAAAAAAAAATATAAATTAGTAGGTAAACAGATTTAAATAAGATAAGATTGTGTTTAAGGGAAGCTTATCGTTAATATCTTTTCTCTGCATATGAATTCTATCTCTCTCAATCTATCTCTCTCTCTTTCTCTCATGAACGGTACAAAGAGGAAAAGGTTTAAAAATCTTGGCTGTAATATACGTTTGCATTGATAAATTGAATCCGGCTAGGGTATTGAAAAATTGGACACACACTTATTAGAGGTGTTTTTGCCTTGAATGAGTGACTGCGGCTGTGGATGGACATTAGTAAGCAATTATGCTAATGTCTTGCTAAAAATGGTCGGCTAAAATTCGTATTAATACATTACAGACAAGAATCCACAATGAAATGAAACGAGGTTCGAAGTTCGATATCCGAAATCCGAAATCCGTTTCAAAATTCAACAGTTCGCTGGTTGAAAATGTTGAACATTAATCTTGAGTGTTAAGGTGAAAATGAATTAATTAACATAGACGAACACTTGTCGTCTCACATCTCTGCCGCACCGTTATTGCTGCTGAAATTCGTTTTATTTTAATTTTTTAATCACCTTAACAGCTTTTGTTTAATGTGAAATTGTTTGAGAAATTTTTAGTTTTTTAATTTTTTTTTGTTTTTTTTTTTTTGTGCAATGTTTTATGCACGAGCGTGGGTTTCTTAATGCGGGCAGGGTGGGTACTGCTGTCATTTATTGGCATACAGAGCACGTAAATACATTGCTCATAATAATATTTAAAATTCAAAACCGTCAACTGAAGCTGGAATTGCCAAAATCAACTTAAAGTCACGCCCCGCAAAAACACTTGAATTTACGAGCATTTGTGTTTATTTTAAGCCATTTTTTTCCAACTGAAATTATTTTCTCGCTTTAATGTGATCATTACAATTTTGAAAAAATCTTGGTTTATTGCAAAGGGCTTGGCTGCACCCTCCCAAATATATTAATTACAGGTAACTGATGAATACAAGAGCTGAGCAGCATAATACGAGGTGATTCAGAGACCAATTACTTCCTGAAAAATATTCAGCTGGTGATCTTTTCGTATAAGTGCCACAAATATTATACATCCAACTGCGATCGTCGATTCATGCTTGAGTTTTTGTATTTAGGTTGACAGACAAATGTACAATTTCTGTCAATTGTTTTTCTCTTTGCTGTGGTGTTTTTTTTCTTAATGTCAATGAACGCTAAAATTTTGCATTATATTTATTTAAAGCAGACAAAATAAATAATGAGAATATAAGCAAAGTATAAAAAAACGAACGAGAAACATGCATATTCAATACACATTCAAATTCTACAGAATTTACGAATTTCATTATTTTAAAGAAAAATTGAACAGCAAAAGCAAGAATAATTTAAAATACTCATGGCGCCACATAATAAATGAGAGAATTTATTTATATAGAAAGACACAACAAGCCAGCCAAATCAAAAGCAGAAAAACAAATACAAATAATAGTCCCTATTTGAGTTTACAAGAGCATTCAATTGGATTCAAACTATTCGAATAGCATACCCTGTCCAACTTCTAGTTGCCAGACAATAAATTGGTGTCAGTCCCAATGCCATTCCACAGGGCAGCAAGACTCTTATCAGTCAATGCATTTATGTATTACATGTTTTGTTTATATATGTATACATTTATGGAAACGTATTAAACATGTGTCGGATCAGGGACTGACAAGCGTAACCACTTCCTAATACGCAGCCAACATTATTTATTATTTTTCATTTACATATTCCCGTACTCGACTCGTGTAGTTATGATATTGTATTCGTGTTGTTTACCAAAGTTACACAGTGCATTGGCTCAGTTGCCAGCACTCATTGTCCTTGGCTATTTGTTATATATTTTTATGTATGTACACCTGGAGAGTAAAATAGGTGTAGAGACGATAAGTTGTGAATTTTCAAAATAAAATGTTATTACCATATCCGAAATACAATATATTAATTTGTCAGTATGGCGACATTGTTTTCAATGATAATATAATATAATCTCGTCAACTTGACAACTCTCAAATATTGCATCAAAAAATGCTTTACTTGCAGTTATATATTTGCAGACGTTGACGCAAATAAATCTTCAGATGCAGCTGCTGCAATATCTGACTTGTACAAACAAATCTCATTCATACCAAGATTATTATTTTGTGTAAAATATTAATCCTCTTTAAAATAATTATCATATTTATCGAATGCAATATGCATTTACATATTGACATTTTTGTTTATTGTGAAAATTGTTTTAAAAAATCTTTTTTCTTCCTTATGTTAGAAAAACTCTGGGTGTAGAAAATAAATTCATTTTTGATAAAAAAAAAATCATTTATCATCTGATAATGCGAAAAAAACGCTTTTACTTTGATAATACTCGAAATGAGATAAAACATATTTAACGGAAGCACCTGTTTAGACGGAATAGCGTAGCTCTAATCTTACTATCAATCTCACTCTATTATCACGAATCTTACTGCATTTAGTGTGAATGAATACGTTTTAATTTTATTTGGGCTTTACGTACGTACACGTTGACATTTGCGTAACAACAGCATTGGGCGGGAGAACATGTAATGTTTGTTTTAAAATGCATCATATATTTTATCGCTTTAATTTGTTTGCGTCTGATGTTTATTCAAATAACAAATGCGGGCACATGTGCTTTTTTGAACAGTGATAGGGTATTTTAAAGGTTCCCTGGGGAACTGTAGCCCGCTTTCGCGCTCCCTTTCTGCAGCCTTATTTCTTCCATCTATCTATCTTTTCACTTTGGTTCATGCAACACTAAAACTACATTTTAATCATTTGATTGTGCCGGCTTGCAATGAAATTGAAATTTTATTTTATTTTATTTTATTTTATTATGTTATTTTATTTTTACAGTCTGTGCAGCGAAGCGTGTATATTCAAATGCGATGGTCATAGCAACGACGCTTTCTTTGTGTCTCTTTGAGCTTTAGTTAAAAAGTAAATAAAATGAAAAAAAAAACACATAACAAAAACAATACAAAAGTAAAAAAAAAAAGAAAAAGAAAATCAAAAAGAGCGAAGCACGCGAAAAATAGCGACAAATCAACCGAATTTATAAAAGAAATGAAAGAATTCGACAAATCGATGCGAAATCGAAGCAATAAATTAAGTTGAATTTCGGTTTCGGTTCGCTGGCGAAGAAGAGGCATAAACCAAAAACCCTAAACACGCCATGAAACTTGAAACGCAGGGCTAGGCCCGCTCTATATGTTAGAGTTGTACGTACATACCCGACTATCGACCAGCGAACTGGTGTAGATGAAATCCTTCTTTTTCGAATAGACCTCCGGCTGTGTGCCTTTGAACGAGTAATACGGGACATTGTTGGACGCGTCGAAGCCATCCGGCCGATCCGGCTCTGTCCAATTGGCAAATTGACTCGAATCGCTCTTTGGCCGATTGCAGGGCGAATCTTTGCGCCATCTGTAATCATCATGTAGGCAGGGGGCAGTGTCTAACTCGGGCATAGATGCGCTCTCCACATCGGCCTTGCGGAGCAACTGATGGGCCTCCGCTTGCAACTCCGTTCGTATAGATGTCGCATCAGCCATGGCGGGCTGTCAATCACTCCACAAAAGGGGGCACGTGCAGAAATGTGCGCGATACTTTTTTTTTCCTCTCTTTCTCTGTCTCTTTTATATTGGTTTTTAGCCAACTAACGGATGGTGGCTTCGGGTTTGGCTCGGCTCTGTAAATTATATATCTATTATGTTGATATTTCTGGCTTTGCTTATTTAGTTAATTGAAATTGCCGTTTCCCTTGCCGTTGCCGTTGCCGTTGCCGTTGTCGTTGTCGTTGTCGTGCTTGTTGTCGTTGTCACACGCAACTGCTTCACTGCTAACGGGTGCTTGGCTCCTGATTCTAATTGTATAGCTACACTAGCTATATTAGTGCATTAGTTATGGTCAGGTTAATAAAATAAAACGATTTAAGAAAGGTAGTAACTGAGATCGGATAAGATAACCTCTGATATAAAAGAGAGATATCTTATCACTGGTTCATAAAGGACAGGACAGGCATTAGACATGTTTAACATTTGAACAAATACACTGTATAAAGATTTGCTGCAAAGATTTTGGCGCTATATCCAAAGCAACGGCAAAGTTTTTCACATTTCTTGTTCAGTTATTTATAGTGCATGTTCTTAAATTTATATAAGCATTTCATTCTTTAATGTTGTTGCATTTCATGCTGCACGTTCAACTTAACTTTAATAAGCTTTAGCATTTTTGAGAAATTTGTTTTCATCATTTTTTTTTCTTGTTACTTCTTATTTAAGCAACGTTTTCTTATCGTCGCATCGTTGGCAACATGTAGAGAAGGTTCTCAAGACCCCGAGTCAAAGTTGACCACACAAGCATTCAGCATTCACACACACACACACACACAAACAAGAAAGCAATAGTTTGCCGACGCACACACACACACACACATAGTGACAGACACATAGAGACAGGTATGCGCATGCGCGGCCACATTTATATTCATATCCATATTGACATTATAACCATCATACCGTTAGGAGTAAATAATGTCACGACGCGCAGCGGAAACTTGTAAGCCGAGCATTTTAATTATTTGTTTTCTGTTATCAAGAATCGGAATTGGAACTTGGATCATTGGACAGTCAAATCGCTGCGCGCGCAAAATAAAAAGACGAAAAAATGTGGGAAAGAACAGACAACAAAACCCGACAATAAATTTAAAATCGCTTCGCGCGCGTTATCGTTTCGCTCGCTTGAGCTCCCTCTTCTGACTACTTATGCTTATGTTTGTGCTCCGGCCGGAGCAGTCAACATTCAGCGGCAACGCCAGCAGCACAGCAGACAAACTCTCACACACACAATACATACACATATGCACACACACAGACACACTCACAAGTATTTTAGCCAACGCTGGCAAAGATCGGCAGTCGGTAACCAGAGGCCACGCTGCATGGTTTTGTGTGTGTGCTTGCTTCAATGCAAGCAATGCTTTACTACGTCCTGTGCGTCCAGGCGACAAGGCTTGAATGGCTCAACACCGTACTCTTTGCCTGTTTCTGTTGTATTGTAGCACATATGATATTCGAAAATTTGAACGCTTGGAGCAGCTCTTTCACATACACACATGGAAACGAATATACACACATACTCATTCACACTGAAAAAAGCTTGAAAGAGCTTTGCAAGACTCTCTTAAACTGATTGCACTGAGTGTATATGAGATCTGCTTTTTATTCAATGCCTCTTCGAATCAAGCTTTGCTCTCTTCTGCTTACCTTTTTTCTATAACTCCCGATTTTTTGTTAGTATATTTATGAAAAACTTTTTTTGTTTTTAATGATCTTCTTGCCAAAAGTCGACCATTAAAAGATGAAAATATGATTTCCAAAATATACTATATGTCTAGAGTATTTATTCTACGACAAAATGGTAAATAATTCTCAGCTCCAGAACATAATATTTCATTCTTATAGTTTTGCTCCAATGTCTTTAAGCATTTTCACTAATTTATCAATCGTGCTTGAACACTGTACAAAATTATTATATTGAAAATTGTAATTTAAGAAATTATCTACAAATTTTATATTTATTATATGTCAACAATTATTATGTTGTCAACAACATTGAAATCGGCTTTAAACATTAGTATTAATAATTTTCTTTATAATTTTACTGCATATAAAGCAAACTTTACTTTCAGCTAACAAAGTACAACGGACCCGGATTCCCATTATTTAGTTCCCTTAATTGATTTATCTCTTGGTCAACTTATCTAACAAAGACTGCAAAAAACGGGAATATCAATTCGATGATTTATGTCATTTCAGCTCAGTATATTTGGGCATCGAACCTCTCTGACCACATCAGTGGTCGAAAATAGCTCAGTCTCGGCTCTATCAATATTATAACTTGCTCAGAATAGTTGCCCATACATTGTTTGCTATGGCAAATTACCATATGTAGCAATTGACCTCTTTGCATATACAAATATTTTCTTTAATCAAACGCAACAACCCAAGAATTAATCAATTAAAAGACGGCTGCTTGTTAGCCACATTAAAATATAGTTGAAAATTAAAAATACATTTCGCATTTCCATTTCACTGGCACTTGGACGTAGGCAGAGATGGGCAGGGGATGGTAACTGTAGCTCTTAAATTACGGCAGATATAGGCTTTCGTGAATTTTAGGACGGGAGTGGGCGTGGTTGATAAAAATTATAGTAAAGGTACCTGGTAATCTTCCTTCCAAGTTTAATAACTATAATTCTTAAATTTGGGAATTTTTTGGTTCGAGTGGGCGTGGCAAAAAATATATTTGTAGGAGTTTCCTAGTAATCTTCCTTCCAAGTTTGGACGCACACAAACCCAATATACTATGATACCTTTGGTATCAGAGTATAAAAATTGGGGCAGCTTAAAGCGCTAATGAATAACAGAGCAGAGCAAAAAATTGCAGACCACTGCTGCAACAAAGCGTTGCATGGAACTCCAGCGCCGTGCAACATATGTATGTTGTGTAATTAACAACAGTCAAATTCGAATTACAGGCACAAAATTGAAAACAACATAAAACAGAAGCCAGCAGCAAATGTTACAAAATCCGACAAAATCTCTTCTGTATATGCCCTGTACTCTTCAAAATTAATAAAGCGGGTATAGTAAAATTGTCTACATTTAGTCACATAAAATGTGAACTTATATTTCTGATCGGCAGATGGTAAAAGAGCTAAGACTATGGGTGTGTTTCGTATTGCTATTTTAAATAAAAATATAAAAAATATTTAATAAAGAATCATATCAAAAAGAGAGCAAACACAGAAGTGATTTAAATACAAATTTTAAGTGTTGTGCAAAGCTGTAATTATTTAAATAAACTGAATAAAAGGTATTTCGAATCGAGAAATTTATAGAAAGCCTAAAATATTTGGGTGTATACTGAATACGGGGTATTTTATACGGGATATTTTCCAATAGCTTTATAGGAGAGCATTAACAGGCATCCTTCTATTACCACCAAGCCGAAGTAAAAATATCTTAACAAAATATTGGAATACTACTTAGCATTGACTGTTTAATATTTATATATTTTGAATTCAATACCCAAACTGACATAGGATGATTTAATACCCTTCCAATTATTATGATCATGGGATGCTTAAAGAGCATGCAGCACTGGCAACATACAGATGTTACCAATCAAACGCACTTGAGACACTGAAGACAGCAGAGTATCAAAGGCGGAACCAACTGATGCTGATGCTGATGCTGACCAAAGCGCCGCCAGACACCAGCCAACAGCCAACAGCCACCAGCCACCAGCCGCAATGTATTACTGTATGCGGAGCAGCAGCTCGCAACAATTTGTATTTCTATCTATCTTAATCATTTAGACGCAGAGGCAGCACAGCACGCGCATCCATAAACTTTTGTTTAGCATTAAATGCCAAAATAGCCCCGGACCATGCCGAAGATGTTGCCATAGATAAGGCGCATGCAGATGCAGTCAAAGAGTTCGCCGAATGATCTCCCTCTCTCTCTCACACTCTCTCTCACTCTCTCTCTTTCTCTTTCTCTCACTCTTTTTTCGACTGGTCGCCAAGTCCAAATATAGATATTTGTATATATGCATATGTTTCTAATATGGATCTACATCTAGTATACGCTTGTCAGACAGTGTGTCTGTTTAACCATCCGTCCGTGTATGTGTGTGTCTGTGTGTGTGTCTGTGTATATGTGTGTGGGTGTGCTGTGCGTGCGTTGCTGTGTTTATATAATTTGATGCGGTCTTTTTTGCTCGCTCTCTGTTTTTTTTTTTTTTCTCATCACGCTTGATTAATAAATATTGATCCTGATTGAATGATGGAAAGCTTACGAAAACTTAAATGACCATGTGAGATGCGAGCTGAGAGCTGCGGAGCCGTGAGCTGTGAGCTATAGAGGCCATGTACAACAAGCAAACTATTATTATTAAGAGTTCAGGTTTTAAAGTTCGCTTGACAGCTGCTCAATCAAATCAACATACATATATATTTGGGCTAACTAAACATAAACCTTTTTGACATTCACCCCCTCGCTGTGGTGCCGCATTTTGGCATGCCAATCGGATCGAAGATGTAGCGCTCTGATGTCTAAATTTACGAAATTTGCAAAAATCAAAGTCAATTACGTGCGCTGTCAATCAGCGGCAGGAATCGAACTCAAAAGTCGGACAAAGACATGCGTAAGAGCATTTTAGTGCGCAAGCTGCGTGGCGTATGTATCTCAAAGATACATTTCGCTTAAGTGTATGGCATACATGATCCATTCAACTACTATAGTAAATTTTTCTCATTTTTTTTTTGTTTTAAATAGATTCATTGCACGCGTACGACAGCAGACTATATCGAATCATAACCAGATGGCGATGGAGCCGTTGTGCGTTGACCCTGAGACAGACGCCCTCGCAACGCGAAAATATAAACTAATGTATATCCATAGAACCCATACTTTATATACAATACATATAGCCACATATAGTGCCTCAGGGAAAGAAAGGAAGAGTGTGTCTGTGCTGGCTATGCAAATTAGAAGCAGATACTTGCAAATATTTATAGGAGCAAGATGGCAAAGACTTTAAATGGAACACTTGATTACTCGACTTTTGATATATCCCATTATTTATTTGCCAGCCACAACAAGCTGCTGTTGTTACAATGAACTCATCTTATCAGATGCCATTGATGAGTTAATTACGATCAATAAAATACTGGCAAAGACTCTATCCAAACTGTCTTAACTGTCTATCACAAGTTTCACATAAAACTAATGTGCTTTTGGTCTCCCACGGATATGGCGTTTAGGAACCCGAATTACGATGAGAAGAATACCGCTGGATCGTAAAATATGAGTGGCCGCTGAAAGGCAGCATCATAAAAATTGACTTCAATACAATAGAACTATTTCCTGCAAATCGTCAAGGTTGCTACCGCTTTGAACTGCCGGCGACTGTAGAAAGACATTAGACATTAAACAACAATTCGATGAATGACGCTGCATAAGAATAATGATGATAGCAACTCTGATGTCAAGCACTGAATTCAAACAATAGTATCACGTAATAAGACATTTTGCACTTAACCACATATCGTAGGTGCATTTGTAACTGAACTCTAATCTTCGAAAGTATTCAAGTGTCTGAGATCAGAATGCGATGCTTTTACTTTTACTTATTCAGGCAGATATTGCTTTTATTAAGCGTTTTGATTGCGGAATATATTTATGCCACATTTCTGTCTCTCAGCTTTGTCTTGTTGAATTCATATGATGCTATCGCCATCTACTTGCTTTTAAAGTTAAAATAACGCGTGCATTTTTTGAATTGACTATCTTCCACAGTGCGATGGCGATCCTTATGATCAAGATAGAGTTAAGGACCAGGATCCAATGGCCAGGTTCAAATGTCAGAAACCTACACGACTGTTCATGTATATATATGTATGTAATCCACTGTGAGTTCTTGCAAAACACTTCAATTGAAACATTCATTTATTTTTCAATGAATCGAGTGAGGCATGCATGCATATATTATTTAATGTAAGAACTCCATATGAGAAGCCCACCGAACGGGTTTCAAAAAAATGTTTTATGCTTTTCTTATTAAATCGTTGGTTCATTGATTCCAACAAACGAAATTGAATGCAAACACACATATACATAGAAGAGTAAATGTATGTATATGGTCAAATGTATATATAAAATTATGAATATGCATAAATACCAAGGCGTATTAGAAACATAAGACCAACCGAAAGTGCACAAAAGTATTGAAGTAATGCACAACACTTACTTATGTCTGCGCTGCGTCAGCAGCACGAGTCGCATTTACCAGCTAAGGCAAAAAAAAGAAAAAACGAATAAAATGAGTAAAGAAAAAACTGATGTGAGCTTATGGCTTATGTTTTATACTGCTTAAGTCTAAGCTCTTGTTTATGGCATGAAAATGGGCTTATTCCATAGAATTGCACATGGTACTCGATCAGCCCCACTATGGCGTCAATTGCAACACACACATCTCGCCACTTGCCACTTGCCACTTGCCACTCGAAGACGGAGGCTTCAATTGATCCTCGACGGCGATAGGCGCAGCTGTGTTTTGGCTGCAGCTGCGTAGATGAGTCGAGTCGACGAGTTGCTCATTTGCGTAGCATTTCAACTCGAATTCCGCCAAAAGCCAACCAGGTATTCCATTGCTGCGCTTACTTACACCTTCTGTTGCCTTGAACTATCGACTTTACACATTTGACGTGCATTTTAATTAAATGCACAATGTTGCACAATGCAAGCGGGCATGGGCGGTCGCAAGAGGCGTAATTTCCCGTTACGGTAGCGCCAACCAATTGTAATAATGATTTATAAGCAGAAGGAACCAAGTAATAATGTTTACTAGTATTTTAGTATTGACAATGAGATGTTCAATAATTTACTAATCATAAAGTGCCTAAAGTCTGTTATTGTTGACTAAATATAGCTATATACCCCATTTGAGTCTTTGATGGAGGGTATAATTAATTTTGCTTGCAGCTGAAGAGCCTCAGCCATATTTATAAGTTATTAACTGGCTAGCCAGCGAGTGCTGTCGCTGTAAGCTATAAAATTTATGTACCTATCAAGATATATAGACAGACACACATATATCAACCATAATTGACCTTTGTCACAGCAGACCAGCAACACAATGGCTACGTCTAGATACTAGACCCCAGCCCCAGGCGCAGGCACAGACCCAGACCCAGACCCCAGAGAAGTGAGTTAAAGTCTTGTAAATTGTCATGAACAAAATTATTAATTGATCTCGGATAAACGTCATGTGGAAAAACAAAAGAATTGTTATTCTGCATGTATGTAATAGCTGGAAGAATTAAATTACATTTAAAAGACACTTAAGACTGGCGCCATTCACAGAATATAGTATAATTGTTGAATTGCTATTTTGCAAACGGGCATTACACAATTTATTGTATTCTCTGTAAATACTTGAATATTTAAATGTGGCTTTTGTGAATAAAAATGTGATGCAGATCTTGTTTACAATTTAATTGTACGCTTTCTTGATTTACAGATTTATTTTGAACACCAGATACATGTTTATTTTTGTAGATCTTATTTTACAATAATAAAATATTTGTAATCTAAAACTAGATAAACCAGTTCGTAACAAATGCAATAACAAAAATATTTAATTAAGATTAAATCGCTAATTTACTGAATTCTGGGTTATCTCAAGATTAAACCGTTAGCTTAATACTATAGTTATTAATTTGAATTTTGCATTAACCCATTCAAAAATCAGTGAAGAGTTGCTAATAATTGAAGTGAGAACTTTAATTTTTAACAGTGCTGCAAATAGCCTTAAATTGATTGAGTCTTTTTCAACACTGTCAAATGACAGTCGACCTACCAACTAGGGAAATTTTCAAGTTAACAACAACCAGTTTGAACCGAACGCACCCTCCAGCCGGACGCAGACGCAAACAATGGACGATGGCGAGGAAGCAAGTTACCCTGGCAACGAGGACAGCAACAAAGGGTCAGGCAAACAAAAAGCGAGAAAAGCCCGAAAAACATCGAGTGTACAAAATGAAAATGAGGAGTTGAACACCAAATGCACTGTCAGCTATTTTACTCTATGCGTTTCTGGCCAAATAGTGTCGGCGACATTTCCGTTGGGTCCCGACAGAGAGTACATATTCTGCCGCTTCGAGCTGATCGCAGGTCCCGACTGGCAATTGGTATCTGGGGTGCAGCACGGCATCACGCAGATGGCAACCAATAAGGCGGGCCACTTTAATGACAAAATTGCCTTAAGCATGCCCATCGATGTCACCTACAAGAGCACCAGTCCCTTTGGCTGTAAGTTTGGTTTATTCTCATCACGTTTTAGTTAGTCCTCCAACAAACTCATTGCAGGGCCACAAATTCTGGTTAGCGTTTTTGGACAAAATGGACGCGGTGCAGAAACTTTGTTAGGCTATGCACACGTCCATCTGCCCATCTTTGGCAATTGCAGGCAGGAGGAGCAGCTGTCCAATCTGAGTGAAGTTCCTATTTTGATGCCAAAGAGCCCGGGCATGTTGGCCGATGTGACCAGTTGGCTGCTGCGACGCCAGCCGGAGCTCAAGGATCCCAAAGTTCTCCTCGACAATCTGCAGTGCAAGGGTATGTTATACATATTATATATATATATATATATATATATGGTTATAGTGGTAGCTTTCAAATTGGCTCATAGAAATTATAATTGTTAAAAATTGAAATTGCAATTTTCAACTTCAAAAATTCCATATGAAAAAATTTCCACATTAATAATTAATTTCTGATACTTACATAATATAGATTAAAGTATATTGAAGTCACTTTAGAGCCATAATTAACCAATTTTGAGTTTAGTTTACTCAAGAGTTGCTTTAGAGGCCGTCTTCACTGGCAAAATAAATAATTTTGAAGTTCGAATTCGAATCACCGATAGATTCCCAATAGCGGGCGCATATTGTATTACGTGTTTGTCTTCTTATAGTTGCAAAATATGCTCGTTTCAGGTTTATCCATGGAATCTTATGGCACACTGGAATTTCAGCTGCATACGATAATGAGAGGAGCACGTAAGCTGGGCTACAACTGGCATGCCTGAGCTGGGATGTCGAATAAGTTAACGTTCAACATGAGTGCTAATAAAACGTGTATTTGTGGGGCTGATTGCAGCGAAGCGAAGCAAGCGTTTGTCCTAATCTAATTGTCCCTAGGAGGGTGGGGGATTGGCTTGCCATAAACTTGACCATGGCTTGTATTGACTGTTAGGGCACGATGACGCGTTTCGCTGCTCGTTAACGCTAATCCGACGCAACACATTTGTAGCAATTGGGAAAGGAATTGAAAATTTAGCGAATTTGGATTGGCCACATAATTGGATTAGGTGGCAATTAGTGTAAGACTGGCTAGTCTCAAGTGTTTTTTTGTTTGCCTCAAGAACCGCCACATATAAAGGCGGCTCAAGTTTTTGGCACAGTGCAGTCGCGTCCAGGCCAGCGCCAAGAGTAATCTTGAGAATCATTTCCTCTGCTATGGACAGCAAATATTAGACAATTGTGCGGAGTAACTAGAGTATCCAGCCAACTGCAAGCAAAGTTTCTTGTTAACGCTTTAGTCTTAGCCGAAAATACAACCATGATAAGTCTGAATCAACCAAGTTATGCGCATCTTCGCGATGGCAACAATCTCAGCCTGGCGGAGAGTGTGCCTGCGGAAATCATGCACATGGTGGATCCGTACTGGTACCAGTGGCCCCCAATGGAGCCGATGTGGTTTGGCATTATTGGCTTTATCATTACCGTGCTGGGGTAACATATAAATTTCGCGAAGCATATTTAGCTATTTTAGTTGACTTTCCATTTAATTGAAACAGTGTGATGTCATTGACTGGCAACTTTATTGTGATGTACGTTTTTACGTCGTCGAAGGGGTTGCGAACACCGTCCAACATGTTTGTGGTTAATCTGGCCTTCTCCGATTTCATGATGATGTTCACCATGTTTCCACCGGTCGTCCTAAACGGTTTCTATGGCACCTGGATTATGGGTCCGTTTCTGTGCGAGCTCTACGGCCTGTTTGGTTCCCTATTTGGCTGTGTATCCATCTGGTCCATGACCCTGGTTGCCTATGATCGTTACTGCGTCATTGTTAAGGGTATGGCTCGTAAGCCGCTGACGGTCACATCGGCTGTTCTCCGACTCTTAACTGTATGGATAATTTGTGGCACTTGGGCTTTAATTCCGATGTTCGGCTGGAATCGATATGTGCCTGAGGGTAATATGACGGCCTGTGGCACAGACTATTTTGCCAAGGATTGGTTCAATCGCTCCTACATCATCGTCTACTCTGTTTGGGTCTACCTAACACCACTTGCGACCATCATCTTCTCATATTATCATATCTTAAAAGTAAGTATCAGTAACTGAATTCAACATTCTGTTTGATCTCCAACTTATTAAATCCAATCTTAAGGCTGTTGCTGCCCACGAGAAGGCAATGCGAGAGCAGGCAAAGAAGATGAATGTCGCCTCTCTGCGCCAAACCGAGGCAGAGAAGAGCAAGGCCATCGAAATCAAGCTGGCCAAGGTGGCATTGACTACAATTTCGCTTTGGTTCTTCGCTTGGACGCCCTACACAATTATCAATTATGCGGGCATCTTTGAATCAATGCATCTGTCGCCACTTTCCACAATTTGCGGCTCGGTTTTTGCCAAAGCAAACGCCGTCTGCAATCCAATTGTCTATGGCCTGAGGTAAATATTTAAGCAGGTATTCAATTAGGAATTAATTATTAACTTTGCTTCCTTTGACTTCTTGCCAGCCATCCCAAGTACAAGCAGGTGCTCAAGGAGAAGATGCCGTGCCTGGCCTGTGGCAAGGACGAATTTGCCGCCGACTCCAGGACGCAGGCCACCACAGAGATTAGCGAATCTCAAGCTTAAAACAAAATATCGACGACTGCAGCAGACGACAAAGGGGACGACGACTTGTGATTATTAGACACAGGAACTGACAGCTTTACAGAATATAAATCAATGGCCGACTTGGCGTAGTTCTAGTAGATATATGTTGTAACCTTTGCATACAAACAAAAAAAAAAATGAAAAAAAAGCTGGCATTCAAAAATAATTTTAAAAAAAATGGAACGCAATTTAAGAAGATAAACTGCAATTGATACAAAATCAAACAAAATTATTTAGTTTTTTTTTTCTTGCTTCAAAAATAGTATTAAGATATTAACTGCTTTATAAAGCAATTTGCCCAAAGAGTTTTACGCCTTTTATTGTAAAATTAACATTTCAAACAGTCCTTTATTCCTTCATTGTAGTTGCCGGTATCAGTTGCGGTTTTCAATTATAATAGTTGGTTATGTCCAGTTCATTAAGGGTGCCATTGTTGCGGCGTTCGCGCAACTCCTGCGTGAAGAGAGCGTGTCCTTGCAGCAATATAAAGTCTATGAGCCGCTTATCTGAGCTGAGACCCAGTGCCTCCGGATCGCTGCGTTTGCGTAGATAGTTGAAGCAGCATGTTCTGTTGAAGACAAATTTGAGGCAGTCGGCCAAGACTCGAACTGAATAGTATGTAGGGATACACTTACCGAAAATGTTTAGTTCCGCAGGCACTGGCACACTCCTTGCCACAGGAGTCGCATGGTATGGCATTGGAGCAAGTAAAACACATAAAGCACATGCCTGCAAATCTTATAATTATTAAGAAAACTGAGCTGGAGCATTGTCTACTCACATAGCAAAATTATGTGCATATTCATTTCGTCGCACTTGTCTGAAGAAGAAGGAAGTTCAGTTATTTCTGAAACTCATAGGAAGTCTTGGTGAATTGGTCTGTCCCGTGTAATACAGCAGCAGCAACTGAAAGGACTGAGCTATTTGTCAATCAGCTTTTATACACTTTCTAAAGATGCAACACATACACACACACAAAAACACCCACACATAGTCACCGCAGTGGCAGTTGAATTCAAAGTGTTCATTGAAGCATGTCGCATGGACTGTAAAGAGATTCATCCAAGTATACAAATGGACATGTGTTGCATAATAAATTAACGCACAATTGCAGCTTGCGCAACAAGTTGCTGTAGCACACTTTTGAAGATGGTGCCTGCTTGTGGGGCATGACCGCAATCAAAACAGTTTGCAACAGGTAATAAAAGTTTGTCAACTGGCAAGTTATGCATATAAATCAAGGCTTTAAGGCTTAAGGGAAAGACATTTTCTGATGGACAATTATTATATTAAAAGGATTGATCTTAACCTGCTGAATCTAAATCAAGTCTTAGACATATGGAAACAAAACACATGCCAAAAAGATGTTTAGTTTTTTACTTATAGTTTCATATATTTTATTATATTTAACGCAATGCCTGTTTGCAGTAGCAGTAGATACCTCTAATGTTTAATGAATAGTACTTCAGCAATTTCACAAATACATATACATATACTTCTTGCACCTGCAACAGCTTTCCTTGCAAGAAAAATACTGTGTTACACTTTTGGGGACAGAGACTAAAGCCAGCATGATTTGTGTATCAAATTGAATATGTTGTCCTTATTGACTATTCGTCATAAAAAAATGACTAAATTGGCCGAGTTTCTATCTTTTTAGTTTTTTACTTTAGGATATCTTGATTCAAGGCATATAATTTAAAAAACAATATATTATTGATAAGGCAAGTAAAATAATCAATGTTTCCCATTCTACATTTTTTCAGATTTAACGAGATTGATATTATCACTTGCATTACAAAACATATTTTAAATTCAAATATTAAAAAATCAAAAATAAAAGCAAAATCATTAAAATTTCCCCATTCTAAATTTGGTCACACTTATACGATACGCTATACGTTACGATATTCGAGTGATATGAAAACGAGATGGCAGCGCCGACGTACAAAAGCAACAGCTGTGCAACAACAGCTGCTACAATAAATAAAGCTAAATTTGAGTTAAGAGTTTAATTATTTTCCCCAAATAAAACGAAGACCATGTGGGAGCCGCCTCGACTGAGTGCATCGCTACGAGCCAAAACGGAACTCGAATCGAAAAAGCGCCGCTACAGTGGACTGAACCATTCCCGAACGAAATCAGCTGGAGCGTCCACGCCGACAAATTTGAAAGAGTGAGCCGATATATTTTCACAACTGGTGAAATACACTTGACACATGATAAATAAATATAAAAACTGTATGCAACTTTTGTCACAAGGAAAGCGGCACAGACCATTGGGCAATTGCTGGCGCAGTTGCCGGCTGATAAGCAGCCGGTGTGCAAGGTGCAGCTGCAAAAGCTGCGCAATCTGGTCCAGGAAAGCATGGGCTACGAGGAGAAGCCCCAGGTTGTAGAGCATGCGGCACTATATCTGTTCTGGCTGATGCTGGATCAGCATGTCCTGCTGGTGGCCACCACCAATCGGCTGCACACAATTTTCGGCAACACTTTCGATCGGAATCGTACGCAAATCCACAAATCTGTACTGGCTGTGGCCGCTGAGCTAGAGGAGTACGAACTACTGGCCCTGAAGCGCTGGAGGCACTCGCAGGGAAGGCCGTCATCGGAGCGCCCGCTCTGGGGCGAACATGTGCGCGTTAGCTGCACTCCAGCTGTCTGGTTGGACGTTAGCTTCCTGACAGACCTTTCGCCAGATGCGCTGCTCAACAATCGCACCGTTCACAAATTTTCCATGGAGTACAAGACCGACGGCGCAGAAGAGTCAGCAGCAAGACTGCCAGCCGTGGACGGCTACAAGCTAAGTGCGCAGTTGGAGTCGCTGCTGAGCCTGTCAGAGAAAATGGAGGATGGCGATCTGTTGACTCGGGTGGGCGACATGCTCAGCTCCAAGCGCAGCAGTGAGATACTGCAGAACGAGCTTATGGAACTGCTGGGCTTTGAGCATTTCGAGCTGGTTGGCCAGTTGCTGCAGGATCGCTCCAAGATTGCCCAGCAGCTGGAGCAATACGCATCGCGAACTCGTCGTCTCAGACAGGTGAACCAGAAGCGTCAGCAGGCACCAGCCTCCAACGAAAAGCGCCCGACAGTGGCTAGCGCAGTTGTGGTGCAGTCGGCCGAGGAGCGGGAGCTGGGCAAGCAGCAACGGCGCGAGGAGAAGAAACTGCAGCGCATCATGCGCAACATCAAGGATAACGACAAGGATGATGACGAGACGACCGGCGCTGTGGCCATCTCAGCGCAACAGCTACGCATGCAGTACCAGCGCAAACTGCTTGAGGCAGCACAGCGAGAACCACTGCTGCTCAACACCAAGGCAATCAAAGCGGATCAGTCCACGTACACGGCACCCATACGCTATCCCTATGTCTTCGATAGTCAACTGGAGGCCAAACAGCATGCAGGATTTATTGGTGGCAGCCGCATAACGTTGCCTGACAATGCTACACGTATCGACAATAAGCAGTGGGAGGAGGTCAAAATACCGGCCAGCGAGCCACCGCCTCTGACCGTGGGCAATAAGCGCATCCAAATCGAAGAGCTGGACGACATTGGTCAGATGGCGTTTGCCAACTGCAAGGAGCTTAATCGCATACAATCTGTGGTTTATCCCGTGGCCTATCACAGCAACGAGAACATGTTAGTCTGTGCTCCCACTGGCGCTGGCAAGACGAATGTCGCGATGTTGAGCATTGTGCACACCATTCGTTGTCATCTGGAGAACGGCGTGATAAATCGGGATCAGTTCAAGATTGTCTACATTGCGCCCATGAAGGCGCTGGCCGCCGAAATGGTCGAGAACTTCTCCAAGCGTTTGAAATCGTTGCAGATTATTGTGCGCGAGCTGACGGGCGACATGCAGCTGACCAAGGCGGAGATGGCCGCCACTCAGATACTGGTGACAACGCCAGAGAAGTGGGATGTGGTAACCAGAAAGAGTAATTTAAAATATTTATATTTGCCTACTCTTACAGAGGTTATATTCATATATTCTCCAACTTGTTGCAGCCAGTGGCGATGTGGCGCTGGTCAGTCTCGTCCACCTGCTCATCATTGACGAAGTGCATCTGCTACACGGCGAACGTGGACCCGTTGTGGAGGCGCTAGTGGCTCGCACCTTGCGTCTGGTGGAGTCCTCGCAGTCTATGATCCGCATCGTGGGCTTATCGGCAACGTTGCCCAACTATATTGATGTCGCCCACTTTCTACGCGTGAATCCCATGAAGGGTCTGTTCTACTTTGACTCCCGTTTCCGACCAGTGCCCTTGGATACCAACTTTATTGGCATCAAATCAGTGAAGCCGCTGCAGCAGATCGCCGACATGGATCAGTGCTGCTATCAGAAGTGCGTCGAGATGGTTCAGAAGGGCCATCAGGTGATGGTCTTTGTGCACGCCCGCAACGCCACCGTGCGGACGGCCAATGTGCTGCGCGAGCTGGCGCAGCAGAACAACACAAGTGCTGAGTTTTTGCCAAAGGATAACAATGCATTTGGCCTAGCCAACCGTTCGATACAGAAGAGCCGAAATAAGCAGCTGGTGGAGTTGTTCTCCTGCGGCTTGGCAATGCATCATGCCGGCATGCTGCGCGCCGATCGCCAAATGGTGGAGAAATATTTCGTGGAGGGTCACATCTCGGTGCTTGTATGCACAGCGACGCTCGCCTGGGGAGTCAATTTGCCAGCCCATGCGGTCATCATACGCGGCACGGACATCTACGATGCGAAGCATGGCAGCTTTGTGGATCTGGGCATACTGGATGTACTGCAGATCTTTGGTCGAGCGGGTCGTCCGCAGTTCGATAAAAGCGGCGTGGGCACCATTATCACCAGCTACGACAAACTTAATCACTATCTTTCCCTGCTGACCAATCAATTCCCCATCGAATCCAACTTTGTGCAATGTCTGGCTGACAATTTGAATGCCGAAATTGGGTTAGGCACTATTAGCAACGTAGAGGAGGCCATCGAGTGGCTTAGCTACACGTAAGTCACATTTCAGAGGAATATACAATTAATAAATATATTATTTTTATATATAGCTACCTGTTTGTCCGCATGCGCATTAATCCACACGTCTATGGCATCGAGTACGCGGAACTGCAGCAGGATCCAACGCTGGAGTTACGCCGCCGCGCTCTAATCATGTCCGCATCGATGAGCTTGGACAAGGCCAAGATGATGCGTTTCAATCAGCGAACGATGGACATGAATATCACCGACTTGGGACGTACTGCATCTCATTTTTATATCAAATACGACACGGTGGAAACGTTCAATGAACTAATGAAGCCGTTCATGAACGAAGCAGAGCTGCTGGCCATGATGTCGCAGGCACAGGAGTTTCAACAGCTCAAGGTGCGCGATGACGAGCTCGAAGAGTTGGATGAACTGCGCGAATACTACTGCAAACTAAAGGCATTCGGAGGCAGCGAGAATGTTTGTGGCAAGGTAAGTAACCAGACAATAATCTATGAAAAATATATTTGGCGAAATATTTTTCATCCATTCCATTCTATCCAGGTGAACATTCTAATACAAACATATCTGTCCAACGGTTATGTCAAATCATTCTCATTGATCTCCGACATGTCGTATATAACTCAAAATATTGGCAGAATTGCACGCGCCTTGTTCTCTATTGTGTTGAGGCAGAACAATGCCATTTTGACTGGTCGCATGCTGGAACTGTGCAAGATGTTCGAGCGCAGGCAGTGGGAATTTGACAGCCACTTGCGACAGTTTCCAGCCATCAATGCGGAGACCATTGACAAACTGGAGCGCCGTGGTCTGAGCATCTATCGGCTGCGGGACATGGAACAGCGTGAGCTGAAGGAATGGCTGCGCAGCGATCGCTATGCGGAGCTGGTCATACGCTCTGCACAGGAGCTACCACTGCTGGAGGTGGAAGCCAGCCTGCAGCCGATTACACGCACCGTGCTGCGCATCTCAATAACCATCTGGCCGGATTTCACTTGGAACGATCGTGTGCACGGCAAGACCAGTCAAAGTTTTTGGCTGTGGATCGAGGATCCGGAGTCCAACTACATTTACCATTCGGAACTTTTTCAGCTGAGTCGGAAGACTGTTTTTAGCGGCAAGTCGCAGCAGCTCGTGATGACCATTCCACTGAAAGAGCCACTTCCGCCTCAATACTACATACGCGTGACCAGCGATACTTGGCTGGGCAGCACCAGCTGTGTGCCGCTTTCCTTCCAACATCTCGTCCTGCCCGAACATCACCCGCCGCTGACGGAACTGCTCCCACTGCGTCCGCTGCCCGTGAGCAGTCTGGAAAATGAGATCTACGAATCGCTGTACAAGTTCACACACTTCAATCCCATACAGACGCAAATCTTTCACTGTCTCTACCACACGGACAACAATGTGCTGCTCGGTGCACCGACGGGCAGTGGCAAAACAATTGTCGCGGAAATTGCCATTTTCCGTGCATTGAATCTGGACCCCAAATGCAAAGTGGTGTATATAGCGCCGTTGAAGGCACTCGTCAAGGAACGCATTGCGGATTGGCAGCAGCGTTTCGAGCAATCCGAGTTGGGTCTTAAAGTCGTTGAGCTAACTGGTGACGTTACGCCGGACATTAGGGCCATACGTGAATCGCAGCTAATTGTGACGACACCGGAGAAATGGGACGGTATCAGTCGCTCATGGCAGACCCGCGACTATGTGCAGCATGTGGCATTGATTGTGATCGATGAGATTCATCTGCTGGGTGAAGATCGTGGTCCCGTCATCGAGGTCATTGTTTCCCGCACCAATTTCATTAGCTCACACACTGGCCGATCCATACGCATTGTGGGCTTGTCAACGGCACTGGCCAATGCGCAGGATTTGGCCAACTGGCTAGGCATTGAGAGCATGGGTCTCTACAACTTCAAGCCATCTGTGCGACCGGTGCCACTGCAGGTACACATCAATGGCTTCCCCGGCAAGCACTACTGTCCGCGCATGGCCACGATGAACCGACCCACTTTCCAGGCCATACGCACGTATTCGCCGTGCGAGCCGACCATCGTGTTTGTCTCCTCACGTCGACAGACGCGTCTCACTGCATTGGATCTGATCACCTTTGTGGCTGGCGATGAGAATCCCAAACAGTTTCTGCACATTGCCGAGCACGAAATGGAGCTGATAATGCAGAGCATACGCGATCAGAACTTGAAGTTCTGTCTGGCCTTTGGCATTGGACTGCATCATGCCGGTCTGCAAGAGCCGGATCGCAAGTGTGTCGAAGAGCTGTTCCTGAATCGCAAGATACAGATTCTAGTAGCCACAGCAACGCTGGCCTGGGGTGTCAATCTGCCCGCCCATCTGGTGGTCATCAAGGGCACCGAATACTTCGACGGCAAGGTAAAGAAATATGTGGACATGCCCATCACAGATGTGCTGCAGATGATGGGACGCGCTGGTCGGCCGCAGTTTGATAACGAGGGCGTTGCTGTCGTTTTGGTGCACGATGAGAAGAAGAACTTTTACAAGAAGTTCCTCTACGATCCGTTCCCGGTTGAGTCCAGTCTGCTGGGCGTTTTACCGGAGCACATCAATGCCGAGATCGTGGCGGGCACTGTGCAGACTAAACAAGCGGCACTGGATTACCTCACCTGGACCTATTTCTTCCGGCGACTGCTGCGCAATCCATCCTACTATCAACTGGAGGGCATTGAGCCGGAGAATGTGAACGCCTTCATGTCCAGCCTGGTAGAACGTGTCATTTACGAACTGGAGGGCGCTGCCTGTGTCGTTGAGCGCGAGGGGCAACTGTTGCCTACGTTTCTGGGCCGCATCAGCTCCTACTACTATCTGTCGTACCGCACAATGAAGCATTTCCTTGAGAACCTCCAGCCGGGCATGGCCACCAAGGACGTGCTGCTGGCCATTTGTGATTCCTATGAATTTGATCAACAGCCCGTGCGTCACAATGAGGATAAGCATAACGAAGAGCTAGCCGAGACGACTCGCTACCGTCCACCATCGGCCAGTTGGGATTCGCCCTACACAAAAACATTCCTTCTGCTCCAGGCGCATTTCTCACGCCTGCCACTGCCCAACACGGACTATCTGACCGATACCAAGTCGGCGCTGGATAATGCAACGCGCGTCATGCAAGCCATGGTGGACTACACGGCGGAACGGGGCTGGCTATCGACCAGTTTGGTCATACAACAATTGATGCAGTGCGTCATACAGGCACGCTGGTTCGATGCATGCGAGTTCCTCACGCTGCCTGCTGTCAATGAGGACAACGTCGATGTCTTTCTCAACATATTACACGATACACACGACTACCTTACCTTGCCTGTGCTTAAGGAACTATGCATGAAGGACTATGAAGTGCTGGCAGCGCCCCTACGTGATGCATTCGAAGAGCATGAGATCGAGCAGATGCACAGGGTAAAGTGCTGGAATATATCCCCAATAATATTGTATTTCATATAAATTCTCTTCTTCAGGTTATTCAAGGTCTACCCGAAATATCTTTGAAAATCAGTGTAGAGGGTCGTTATCTGGCGGAAGAGAATGCCAAGCGACCGCTGTCAATTGACGATAGTTCCGTGGTCTGGACACCGCTTCATGCTAACGAGGACTATGTTCTGAGCGTTGATCTGCACCGTCTAAACTCCGCTGGACAGCGTAGAGGTGCCGGCCAAGGGAATACCATACACTGTCCCAAGTATCCAAAGCCAAAGACTGAGGCTTGGTTCTTAACCCTTGGCTCGCAAGCCAATGACGAGCTGCTGGCTATGAAGCGACTGACGCTACGTGGGACACGCTCCTCCAACTACATTGCCTTCCAAGCAACGCCCCGCCGCGGGCGGTTGCTGCTAACGTTATACCTTATGTCCGATTGTCTAATTGGCTTCGATCAGCAATACGAATTACATTTTGAAATTATTGATGCAAAGGCATAGGCCATGCAAGAGTCAAATGAATACATGCATCCCATTACCACGATCGTAACCATTCTTCCAATTGGATGCTTGTTTAGTCATATCTATGGACTAATAGTTAAACCAGCAGCGCTGTTTATTCATGAAATTGTAGTTTAACTTATCTACATACATCTTGTGTGATCTGTCAGCATAGATACATATGTTAAACATTTTTATATTGCTGTAGAATGCTATGTTATGTTGCATGTTAACAACACCCGTATTAAAGAAAACTTTTTACTAGCTGAATTGCATTTTGAGATATGAATTATTCATGACAGTTGATAAAACACAAAACATCATTACATCATTTATATATGTATTTGTGTCACTTTAGAATTGTTGTTGCTAAACATTGATTTGTATATTAAAATGTTTGCTATCATTAATTCATTTTATTATAATAGCTACTATTAGAAACTGCTTTCTAGCGAAAAACGATAATGAGTTATAAATACCATAAGGGGACTTTTAACTTAACCTACCTCAACTTCAGCTGATTTTGAATGCCTATCGCAGTTAATGCAAGCTTGACTCCAATCTGATACACTTAACAAACTTTTGTAGATAACTCTACAGATAACATTGAAATTAAGCTGACGACAAATGCGCGTATGTTATGAAATCAGAGAGTGTATAAATTACACACTCAATTTGCAAAACGCAGTCAGAAGCATTTTGTATTTTGTCGCGTTGCGTATCTATTGATCATATTAAAATGTTATTGTTGGGGTTGTTAATCATTACGCTGTTGGTGTTGGGCTGGCACTATCTAAAGCACCATTATTCATATTGGGAGCGTCGTGGCTTTCCGTATGATAAGGAGGCGGGCATACCATTTGGTTGTCTGGCAAGCGTTTGGAGAATGGAGAGGGGCATGGGCATGGCCATCTACGATGTGTACAAGAAGAGTAAGGAGCGTTTTCTGGGCACCTATTTGCTCTATCGGCCAGCTGTGTTAGTTCGCGATGCAGAACTGGCTCGTCGTGTCCTAGCTCAGGATTTTGCGAGCTTTCACGATCGTGGCGTTTACGTTGATGAGGAGAAACATCCGATGTCAGCGTCCATTTTTGCGCTGCGTGGGCAGAGCTGGCGTTCCATGCGGCACAAGCTTTCGCCCTGTTTCACATCCGGCAAGCTGAAAGATATGTACAGCACTTCAGAGGATATTGGCAACAAAATGGTGGCCCACTTGCAGAAAGAGCTTCCCGAACAGGGTTCCAAGGAGATCGACTTAAAAGCGATGATGCAAACCTATGCCATAGACATTATTGCTTCTGTTATTTTTGGCCTGGACGTGAATAGTTTTGAGCAGCCAGACAATAAATTCAATCAAATCGTTACTCTATTTCAAAGAAATAATCGCTTTACGGCTCTTTTGAGCATGATGATATTCCTGATTCCATCGTAAGCAATTGCTGGTTGTAAGATTACTTCAATATAAATTCAATTTATAATTTTTTGTAAAGCGTTGCAAAGTTCGTGTTTAGGATGGGATTCAAAGATCCTGTGGGATTAGCTTTATTGGCCATTATCAAGGACACTATCGAGTATCGCGAAAAACATGGCATTGTTCGCAAGGACATGCTACAGTTGCTCATGCAGCTGAAAAACAAGGGCAGCGTCGATGATGACGACAATAAAAACTGGAACATTGAGACCACCGAAGATGGTAAGTATTAAATAGAAACCATTGGCTTAAAGCTGATTTTTTTCCATTTGCAGGTAACATAAAGAGCATATCCTTGGAGACAATTACCGCCCAGGCATTTATCTTCTACGTTGCTGGACAGGAGACAACTGGTTCTACAGCAGCATTCACACTTTTTGAGCTGGCACAGTATCCGGAACATCTAAAACGTTTGCAAGCCGAGGTGGATGAGACACTCAAGCAAAACGATGGAAAAATCACCTACGATGCGCTGAATAATATGGAATTCCTGGAGTTGTGTATGCACGAAACATTGCGCAAATATCCCGGATTACCGTTGCTGAATCGTGAATGTACACAGGACTACACACTTCCCGACACCAATCATGTCATCAAGAAAGGCACTCCGGTTGTCATTTCACTGCATGGTATACACCGTGACCCAGAATATTTCCCCAATCCCGATAAATACGATCCGAATCGTTTCGCTGAGGCCACCAAGAACTACAATCCCATTGCATATATGCCCTTTGGTGAGGGCCCCAGGATCTGCATTGCACAGCGCATGGGTCGAGTGAATGCCAAGCTGGCCATTGTTAATATTCTGCAAAACTTCAACATCGAAGTGATGAGCAAGCGGGAGCTGGAATTTGAAAATTTCGGCATTGCTTTGATGCCAAAGAATGGCGTGAAAGTGCGCCTCTCCAAGCGGGTGCTGAACTGAACTGAATGCCAGGTTGCCATAAATTGTGAAACGAATTATCACGTTTCCATTAATATAGTGCTTAGCAAATGTTTGATTTCAGTAATTCCACCTTTTCCGAATTCAACAACACTTTTATTAAATGCTCACAATGATTGTATTTGTTATATCGTTTAGATAGGTAAATACATGCATGAATCCATAGATTATTATTCGATATATTAGAGGTACATATTCACAAGAACGCGTCTCATGGCCTTGGATTAGATCAGCTTTAGGCTGGCGATGAGAATCCCAGTTTCTGCACATTGCCGAGCACTAACTGGAGCTGATAATGCAGAGCATACACGATCAGAATTTGAAGTTCTGTCTGGCCTTTGCATTGGACCGCATCATGCGGATCTGCAGGAGCCGGATCGCAAGTGTCTTCTGGCCATTTCTCACGCCTGCCACTGCCCAACTCGACTATCTGACCGATACCAAATCGGCGCTGGATAATGATGCCATAGTACCATGGTCTGGACACCGCTGCATGCTATCGAGGACTATGTTCTGAGTGTAGAACTGCACCGTCTTAACACTGCTGGATAGCGTAGAGGTGCCGGCCAAGGGAATACCATACACTGTCCCAAGTATCCAAAGCCGAAGACTGAGGCTTGGTTCTTAGCCCTCGGTTCGCAAGCCAATAACGAGCTGCTGGCTATGAAGCGACTGACGCTACGTGGGACACGCTCCTCCAACTACATTGCCTTCCAAGCAACGCCCCGCCGCGGGCGATTGCTGCTAACGTTATACCTTATGTCCGATTGTCTAATTGGCTTCGATCAGCAATACGAATTACATTTTGAAATTATTGATGCAAAGGCCTAGGCCATGCAAGAGTCAAATTACTAAATGTTCGGTTAAACCAATTTAAATGTAACTGATATTCATCTGATCAGCTGTTAATTTATTACTTTATCGCTACTCTACAAAAATCTGTTAAATCTTACTCACTAATGTAAACACAACTTTGTAATGTTAGTAAATATCGATAGTTTTCACTTTCGGAGAGTCGGAGTTTGAGATCCGAGCAAGCTAAAAGCAAATGCTTTATTTCGGTGGCAATAAAGTTATTAATTTAAATAGTTTAAACAACACCTAGATCTGAAGTTTCATGTTTGCATAAAAAACGCGTTATGCATCGAACAGTAACCATTCTTCCGATTGGATGCTTATTTAGTTATATCTATGGACTAATAGTTAAACCAGCAGCGCTGTTTATTCATGAAATTGTAGTTTAACTTATCTACATATATCTTGTGTGATCTGTCAGCGTAGATACATGTGTTAAACATTTTTATATTGCTGTAGAATGCTATGTTATGTTGCATGTTAACAACACCCGTATTAAAGAAAGCTTTTTACTAGCTGAATTGCATTTTGAGATATGAATTATTCATGACAGTTGATAAAACACAAAACATCATTACATCATTTATATATGTATTTGTGTCACTTTAGAATTTTTGTTGCTAAACCTTGATTTGTATATTAAAATGTTTGCTATTATTAATTCATTTTATTATAATAACTACTATTAGAAACTGTTTTCTAGCGAAAAACGATAATGAGTTTGTTTAGGTTCATATTAATCGACACTCAAATCATAAGCCACTTGTGTGTACGCTGCAGATATCACATTACACTGAGGTCGCTGCATTCGGATCTCCGCCCCAGAAAGTATGAACATGAGAAATATTGCGATCGCGACACTCTATGAAATAAAGAAAATATCGCGATCGCTGCACTCGACGAGAACAGCGGTCGCATTACGCTGAGATCGCTGCACTTAGTAAGAAACAAAGTCACTCGAGAAAGTGCCACGTAAAGTATTTTTCTGTATGTACTTAGACTTAAGAATTTCTGCATAATGTATTTTTATGTTTAAGAATTCTGTATAAATAAAGGCCTGCTCGTCAGAGCAGTTCAGTTCGAATCTAATTATCAACTCCGCGAGTTTGACTTCATCCTACACTTCTACCATCGTACTTACTGTGCGCAACGAAGGACCTCACTCTCCGTAGTCCAACTAGTTACAAGTGCTAGTTGCGACGCCCTTTAGTAGTCAGTTTATGTGCTGACTGCTTTCCTTCAAAATCTACACAAACATTTTGGTGACCCCGACGTGATGTTATTCTGAAGTTGTCAACTAGGCGACAAAAGGATAACCAACCTCCAAATATACACAAAAATTCTCGGCGAGTTTGAGTAGTTCTACCATCGCACTTACTGTGCGCAGCGAAAGACCTCACTCTCCGTAGTCAAACAAATCCACATTTGAACTTGTCAACAAGGCGACAAACAAAGGATACCTGCAATCTCCTAACACAGTTCACTATATCTGTGTTAGTGAGACCATCTGAAGTTGTCAACTAGGCGACATATCAGGATAAAAGTGTGCTCCCGTTAGATAAACGACCACAGCACTAATAACAAAGTCCATCAAGCGACAAAAATGAAAACTGATTAATTGATATACCAATACATATCTGTAAAGTCCAACAAGCGACAAAAAATCAGTCAAAATGGTATCAGAAAAAGCAACCATCAATGATTCACTTGATGCCCAGCAAGATATTAACACTGAGATTGCACGGCTAATATCTAATTATAAAAAGGATTCCGCTGAGAGAAAGGCTCAGACCGGTTATCACAAAATTAAAGAAGATTCTCTCAATAAGAAATGGAATACTGTCCAAGAAAATGACGAAGTCATAAGAGAATCTGTCGAGCTACCGAAAAATACTTCAACTACTGTGAGGACATAAGAACAAGAGTTGTGAAGTTCTTCGACACAATCAAAAACGACGCTGAAACCATAAATCAAGCCACAAGCATGAAGCTTGAGATTGGCGATGGACAGCGTCAGCAATCAACCTTAGAACTCAAGGTGATTGCGTTGTGCAAGGGCAATGATCGCATCACTACATCGCACATTGCACCAAAGCACCCAAGAGCACGCAGCATTAGAGCTCATTAGGACTCTATTGGCACAGATTCAAGAGGTCCATTTTCGACTGTATGAAGAAGTTGAAAACCCAGAAGAAAATGGATATGATACAAAGGAGTATCTACAGGCAGAAGAAGAAGTACAAAGAGCACTAGCTTCAAGAAACAATAAGCAGTGCACCAATGACATAAACTTGCCTCGCATAACCATCCCCAAATTTGATGGGGATATATTAAAATGGACACAATTCTTTGATATGTTTGTGTCCATGGTACACAAAACCAACATGCCAGCAATTCAAAAAATGTGGTACCTAAAACCAGCGCGATCGGTGAGGCCGAAAGACTAATACGCCAAATCGAATTGAAAGAAGATAACTACCTTCACGCATGGAACATCTTGGTTGACGCATACGACAATCCAAGAGACATAGCATCAACGGTATTGAACCGATTTTTAAAGCAACAAGCCATTAACGCCAATATAAAATCGCTTAAAGAACTATACGTAGTCACTTTGGAGTCCATTGCATCTCTCAAGGGACTCGGTTTAGACATCTCAACGTGGGACAAACTGGACAGCACAAATAAAACGCTGTACGAGCAATCATTAAGCAACTTGAAGCAAATACAAAAACTGGACACCATGCTCCAGTTTCTTGAACAAAGAGTTCGTGTTTTAGATATCGGAAGCAAAACACACAGCAATGCCAAAAAAGATTCGATGGGAGCAACTTGTGCATCCTCCTCAACTATAAGGAAGGATTGTCTCTATTGCAAGAAGTCGAATCATTTTATATTCCGGTGCGACAATTTCCGTATAAAGCATATAAGCCTAGCTACGACTCAATCAACAATAGGCGAAGAGTTGTGGCTTACATGTTGCGATTCTGCTACAAGCGATACAGATCAGCAACGACCACGCTGTGTAAAATGGAACTGGATCGCGCTCGCAATATAATTCTACAAACAATACAGCAAGCTGAATTTACAGCTGAACTGAAAGATTTGAAACGCCACAACACAGTGGACAAAAGGAGTCCTATCTCATCCCTCTCACCAATACAAGGGTCAGATGGACTCATGCGAGTTGGAGGTAGATTGGAGCAAGCCCCACTCCCGCCACCAGATTTTGCTGCCTTACAACGATCCAATAGTGAAGATGATATTACGAGAGCTGCATGAGGACAACATGCACTGCTGTGCTCAAGCCTTACGAGCAACTGCTGGACAACAATATTGGATCCTGAACGACAAAACTATGTCGAGAAATATCTTTCACAAGGCAAAACCCAAGTTAATGAATCAAATCATGGGCAATCTGCCAGTCGATCGAGTGACACCAACACGCCCGTTTCTCACTACAGGCGTAGACTATTGCGGACCAATTTGGATTCATCATAAAGTTCGCGGAAAAAGACCAGATAAAGCATACATAGCTGTATTCTGTTGCTTCTCTACAACGGCGGTCCACCTCGAGCTGGTTAGCGATCTGACTACAAATGCCTTTCTAGGAGCCCTGCGGCGCTTTCTAAGCCGCCGCGGCAAATGTCAAATGATTCATTGTGACAATGCCACTAACTTTGTTGGAGTAAACAACCAACTAAAGGAATTAGGAGGATCAATATTTGCCGAGAAGGCTCAAGCAGAGATCATCAACCACTGCAACAAAAAACAAGTTGCCTTCAAATTCATACCGCCACGTGCGCCATCATTTGGAGGCCTATGGGAAGCTGCGGTAAAATCTGCAAAACGACTACTGGTTACCACGACAAATACCGCATCTCTAACATTCGAGGAATTAAACACGGTGATCATCGAGATTGAAGCGATCTTAAACTCTCGCCCAATTACACCAATGTCAAATGAGCCTACGGACAACACAGCCCTCACCGCAGCACATTTTCTGATTGGTGAAACACTGACTGCTCCTCCCGATGTCAACGCAGACCGCAACGAAAAATCATTACTAAAACGGTGGGAACTAGTATCCAGACTCAAACAAGGATTTTGGAAGCAATGGTCACAGGAATATTTACAAGAATTGCAAGCCAGACATAAGTGGAAGGCCGTCAACCCCAATATCAAGGAAGGCATGCTTGTTCTAGTCAAGGAAGACAATATACCTATGATGAGTTGGCCTATGTGACGCATTGTACAGACATATCCAGGTCAAGATAATCACGTTCGTGTGGTTGACGTTAAAACTGCCTCAGGAATCTACAAGCGCTCCATAACCAGGCTTGCGCCGTTATTTCCAGAAGATATGGCCAAAAAAGCCCCATAAAGGAAACCGAGGACACAGAAACGAAAACGGCCAATGTCGCCAACCATAACCTCGACTTTGCTACCGACCCAATAAGTTCAGTACAACATCATCATATCGCCGCTTATGCTGCTTTAGTGGTATCGGTCCTTGTTCTACTTGGCTATACACTACGGAAGCAACGCTTTTGGACATTGCCATCAACAGCTACAAGGAATGAGGTTGCCACTACACCCGTGCCATCAGCATTCCCAAGAAGATTGACACTGGATGTAGATGATAGTTGATCAACGATTCAACGGCCGGAAGAATATTTAGGTTCATATTAATCTACACTCAAATCATAAACCACTTGTGCGTACGCTGCAGATATCACATTACACTGAGGTCGCTGCATTCGGATCTCCGCCCCAGAAAGTATGAACATGAGAAATATTCCGATCGCGACACTATGAAATAAGAAAGAAAATATTGCGATCGCTGCACTCGATGAGAACAACGGTCGCATTACGCTGAGCTCGCTGCACTTAGATAAGAAACAAAGTCACTCGAGAAAGTGCCACGTAATGTATTTTACTGTATGTACTTAGACTTAAGAATTACTGCATAATGTATTTTTATGTTTAATAATTCTGTATTCAGTTCGAATCTAATCATCAACTCCGCGAGTTTGACTTCGTCCTACACTTCTACCATTGCACTTACTGTGCGCAACGAAGGACCTCACTCTCCGTAGTCCAACTAGTTACAAGTGCTAGTTGCGACGCCCTTTAGTAGTCAGTTTATGTGCTGACTGCTTTCCTTCAAAATCTACACAAACAGAGTTATAAATACCGTAAGGGGACTTTTAATTTAACATACCTCAACTTCAGCTGATTTTGAATGCCTATCGCAGTTAATGCAAGCTTAACTCCAATCTGATACACTTAACAAATTTTTGTAGATAACTCTACAGATAACATTGCAATTAAGCTGACGACAAATGCGCGTATGTTATGAAATCAGAGAGTGTATAAATAACACACTCAATTTGCAAAACGCAGTCAGAAGCATTTTGTATTTTGTCGCGTTGCGTACATATTGATCATATTAAAATGTTATTGTTGGGGTTGTTAATCATAACGCTGTTGGTGTTGGGCTGGCACTATCTAAAGCACCATTATTCATATTGGGAGCGTCGTGGCTTTCCGTATGATAAGGAGGCGGGCATACCATTTGGTTGTCTGGCAAGCGTTTGGAGAATGGAGAGGGGCATGGGCATGGCTATCTACGATGTGTACAAGAAGAGTAAGGAGCGTTTTCTGGGCACCTATTTGCTCTATCGGCCAGCGGTTTTAGTTCGCGATGCAGAACTGGCTCGTCGTGTCCTAGCTCAGGATTTTGCGAGCTTTCACGATCGTGGCGTTTACGTTGATGAGGAGAAGAATCCGCTGTCGGCGAACTTATTTTCGCTGCGTGGGCAAAGCTGGCGTTCCATGCGGAACAAGCTTTCGCCTTGTTTCACATCTGGCAAGCTGAAAGGAATGTACAGCACTGCAGAGGATATTGGCAACAAAATGGTGGCCCACTTGCAGAAAGAGCTTCCCGAACAGGGTTCCAAGGAGATCGACTTAAAGGAGGTGACGCAAACCTATGCCGTAGACATTATTGCTTCTGTTATTTTTGGCCTGGACGTGAACAGTTTTGAGCAGCCAGACAATAAATTCAAGAAAATCGTTACCCTCATACGAAGTAATAATCGCTTTAATGCTGTTTTTGGCATGATGATATTCCTGATTCCATCGTAAGTAATTGTTGGTTGCAAGATTACTTCAATATTTATTCAATTTATAATTTTTTCACAGCATCGCAAAATTCTTGTTTAAGATAGGATTTCAGAATCCTGTGGGATTAGCTTTATTGGCCATCGTCAAAGACACCATCGAGTATCGCGAAAAACATGGCATTGTTCGCAAGGACATGCTACAGTTGCTCATGCAGCTGAGAAACAAGGGCAGCATCGATGATGACGACAATAAAAACTGGAACATTGAGACCACCGAAGATGGTAAGTATTAAATAGAAACCATTGCCTTAAAGCTGATTTTTTTCCATTTGCAGGTAACATAAAGAGCATATCCTTGGAGACAATTACCGCCCAGGCATTTATCTTCTACGTTGCTGGACAGGAGACAACTGGTTCTACAGCAGCATTCACACTTTTTGAGCTGGCACAGTATCCGGAACATCTAAAACGTTTGCAAGCCGAGGTGGATGAGACACTCAAGCAAAACGATGGAAAAATCACCTACGATGCGCTGAATAATATGGAATTCCAGGAGTTGTGTATGCACGAAACATTGCGCAAATATCCCGGATTACCGTTGCTGAATCGTGAATGTACACAGGACTACACACTTCCCGACACCAATCATGTCATCAAGAAAGGCACTCCGGTTGTCATTTCACTGCATGGTATACACCGTGACCCAGAATATTTCCCCAATCCCGATAAATACGATCCGAATCGTTTCGCTGAGGCCACCAAGAACTACAATCCCATTGCATATATGCCCTTTGGTGAGGGCCCCAGGATCTGCATTGCACAGCGCATGGGTCGAGTGAATGCCAAGCTGGCCATTGTTAATATTCTACAAAACTTCAACATCGAAGTGATGAGCAAGCGGGAGCTGGAATTTGAAAATTTCGGCATTGCTTTGATGCCAAAGAATGGCGTGAAAGTGCGCCTCTCCAAGCGGGTGCTGAACTGAACTGAATGCCAGGTTGCCATAAATTGTGAAACGAATTATCACATTTCCATTAAGATAGTGCTTATCAAATTATTATAGTTGATTACAGTAAGTTCGCTCTTTTCCGAAAGTATTTTTCATAATTATTGTTTGAATAGAGTCAAAACTTTTTATTAAATGCTCACAATGATTGTACTTGTTATATCTTTTAGATAGGTAAGTACATGCATGAATGCATAGATTATTATTCGATATATTAGAGGTACATATTCACAAGAACGCGTCTCATGGCCTTGGATTAGATCAGCTTTAGGCTGGCGATGAACATCCCAGTTTCTGCACATTGCCGAGCACTAAATGGAGCTGATAATGCAGAGCATACACGATCAGAACTTGAAGTTCTGTCTGGCCTTTGGCATTGGACCGCATCATGCGGATCTGCAGGAGCCGGATCGCAAGTGTCTTCTGGCCATTTGTGATTGTATACGCATAACGAAGAGCTAGCCGAGACGTCTCGCTACCGTCCACCATCGGCCAGTTGAGATTCGCTCTACACAAAGAAATTCCTGCTGCTCCAGGCGCATTTCTCACTATCTGACCGATACCAAATCGGCGCTGGATAATGATGCCATAGTACCATGGTCTGGACACCGCTGCATGCTATCGAGGACTATGTTCTGAGTGTAGAACTGCACCGTCTTAACACTGCTGGATAGCGTAGAGGTGCCGGCCAAGGGAATACCATACACTGTCCCAAGTATCCAAAGCCGAAGACTGAGGCTTGGTTCTTAGCCCTCGGTTCGCAAGCCAATAACGAGCTGCTGGCTATGAAGCGACTGACGCTACGTGGGACACGCTCCTCCAACTACATTGCCTTCCAAGCAACGCCCCGCCGCGGGCGGTTGTTGCTAACGTTATACCTTATGTCCGATTGTCTAATTGGCTTCGATCAGCAATACGAATTACATTTTGAAATTATTGATGCAAAGGCATAGGCCATGCAAGAGTCAAATTACTAAATGTTCGGTTAAACCAATTTAAATGTAACTGATATTCATCTGATCAGCTGTTAATTTATTACTTTATCGCTACTCTACATAAATCTGTTAAATCTTACTCACTAATGTAAACACAACTTTGTAATGTTAGTAAATATCGATAGTTTTCACTTTCGGAGAGTCGGAGTTTGAGATCCGAGCAAGCTAGAAGCAAATGCTTTATTTCGGTGGCAATAAAGTTATTAATTTAAATAGTTTAAACAACGCCCAGATCTGAAGTTTCATGTTTGCATAAAAAACGCTTTATGCATCGAACAGTAACCATTCTTCCGATTGGATGCTTGTTTAGTTATATCTATGGACTAATAGTTAAACCAGCAGCGCTGTTTATTCATGAAATTGTAGTTTAACTTATCTACATACATCTTGTGTGATCTGTCAGCGTAGATACATGTGTTAAACATATTTATATTGCTGTAGAATGCTATGTTATGTTGCATGTTAACAACACCCGTATTAAAGAAAGCTTTTTACTAGCTGAATTGCATTTTGAGATATGAATTATTCATGACAGTTGATAAAACACAAAACATCATTACATCATTTATATATGTATTTGTGTCACTTTAGAATTTTTGTTGCTAAACCTTGATTTGTATATTAAAATGTTTGCTATCATTAATTCATTTTATTATAATAACTACTATTAGAAACTGCTTTCTAGCCAAAAACGAGAGTATAATGAGTTATAAATACCATAAGGGGACTTTTAACTTAACCTACCTCAACTTCAGCTGATTTTGAATGCCTATCGCAATTAATGCAAGCTTGACTCCAATCTGATACACTTAACAAATTTTTGTAGATAACTCTACAGATAACATTGAAATTAATATGACGACAAATGCGCGTATATTATGAAATCAGAGAGTGTATAAATTACACACTCAATTTGCAAAACGCAGTCAGAAGCATTTTGTATTTTGTCGCGTTGCGTACCTATTGATCATATTAAAATGTTATTGTTGGGGTTGTTAATCATTACGCTGTTGGTGTTGGGCTGGCACTATCTAAAGCACCATTATTCATATTGGGAGCGTCGTGGCTTTCCGTATGATAAGGAGGCGGGCATACCATTTGGTTGTCTGGCAAGCGTTTGGAGAATGGAGAGGGGCATGGGCATGGCTATCTACGATGTGTACAAGAAGAGTAAGGAGCGGTTTCTGGGCACCTATTTGCTCTATCGGCCAGCGGTTTTAGTTCGCGATGCAGAACTGGCTCGTCGTGTCCTAGCTCAGGATTTTGCGAGCTTTCACGATCGTGGCATTTACGTTGATGAAGAGAAGGATCCGCTGTCGGCGAACTTATTTTCGCTGCGTGGGCAGAGCTGGCGTTCCATGCGGAACAAGCTTTCGCCCTGTTTCACATCTGGCAAGCTGAAAGGAATGTACAGCACTGCAGAGGATATTGGCAACAAAATGGTGGCCCACTTGCAGAAAGAGCTTCCCGAACAGGGTTTCAAGGAGATCGACTTAAAGGAGGTGACACAAACCTATGCCGTAGACATTATTGCTTCTGTTATTTTTGGCCTGGACGTGAACAGTTTTGAGCAGCCGAACAATAAATTCAAGAAAATCGTTAACTTATTACGAAAAAATAATCGCTTTAATGCTGTTTTTGGCATGTTGGTATTCCTGATTCCATCGTAAGTAATTGCTGGTTGCAAGATTACTTCAATATTTATTCAATTTATAATTTTTTCACAGCATCGCAAAATTCTTGTTTAAGATAGGATTTCAGAATCCTGTGGGATTAGCTTTATTGGCCATCGTCAAAGACACCATCGAGTATCGCGAAAAACATGGCATTGTTCGCAAGGACATGCTACAGTTGCTCATGCAGCTGAGAAACAAGGGCAACGTCGATGATGACGACAATAAAAATTTGAACATTGAGACCACCGAAAATGGTAAGTATTAAATAGAAACCATTGCCTTAAAGCTGATTTTTTTCCATTTGCAGGTAACATAAAGAGCATATCCTTGGAGACAATTACCGCCCAGGCATTTATCTTCTACGTTGCTGGACAGGAGACAACTGGTTCTACAGCAGCATTCACACTTTTTGAGCTGGCACAGTATCCGGAACATCTAAAACGTTTGCAAGCCGAGGTGGATGAGACACTCAAGCAAAACGATGGAAAAATCACCTACGATGCGCTGAATCATATGGAATTCCTGGAGTTGTGTATGCACGAAACATTGCGCAAATATCCCGGATTACCGTTGCTGAATCGTGAATGTACACAGGACTACACACTTCCCGACACCAATCATGTCATCAAGAAAGGCACTCCGGTTGTCATTTCACTGCATGGTATACACCGTGACCCAGAATATTTCCCCAATCCCGATAAATACGATCCGAATCGTTTCGCTGAGGCCACCAAGAACTACAATCCCATTGCATATATGCCCTTTGGTGAGGGCCCCAGGATCTGCATTGCACAGCGCATGGGTCGAGTGAATGCCAAGCTGGCCATTGTTAATATTATGCAAAACTTCAACATCGAAGTGATGAGCAAGCGGGAGCTGGAATTTGAAAATTTCGGCATTGCTTTGATGCCAAAGAATGGCGTGAAAGTGCGCCTCTCCAAGCGGGTGCTGAACTGAACTGAATGCCAGGTTGCCATAAATTGTGAAACGAATTATCACGTTTCCATTAATAAAGTGCTTAGCAAATGTTTGATTTCAGTAATTCCACCTTTTCCGAATTCAACAACACTTTTATTAAATGCTCACAATGATTGTATTTGTTATATCGTTTAGATAAGTAAATACATGCATGAATCCATAGATTATTATTCGATATATTAGAGGTACATATTCACAAGAACGCGTCTCATGGCCTTGGATTAGATCAGCTTTATGCTGGCGATGAGAATCCCAGTTTCTGCACATTGCCGAGCACTAACTGGAGCTGATAATGCAGAGCATACACGATCAGAATTTGAAGTTCTGTCTGGCCTTTGCATTGGACCGCATCATGCGGATCTGCAGGAGCCGGATCGCAAGTGTCTTCTGGCCATTTCTCACGCCTGCCACTGCCCAACTCGACTATCTGACCGATACCAAATCGGCGCTGGATAATGATGCCATAGTACCATGGTCTGGACACCGCTGCATGCTATCGAGGACTATGTTCTGAGTGTAGAACTGCACCGTCTTAACACTGCTGGATAGCGTAGAGGTGCCGGCCAAGGGAATACCATACACTGTCCCAAGTATCCAAAGCCGAAGACTGAGGCTTGGTTCTTAGCCCTCGGTTCGCAAGCCAATAACGAGCTGCTGGCTATGAAGCGACTGACGCTACGTGGGACACGCTCCTCCAACTACATTGCCTTCCAAGCAACGCCCCGCCGCGGGCGATTGCTGCTAACGTTATACCTTATGTCCGATTGTCTAATTGGCTTCGATCAGCAATACGAATTACATTTTGAAATTATTGATGCAAAGGCCTAGGCCATGCAAGAGTCAAATTACTAAATGTTCGGTTAAACCAATTTAAATGTAACTGATATTCATCTGATCAGCTGTTAATTTATTACTTTATCGCTACTCTACAAAAATCTGTTAAATCTTACTCACTAATGTAAACACAACTTTGTAATGTTAGTAAATATCGATAGTTTTCACTTTCGGAGAGTCGGAGTTTGAGATCCGAGCAAGCTAGAAGCAAATGCTTTATTTCGGTGGCAATAAAGTTATTAATTTAAATAGTTTAAACAACGCCCAGATCTGAAGTTTCATGTTTGCATAAAAAACGCTTTATGCATCGAACAGTAACCATTCTTCCGATTGGATGCTTGTTTAGTTATATCTATGGACTAATAGTTAAACCAGCAGCGCTGTTTATTCATGAAATTGTAGTTTAACTTATCTACATATATCTTGTGTGATCTGTCAGCGTAGATACATGTGTTAAACATTTTTATATTGCTGTAGAATGCTATGTTATGTTGCATGTTAACAACACCCGTATTAAAGAAAGCTTTTTACTAGCTGAATTGCATTTTGAGATATGAATTATTCATGACAGTTGATAAAACACAAAACATCATTACATCATTTATATATGTATTTGTGTCACTTTAGAATTTTTGTTGCTAAACCTTGATTTGTATATTAAAATGTTTGCTATCATTAATTCATTTTATTATAATAACTACTATTAGAAACTGCTTTCTAGCCAAAAACGAGAGTATAATGAGTTATAAATACCATAAGGGGACTTTTAACTTAACCTACCTCAACTTCAGCTGATTTTGAATGCCTATCGCAATTAATGCAAGCTTGACTCCAATCTGATACACTTAACAAATTTTTGTAGATAACTCTACAGATAACATTGAAATTAATATGACGACAAATGCGCGTATATTATGAAATCAGAGAGTGTATAAATTACACACTCAATTTGCAAAACGCAGTCAGAAGCATTTTGTATTTTGTCGCGTTGCGTACCTATTGATCATATTAAAATGTTATTGTTGGGGTTGTTAATCATTACGCTGTTGGTGTTGGGCTGGCACTATCTAAAGCACCATTATTCATATTGGGAGCGTCGTGGCTTTCCGTATGATAAGGAGGCGGGCATACCATTTGGTTGTCTGGCAAGCGTTTGGAGAATGGAGAGGGGCATGGGCATGGCTATCTACGATGTGTACAAGAAGAGTAAGGAGCGTTTTCTGGGCACCTATTTGCTCTATCGGCCAGCTGTGTTAGTTCGCGATGCAGAACTGGCTCGTCGTGTCCTAGCTCAGGATTTTGCGAGCTTTCACGATCGTGGCATTTACGTTGATGAAGAGAAGGATCCGCTGTCGGCGAACTTATTTTCGCTGCGTGGGCAGAGCTGGCGTTCCATGCGGAACAAGCTTTCGCCCTGTTTCACATCTGGCAAGCTGAAAGGAATGTACAGCACTGCAGAGGATATTGGCAACAAAATGGTGGCCCACTTGCAGAAAGAGCTTCCCGAACAGGGTTTCAAGGAGATCGACTTAAAGGAGGTGACACAAACCTATGCCGTAGACATTATTGCTTCTGTTATTTTTGGCCTGGACGTGAACAGTTTTGAGCAGCCGAACAATAAATTCAAGAAAATCGTTAACTTATTACGAAAAAATAATCGCTTTAATGCTGTTTTTGGCATGTTGGTATTCCTGATTCCATCGTAAGTAATTGCTGGTTGCAAGATTACTTCAATATTTATTCAATTTATAATTTTTTCACAGCATCGCAAAATTCTTGTTTAAGATAGGATTTCAGAATCCTGTAGGATTAGCTTTATTGGCCATCGTCAAAGACACCATCGAGTATCGCGAAAAACATGGCATTGTTCGCAAGGACATGCTACAGTTGCTCATGCAGCTGAGAAACAAGGGCAGCGTCGATGATGACGACAATAAAAATTTGAACATTGAGACCACCGAAGATGGTAAGTATTAAATAGAAACCATTGCCTTAAAGCTGATTTTTTTCCATTTGCAGGTAACATAAAGAGCATATCCTTGGAGACAATTACCGCCCAGGCATTTATCTTCTACGTTGCTGGACAGGAGACAACTGGTTCTACAGCAGCATTCACACTTTTTGAACTGGCACAGTATCCGGAACATCTAAAACGTTTGCAAGCCGAGGTGGATGAGACACTCAAGCAAAACGATGGAAAAATCACCTACGATGCGCTGAATAATATGGAATTCCTGGAGTTGTGTATGCACGAAACATTGCGCAAATATCCCGGATTACCGTTGCTGAATCGTGAATGTACACAGGACTACACACTTCCCGACACCAATCATGTCATCAAGAAAGGCACTCCGGTTGTCATTTCACTGCATGGTATACACCGTGACCCAGAATATTTCCCCAATCCCGATAAATACGATCCGAATCGTTTCGCTGAGACCACCAAGAACTACAATCCCATTGCATATATGCCCTTTGGTGAGGGCCCCAGGATCTGCATTGCACAGCGCATGGGTCGAGTGAATGCCAAGCTGGCCATTGTCAAAATTCTACAAAACTTCAACATCGAAGTGATGAGCAAGCGGGAGCTGGAATTTGAAACTTTCGGAATAGTTTTGTTGCCAAGGGATGGCGTCAAAGTGCGCCTCTCCAAGCGGGTGCTGAACTGAAATGAACGCCAGGTTGCCATAAATTGTGAATCGAATTATCACATTTCCATTAAGATAGTGCTTATCAAATTATTATAGTTGATTACAGTAAGTTCGCTCTTTTCCGAAAGTATTTTTCATAATTATTGTTTAAATAGAGTCAACACTTTTTATTAAATGCTCACAATGATTGTACTTGTAATATCTTTTAGATAGGTAAGTACATGCATGAATGCATAGATTATTATTCGATATATAAGAGGTACATATTTACAGGAACGCTTGTATGTATTTAGTCGCCACTCATTTGATCGGTATATTTAGCACCTTCGGGTTATGCCATTTAAATGTTATCGCGCTGATCCAATTGCTGGTCTTGTTGCTGTAGTTGATGTTGACTCTCGAGCAATTTCTGTTTGTTCTTTTGCCTAAAGATTTCCTTGCTTGCCTCCTTTATAGCCTCAAAGATTTTTGCCTGCGACATTATTTGCTTTTGTACATTCTCAACAGCTGGCTCCGCGTTGATATCGATCAGATCGCTTAAGCCTTCCGATAGATATTCATTATTATAGGGTTTTTCCTCAATCTCATTGCGCTTAAACAATGAAAAGGGCGGATATGAAGGATACGAGGTGCGCTTACGTCCACAGCCTGCGAATATGTAGATTAAGATTACTTACTACTTAAAAAAACACCACCATGGGCTTAAGTCACCTGTGAATGCATTGCAAAAGGGGCGTTTCTCGAATTTCCATTGTATGACGCCGCTGAGCTTGTGCTTTAAGAGTAAATAAAATATTTACATATATATATATATTAATATTTAATATTACTGAACGATAAGGCTATCATATAAACATTCAATGTACTTTTTCTTATTTTAATTATCACTTAAATCTTTTATTACCTCAACTAAAACAATATTTAGCTACAATTCACTTAATAGTTCAGATACTTTCATTATTTTTATTGCACATTTACTTACATCCACTTCATTGTTTTCTGTCTCTAGAGAAGCATTTGCAGAATAAGCACATATAAAAATCGCAGCAAGGCATAAGAAAATCTCCAGAGTGGTTCTCATTTTGATATTAAAAGTGGATTTATTGTGTTGGTTCGCTTTAACTAGGATAAACCGTTAAACGCCTGCACTGTTTAACGCTTCGATAGCAATTGACGGAAATTCGCGTTTGCGGACCTTGGTCAACATGTCGGGTACGCAATGTGAGACTTGTTCCTTTCAGGAGTTGACAGGACTGCCCGCTGCGCGGGGAATGTATTTTGGTGGCCACTTAATGGCATTTTCTGTTTTTCTCGACTTTTCCGTGGCACCGCCCACATACCCACCCACATGCAGTGACTTTTGTTGTTTGTCCTTTTAATATGAGCAAAATGCACGAACTTTAAGTTGCGAGTTGAAATTGAATTGAGTAGTTTTGGTTAAGTTGAAATCACATGAATATGAAATATTTTGAGAAGTGTAATTGCAACGCCATCAAATTCTCGCGAGAGCCGCGAGAAGCTTTCTATTAATAAAGAAACACGAAAACCCACTCGCAGATATATATATATATATATATATATATATATATATATATGTATGTACATACATGAACATGTATAATCACCGGTTCTTCGTTCCTATGGTATGCCTATGCATTTCGGAAAGTTTTCCTCGCGCTTCTCGATACGTTTTCGGCAAAACCAGTGGGCAATTTCGAAACGATTCTCAGTGGAAGCGGAACGTACACAGCTCCCGTCGGAATTTCAAAAAATAATTCAGAATTACATATACAGAAAGTTGCTGCTATAGCAAACAGACATCAGATAGACGGCAAATAAATAAACAATTTGTGCAATTTATATAAACAACAAATAAAACACAATAAAAGCAACCGAAATATTCGTGGCACGTTTTTAGTTATCCATTAAATTCGTGTGCGAAAACGTAAGAATTTCTGTGTCACTTATACTAAAATAGCATGTGAGTAACAAAGAAAATCTATAAATTATACAATTTAATTGCAAAAAGCCAACAATGATAATTTTGAAGAATTGCAACCGGAAAATGTTGTATTCGTTTTATGGGACACATTTGAGATACATGCATTGCATTTCAGTTGTTCCTATTCTATCTATACTTTTTCTTTATATATATACATTTGTTTTTCCTTTTTTTGTCTACGCAAAGTGAAACACTAAAAATACCTCAGCTATTTTCGGTTTTCGTCAGTATTACTGCCGCACATTGGTTTGACAAGTATCCAGTCCTGTTTTCCCTTTCAGTCGCCAGCTGCTCTCAATTCTTCGGGTTCTTTGTTTATAAAAATTATAAACATTTCGGCACGAGTACCCATAAGCGATCAAATTAAATGAAAATTGCAGCATATATATAGGTATACATATATATAAAGACTATAGGTGATCGTAAAAAATAATTTGCTAAAAAAGAAAATTCTCGGCAACAAAACAAGTTGAAAATTTGTAAAATGACGTTTGATATTGCATTTTCGACGTTGTTGTAGCGTCGTCTTTTTATTTATAAATATGAAATTTTAATTTAATTTATTTTTCTTTCTCTACTATTTTTAGACGGATATGTCAGAGCCCACAGCCGAGCAACAGCAGCCGCAGAATGGCAAGGAACGTTCCACGTCAACTGAGGAGAAAGAAATACCACGCGAACCGGCGCTCGTTTGCAAAGACATCAATGTAGGAACTTATGGATAGAACCGACTACGAGAATATACCATATGCATATATACTGCTGCCTAATTTAATTATTGAAAGAAAATGGAATTGTTAGTAAAATCATATTTGTATTGATTGCAGATTAAGACTGAACTAGAGTGCTTAGTGAAGTTGCTCGATGGTAAAATTTCCAAAGAGGAGGAAGTGGCGATGGAGGAGCTGCATCAGTATTTGATTGAGGACGATGGCTCCTGGGCGCTGGGTGATAATTTCCTGGTATTTGTGCAGCGTGTCCTGCGAGATGTTCAGGCCTTCTCGCCGGACACACGGATACATTTGCTGCGGACTCTGGCCTATGCGGCGCTGAAGGATGATGTGATTATAATATTGCATCAAGATCGCAGAGATCACACGCTGATGAATTTCGCCCAGGATATTGACAAGCATACACCCGAGGAGCAACAGGCTTGGGCAATGTTTGTAAGTTCAAAAAGTGCACACTTTAAGCATGAAAAATTAAATTAATTTTGTATTTCTCACATGCACATAGACGTGCAATCTCTTTGAGAATTTGGGCCCATCAGAATGGCTGCTGTATATTTCGGAATGGGATTACAATGGACAGACTATTTCAAATATACGTGTGACCACAAAGGTGGCAGTTCATTGCATACTCTCCAATTGCCCGCAGCTGAAGAATGTTGGTTCCATGATCTTGTACAACATTGCTATCAAAGAAGTGAAAACTGTGGTAAGCATGACTAGGGAAATATAATCTCTAGAACTCTCAGCTCGTATTGACTATTTATATCCACTCTATAGGTATTTGATGACCTTGCCGTAGAGCTGGCAATGGCCATACTACAGTTCTTCCAAAGCAGTCCCAACGAAGATCAAATCTTTCGCACGCTGAAGGCGCTAGCACGTTTTGTTGAGGTATTGACCCATATCCGCAGCATGCCATTTTAAACTGACATATGTCAACATTTTTGTCTCTTAATTTGTCTTAGGTATCGCCAGACGTACAGATGATTATTCAAATGATTGGACCGCATCCAAAACAATTTGCAGGCAAGAGCGAGCGCTGCGACGAGCTGATAAAGATAATTAGTCGCAAAGTGCCCGCCTAAGAGCACGGCCAGAAATTAATAACTCTTAAGATCATAACTTTAGGCACGCCTTACTTTATACACAACAATGTACTTAGATCTTTCAATTTTTTGTATAGCATTTTGAGCGACACAATAAACATTTATATTCTTTACATGAGGGCGTCGCCACAGCATAGCTTCAGCAGGGGAAATCCATTGCCGCCACTTGCGCGCAACTGGAGCCAGTGCTTCTGATTGGAGACAAACATCTCCGATGGCAGCTGTGTGTCCTGGCCACTTGCATCCTCTGTCAAATGGAAAAGGATTACATTAGTGTAAACATATACCTTGGCGGGGCACACAACTTACGTGACTTCTTGTCAAATCGTGGCGACTGGGTAATGGAAATGACGTCTTCTGGCTTGCGAAGCAATATCTTGCCCACACCCTTGCACATACGCAGCACCTCATGGTTGCTCAGCTTGTCCAGCTGTTGCTCGTCCAGCAATGTACAGGCCAGAATCCACTCGCGCACATCATCAAAATCGTTGAGCAGCCGGACAGCTCCATTGACACTGAAGCGTATGCGCTTCTGGTAGATAAAATCCAGCCAGGCCTCACATATCAGTTTCAGCACAAGCTTGAGTATGACAATATCGTTGGTGGCACGTATGGTCGGCAAAAAGATCTCATCCAGCACATAGCCAACATACAAGCTCTTATTCTCATTGTTGTAGACGCTACGCTGCCAGTGGCTGGCGGCGGGGAAGCACAGCGAAAAATTGGCCAAGCTGAGAACGCGGCAGACCGCGGACAATATCTGAACACATTCATCGGTTGTTTTCTGGCGAAGCATAAGCAATAGTTAAGCAATTGTTCGATTTTATATATATATATATTGTTGGTTTACCTTAAGCAAGTCTATATTATTTGTGGACTCAGTGATGAGTTTTGTGCGCAGCGCAACGCACACCAGCATGAGTATGTCACTCAAATCGGCAGTGAGTTTGGGCAGTTTAAATGTGGTGAAGACATTCAGGCATAGTTTCACATCGTGATCCAGTATTTTAAAGAACCGATCCATTTTCCACTCGCAGCAAAGCAGCTTGGCCTGTTCGGTGACCCACAAACGCATCGAGTGAACCGAGTGATCTTAAAAAAAAAAAGAAATATAGTCCTAAGAGTCAGAGATGGACTCCCTTCAAACTTAGCTACTGCAATATTCGCTTAAAATTCTTAAATAAAAATGTTATTTTTCATTGAATTCTAATTTGTGAAACCTTTAAGTTTCTAGCGAACTTAAACATATTCATTTTAAGCATACCCATCCTATGTAGTATGGGTATTTGTTCGGCGACTGGTAGTAAACTGGAATTATTGTGAACCTCTGTATTGGCAAAATACTGATTACTCAGGTTAACTAAATTGGAAAAGACGCTGACCCAGACAGTGCCCGTGGGTGTGCCATGTTCCTATTGCGAAACACAGGAGAATTAACAAATGCAGATTAGTCTTCGATCGCAACTTACATTCTTTGGAGAATCACGATATTGTTCAACAACTTGCTGGACCAAACGCTTTGGATTACTAGATGAGATGAGGGCCAAACGAAAGAGCTGATCCCAAATGTTGTTGCATATAAAACCGGTTAGAATCTCACCAATGCCACGTAGTGTGGAATAAACCGGTTCGGGTATATCTTTAAGGAATGCTCATTTTACATTTGACGTATTGTAAAATTGTAAAAATCATACCATTAACGTTCTGATGGTAAAGCCAGCAGCGTATGGAATCAATGTGAGTGAGATTATAGCAGGACATGGGCGTATCTATCCACCAGAGCAGGATATGATCCAAAATGATGCCGACATATGACCAGAGCAAACGCAATCCTCGCACAATATATGCGTTCACGTCCACATCACCAGACTTGCGGCTATCTGTGCGCGATTAGAATGGATCATTGACTAAGGATATATATTTGTATCTTGGACATACCAAATATAGTTGGACATATTTCAGTTGCCTTGGCTATCAGCTGTGCTATGAAAATGCGCTCCTTCTGCAGAAAAGTCTCGGTGTGCTTACAACGCAAACTTTGGTGATCTTGACCCTTTGCTTGCTCCTCTTCCACCTGCATGGACTTGTAATCCTGTGCAGAGTCACAATACGGCTGATAATCGCCAGCAGCAAATGAAATGTTTAAGGTACGCAATATTTCGAGACTGGAGGATGTGGATTCGTTGTTGTGCTGCTGATGCTCCCGCCACGCATCCTGTTCGCCCATGTTGAAGAGGCCAAAAACGAGGTCCAGCGCATTCTGCTCCACACGCGTTTGGGCCACATACTGATAGGACGTCATCATTAATAAGAACCTGGAGTAAAGGGCTGGCTTATTTACCTGCAGCACAAAGCCAAAGTCAATGTTTTTAAGAGACATTAAAAGAGCCGGATACATGTTGCTGCAAACATTGGCATGCATCTCCTCCTTGCACTTGCCACTCAGCTTTGGCTCCTTTTCATCCTCCGCCTGTCCATCCTTCTCCGACTGAGGCGGCACTTGAATCTGATTTTCTGACGTGTTCACATTACGGCACCTGTTATATAGCTGGGTGATGTGCAGTGCCCAGTTGAGCCACATCTCTGACTGCATCGACTTGCGCAACAGTAGCGTCAGCTGTAAGGGTATTTAAGAAATCGGTAATTGGCAAACTGATACACACACAACCACTAGAACACCCACCGTCCGCTTGAGCACAAAGGTCAACTGGCAGAAGCGTCTGTCGTTCAGCTCCATGATCAGATTGAACTTGCGCATGAGCAGCGCATTGTAAGGGCTACGCTTGATCTTCTTCGAGAGCGACTGAAAGTCTGCATTTTTCGTCTCGTCCTTTAGGCTCCAATACTGTTCCACCACATGCTCGCACTCCTCCAAAATGGTATCCTAATTGGTATGCACACATAAATGAAATGAAACCCAATTGCTGACCCCTGTCACTCACATGTTCGCTAAATATGGACGAGTTCACGTCGATTACAATGCGCTTTGTAATGCGTCGCAGCTCCAGGCCCAGATTGCCGATTTCCGCGAACGTGTGCATTGGCTGCGATTTGTTGCGGCAGTACCATTTTGGTGTCGTGCTCATTTTCAGAGTTGCCCCACCGGGCACACACACGCACGCACGCACACACGCCTTAGCCAATCACCTGCCCCGCTCTCTAAATAGCTTTTTAATTATTGTGTCTCCCAGGCACGCATTCGCATTGGGCCCTTCTTATTCCAGCGTCTAAACCGATTTATCAAATACAAATTTTCTGCGAATGTTTAATCGATGGCAGGACGCGAGGTCGCATCACCTGGCAACGCACGCATATGATTCCATTTCTGGGTGACTAAAAACTTCCAATATTTGGATGAAGTTTAGTTCTGGCAGCAGTCAGAGCATAGCTCACGTCAAACCATTAGTCATTGAATAACACTGCCAAACAGACATTTGGCAGTATGCACTACATGATAGTGAAAGGATTTATAGGTAAGGTGAACTGATAAGCTGGAAACATTCCAAGCAGATAGTGAATTTGTTAACTTGCAATCGGCTTGCACTCAAGTTAAATTAAGTTCTATCAATTTGTGATATGTATAAATATAAATTCCAGAACAACAACATTCAAAATGTGCGAGCTGAAATCGTAATTGTAATTGTGAAATAAGCCAAATCAAGAAGCCCATATTTTTTGGGCGTAGTGTATATACATATACACATTACCGTATCAAGTGAAACCCAGTAGCAGTTGGTAAACAGATCTGATAGCGTTAATATAATACAATAATCACGGCAAGTTTATTGATATATGGTTATAGATAAGTTGGATTTTATATTTTGTTGTTTTACTTGAATAAACGAGCTGTAAATATTCAACACATTCTTTTGCTTGGTTTTTGTAAGTTTTTTTCGTTATCATCTATGCTTATTTTCTCATCTATACACATCAACATCTGGTTTTGTTTTGCTATCACATTGAATTGTTACATTTATAGTAGTAGTTGCTGCATTGTTGCCTGCTTAAAATCTTTAAAACATGTGTTAAATTTCATCTGAAACATATAGGTATACATGTGTATCTGTGGGCTGTGTATGGATTGTTTTTTTGTGTTGCGTGTTTTTCATGTTGCATGTATCGTTGCGTGTTGCATGTTGCTGCGTCTGTGTTCTGTGGGTCGCAGATGTAGACAGGGGTGTCAAACACGTGGTCACAAATTTAGCAACACGCAACACACATTTTATTTTTGTAAACGTTTGCTGAACATTATAAGAACTTCTCTTAATCTTAAATCATCCTCGTTATAATAATCGCGCGTTTTGTTTATACAAATTAAACCTTAAAATTGCTTGCGCTCTTTCAACTATACACTATTTTAGTGGCTGTTTCTTAGTTCCTTGTTCTCTCTCTCTCTAACTGTCCTCTATTTCTCACTTCTCCTTTTTTTTTTATAGATTTTTCTCATTTTGTTTACGATATATAATTAATTTTAAAATATATAGAAATAATATGTGTATATATACTTCATCTGTTTCACGTGTTGTAAAATATATGTATAACGTATATATATATATATATATTTATATAGATTTTTTATGCACTTCGGCTATGTCTATGTTTAAGCCTAACCACGCTTTGCTTAATTCTCTTTAGTAGTAGTAGTTGTAGTAGTAGTATCCTGCAGCTCTTCGAGAGTTGGAATATCGTCTTGTAGTTTCAGCACTTGCAACCTTGGGTTATAGTGCCCGGCTAAATAATATGTATCATTGTTATCATATATGGTTTGATATTGCTTCGAATCGGTGCCAAACTTGTCTTGGTAGTTAACAAGCTGCAGCACCTCGCACCGATGCGAAATTGTCTGCACATCGTTCTCATCCTCATGTGGCGATTCAAATAGAGCACCCTGTTAATACAAAAATATTTAAATATTAATTTGTGTTTTAGAGAAAAAAAAGAGCTTTCATTTATTAGCCGTCAACACAGAGCTGTTCTGATTCCTTACTGAACAATTATAACAAATCTGTTAAAGGTAGAGTCACTTACCGGATATTTTAATTTTGGACAGCCGGTGGTTTCCTCCGGATGATAGAACCATGCCACGCGCACCACTCTATTGCCAGCGGTGGTCTCCCACATGGACTCGATGCGCCCAATATAGGGGCGATCCGGTCTGCCCGTGGATAAAAATACTGCACAGTCCCCGACCTGCGATTATACACATAATATTTAACTCATATTGAAGTTTTACATTTCTTGTGATTTGTTACCGTTATAGTCTCTTTGCCCCTTTTGATTGTTTTGTAGAATTGCTTTCTGGCTCGTCCCTTGACGCCCGCCTTGCGGTAGGCTGTGCCAAACCAACCCCATAACTGACGCTCTGGCAGAAAAGCTGCAATTTTGCTGCTGCCTTTGGAGTTGTTGTGCTCAACCAGATCATCGCCCTTGACCTGGAACTTACAGATCGGAATTAGTAATTGGATCACATATATAATTTTAGACTTTACCTCATCGGATACCTCGGACATTACGTTGGACGTAGTCTCTTCTTCCACGTCCAGCTGTTCCGCCTTTACTTTAACCTCTACCTTAACGCGATCCGCTGCCGGCGCAGCAATTATAGACTCGTGTATTGCTCCTGGTATAGTTTCTGGATGCAGTTCCTGCTCCTGAGCCGGCTCAGCCTCTTCGTTGGCATTCTTGCGATGGTGCTTCTTATGCTTCTTACGCTTCTTGTGCTTATGATGCTTGCGGCTGCCGTCATCAAGGGTGGAGCCGCCATCCCCAGCCGCTGCCAACTCACCGCCATTTGACTCAACAGACTGACCAATACCATTTTGAGCTTTCGTCAACTTCTTCAGGCTCTTCTTGAGGCGCTTCTTCTCACTGCGCTGTGTAAACAGTTCCATGGTAGCGGCCAGCGAGGTTGTGTTATCACTACTCATGCTGAGGCCATGTTGACTGTGCGATTCCTCGCCACTCGGCGCGCCCGCATGGTCCATTGTGACTGCTGTTGTTGAGCCGCCACTGTCGACACTGCGAAGCGCTCCACGCTTCTGTTTGCCTACAGAGTAAAGGGGATTATCGTTGTACTCTGTACCATGGACCATGGGCAGGAACGGGGGCGCAAGTGAATCAAGACAAAACGATAAAAAACAACATAGTAAATTATAAAGTCATAAACAGCGAAGTCACAAAATAGGATGGTAAATGGAGAATGAAACCACAAACGTAATATGAAATTGAGCTCGAGTTCTCCGTGCACATTGTAGTTTCATTCCATAGCTAGTAACTAAAGGCTGCACAACGCACCTGCAATGGGATAGTGGCTGAGTAGTAATCGGATGTTTTTCAGGCGGATCCTGCCGCTATCGCCGTCGTCAAACTCCACGCTGACAAAGTCCTGTTGTGTCGTAGGCACCGCTGACGCTACTGCCGCAGCTGCATCCTCGACTGGCTCCGACTCGATCGCACGACCTGGATACAGGCAACGATACTGCTGACTCCAGTAGGCGCACAAGCGCGTACCAACTGGCACACTGTCCACGCTCTTGGGTGCCACTTCGAGTATCTGTGAGTAAACGTATCGAATAAGTTGCCATAGTTTACGGCCGATTGTTTGCTACTCACCGTATCCTTAAGTATATCCTCGCGCGACATAACATGTGACTTGTTGCCACGCTCGCCATCGAGTGTAATGGCATAAACATCCGGCGGACGCAGCGGCTTCATAACGCCCGCATAGAATAGGCCGCCCATGTCGGTTAACACGCGCGTCTCGTCGCGATACAAATGTTCGCTGGTCAGCTGCAGTTCAACATCCGCGGCGCTGAGTCGCCGCTTGGCTTCCGTCGCCAACTGTGCGTCGACCGCGCTCGCTTTCAGCTTACGCTCCTTGCGCGCCGCCGATTTTGTGCTGCTGGTGTGCGAATGTTTGTGCGAAGAGCTGGAAGAACTAGACGAGGTAATTGGAGTTGCCGCGACAGCAGCATCTAGAGCACTGGGCTCCAGACGCACAAACGACGATGTGCTCGGCGAACTGCTGCTCGGCAAGGTACTGGGCTCGGTTTGTGGCTGCTGCAACAGCGGCGGTGGCGGTGGAAACGAGTGCGTCTTCTCTGGAAAACGCGTAAAAGTAGACGCCTGCAGATTGCCGCTCGAGAACTGCGGGAATTTGTATTCGCGCATCGGCGAAGCAGTCCTGGTCAATGAAAAATTTATTGCAATTAATTTGGTGCACATTTAACCACAAAAGCAAATTCCGAACTTTCTATATCGTAAATTTCTGATACATTATTATATATTTTGAAAACTTTTAAATAAAAAACTTATAAGAACCTGATTAATTGTTCTTTTTAGGTAGATCAGCTCAGCTCCAATTTTTTCGATTTATACAAGAAGCTTTGATAGATTTCTAACATTTTTCGAAACAGAAAACGTTTAATTAAAAAAAATCATATGATTTCATGCTTAAATAAATAAACTCGATTAGAACCACACAGAACGGTGCAGTCGGGCGTAACCGACTGCGAAATACCATAAGTAATACCAGTTGATAACAGGTGGCAAGGAACAGGCTGGATATAGCCAAGAATTACCGTCCAAGTATGCCTTTCAAATTACGGTAGAAATAGGCTTTGATGAATTTTGGGGGCGGTAGTGGGTGTGGCCGAAAAAAAATTGTTGGAAGAGTTTCCTAGTAACCTGCCTTTCTCTAAAATTACGGGATAGGGGCTTTTTAAAAATTTTGGGGCGGGAGCGGGGTGACTGAATAAAATAATAGAGAAGGTTCCTAGTAATCTTCCTTTCAAGTTTGGTAATTGCAGGCTGGAGGGGGCGTGGTTCAAAATTTTTGGAAGGGTATTACTAACAATATTGCTTGCATATGTTGAAGGCTGTTCCTTCAAGAACAAAAAAATATAAAGCAAATAAATTTAAAATTGCTTTATATAGATAAATATTATTAAGTCAGATTGTTAGATGTGAACTTACCCCAGGACGCTAGACAGCATCAGCTGTGGCTGATGTAGTTGCTGCTGGAGTGGCTGAGGCGCCTGTTGCTGTTGTTGTTGTTGTTGCTGCTGCTGCTTGGAGCACTTCTTCTTTTTCTTGTGCTTGGATATCTCGTCGAGCTTGCGCTTCTTTTTGCGATATTGTCGCGTAATCTCGACCAGACGCGAACGCATGTTGCTGTCCATCATGCTGAACACCTGCTGACCAATCTGTTGCGCATAACTGGGATCAATGGTGTGCAGAGCACTGCGCAGCTCCGATTGCATCTCCTCTCCCTGCAGTTCCGCATCCTCTTCAATAAACAGTATCTGCTGTTGCTGTTGTTGCTGCAGCTGCTGCTGCTGTCGACTGATGCTGTGACGACGCTTCTTTTTGCTCTTCTTGCTGCAGCGCGAGGATTTGCGACTGTCTCCGGACACAGAATTCGACTTGGAATGTTTGTGCTTCTTGCGCTTGGCAGGCGTTAGTTCGCCGGCGGATGCTGCAGCGCTGGACGTGGTTGGCAGCTCTATGCCCTGCATTGAGGGAAACGTTGATGAGCCATGCGTCATCTGCTGCAGCGGACAGAAAGCCGACGCTGATGCAGTTGGTGGCACACAGCCATACGAACTGTTCGGCTCGATGATGGGCGGAGTTGCTGGTCGTGGCGAGGGTGTCCGCGACGTGGGCGTGGCAAACAGACTGCTGCCCTGCACCACCTCCTCCTGTATGCGTTGCTCGGCCAAAGCGCAGAGTAGATTTAAGCCGCCCAGCGGCTCCGATTGTGTTCTGTCCACCTCCATCAAGGGCTGCAGCGGCGCTGGCTCCACTAGCGGCACCGGCAAAACCACTGGCACTGCTTCACTGTGCTCCCCGGGCTCCTGCTTGACACGCAATAGCGGCGTGCTATTTGTGCTGATGTTAGAGAGCAGCAACAGTCCGGTTAGATCCTCGGGTGCCGTCTGCTGTTGACTTGGTCCATGGTCCTCAATGGGCTCCTCAATCTGCTCGCTGACACTGGCATTGTTAATGTCACTGGGATTCGTTTGGGTATGGCACTCGATTGGTTGATTGGCATTGGATTCACTGGGTTTTTGGGTCAGCTCGAGAGGCAGCTGTGATTCGTTTGCCTCCTGTGCTGCTTTCAGCGGGCACGAAGAGTTCTCATCTTCGCTGCATACGGGCGTGTCGGTCTGTATATTGACGTCCTGCATCTGTGGCAACAACATCGCTGGGCACACACGTGGTGGCGTTTGTGGCGTTAATGGCGCATGCAACTTAAAATTGAGTGCTGCCTCGTCACAGCCGTTGGGTATGGTGTCGGCAACCATTCCAGCCCCAGCACCCGCTCCATGCATGGACAAATTTAGTAGCGCCGGCGTGGACGTAGTTGGCGCCGGTTGAAAGAGAATCTGATGCGACAGTGGCGTGGCCATAGATTCAATGGTCGCCGATGTTGGTGGCGTCGGCAGACGCATCAGATTGAGCGCCTGTTGCTCGTTATCGCGCGCCACTTCGGGCATTGGCAACGGCTGCGCAGCCACTGGATACTCCTCCAGCTTCAGGGCTGACGGTGGCAGCAGCAACGAGCTCATGGACAACGGTTTGGGCGCCAACGCCGGTGGCTGTGCGGTAAGGCTAAGAAATCGCGAGCTGCTAGTGGAGGAGCTAAGGCTGCTGAGGCTACTGCTGCTGCTGTTCGTTACACCGGCGGCGGCTGCAGCGAGACTCAGATTTATGGTGGAATTGGTTGTAGTGGTGCTACTGCTTTGCTGATTGCTATGCTGACACAGCGTTGAGCTGCCTGTGGCTGTGGCCGCAGCTGCCAAATACAACTGCAACGTTGAGGCATATGAAGGTGTCGCGCCCAACGTAGAGTGAGCGCCCATCGAGGGGAAGATAAAGTTAGGCGATGGTTGCAGTGCAGCGGCAGCGGCGGCAGCTGCCCCACCACCGGCCGTTGCCTGTGGTATATAGGCCGAGGGCCACACAAAGGCCGCTGCTGCCTGCTGGAACGGATCTGTGGGCGTTAAGAGGGGAAAATTTGATATGCCTGCTGTGCATAGTCGATTTTTGGTGTATTTTTTTTATTCGGTATCAGTAAGTTGATTTTTTTTATGGATTTGGAGTTGGAGTTGTTGTTTGGGGGAGGGCGGGAAGAAAAGCGGAGTTATAAAAGCATGAATTAGTTTTGTTTCGAAATCAAGTTAACCTAGCTTGGATTCGGCAAGGCAAGCATTAGTTGCTAATCTTACAAGCGTGACTTATTGTGAGTTATCAACGTGTACACAGAAATATAAACATACATACATAAATACATATACATACAAGGTTTGAAAGAGATACAACAGAATATTTTAAGTTTTTAACGGATGACACTGCGTTGTGAATTAATAATGGTTGCAAATTAAATTAATTTTTAAAAATCCTTTTTTATACAAATTTTGGATTAGTTTTGTCAGCGATAAATTCAATTTGCGCTGGTTTTACTTTAAATTGACTCATGTAAATATATGTATGTATATATTTCTATATTGGCATGTGTGTTTCATGAATAAAGCGTCGAAATGTTACATAGTTGATGAGTAGGAGACTTACCAAGCGCTGCTGGAGCGGCTGGCAGCAGCACCACCTGGCCGCGACTGGCCTCGCGTGAGTATTGTAAGCCCACCGTGGCAGGTGACATGGAAATCACTGAATCAATGGGCAATGCATCTACAAACGCAAAAGGAAAAAAAAGTACGCCAATAATAAATAAATAAATATCGAGGTGGGCGGAAAGTTGTGTAGTGCAACAGGAGGGAAGCGGGGCGGCCAACTAGAAAACGCTTAAAAGAAGGAAAAAATGATTTGTCCAAACTCACTTGGATATTGCCAGAAGGTAGATGGCGCCCGGTTGACGCCAGCGGCGCTCAGTGCCAGTTCCTCGGCGGTGGCTGTGCCCGTTGTCATCAGATCACCGTTTCCAGTGAAATACAGATTGCCGCAACTTGTGGCGCCTGCAGTTGCAAGTTGAACAACAATCGAAATTATAATTATATCTCAAGTTTTTTCTATATATTTTTTAGCTTGTTCTAATTGAGTCCGCCGTAAGCAGAACTTTGACACTTTTCAACTTGGCAACTCAACGTTCAATTATTTAATAAACTTTTTGTTTTACGCCACAGCAGCTTTTCATGCAACTGACAAACATGTGTGTGTTTGTGTATGTGTGTTAGAGATATATACATAGAGAGAGAGCGAGAGAGAGAGAGAGAGAGAGAAAGCACTGTGTGTGTATACGTAGAATATTGCAATGTCCTTGAACTATGCATTTTCGACCTACCTACTCACCCTCCACAATCTGACACGACCCACCAACCCACCTAGCTGTTGAGCCACTGAGCCACTGAACCACTCCACCCACCCTTAGACAGCAGCAGGATAATTTAACAGAAATTCGATTAAAGCGTACACGACACACTAATTGCATTACATTAAGGGGCTATTATGGACCTCAGATTGATGTGCGTCCCAACAAATAGCAAAAGGAAAAATAAAACCAGAGCTGCCTCAAAATGCAATTAGTGCGACAATTTTTTTTTTTTTTTGGGCCAACTACCCACTAGGATATATTATATACGTATGTACATAAATAAATATATCTTTACAAGCACATATAAAAATAGAATCAGCTCAGCCGATGAGGGCGACTTTACCATATGGTCACATACCCAAACCACTTACGCTTCTCATATTGCCTTAGCATTGGTCGTGCCTGATAGAGACGCTCAGCATGAGCATCCCTTGTTGCTGCTGCTGTTGAACCAACCACTTACCCTTCACCCTCATCCTTCAGCACTAGTGCCAGCCAACGCACCACCTTCAGATTGTGTACTTGCAGTAACAACTCGACATCAACCACCCACAACAACTAAGAAATATGCACATATATATGTATATATATATACTACCTATGAGTAATCTGCCTTCTGGATAAACGCATTTTCCACTCATACAGTGGTGGCTTGGAAAATGTAATTTCTTGTGATTATAAATATCCAGAAATTCAAACTTCCTCTTTGGATTTTTGAAGAATTCGTTCATAAGTCAAATTTTAACGAAATACTTAAGAATTTGTAGTTGTTAATACCGAAAATTAAATTACTTCTACAGACCAATATCAAAGAGTTTTCGATTATAAGTGATAAATAAGTTTTTATATTTTAACGAATTTCTTACGAAAAAGTCTTAAGCAATTTGTGGTTTGTAAATACCATAAATTAAATTTCTTCTATAGATCAATATCAAAGGTTTTCCGATACTAAAATATTGAGGTTAAAGAATACTAATTTATGATAAGAATTTTATATTAGACAATAAAAGTTTGATTTTCTTCGAAATATTTTATTTAATGTTTTTTTTTATATAATTAAAATTAAATGCTAAAATACCCAATTATAGCTTAATGACTTTTACAGACCAATATGAAAGTAAAATTATAGTTTTTTATTAGACAATAAAATCTTCCGACATTCTAATTTTGAGCAATTAAAAACCAATGTGGTAGTAAAATTATTTTTATTTCTAAGCAACCACTGTGCGATGCTTTACCTTTACTTAGGCAAGGCAATAGATACTCTATGCATTTATTTCCTCTTGAGAAGTTTCATTCAGTGTCCCCTTTTTTTTTTAAACACCACTCACGCTAGCACTACAAAGCACTCGTCGCACAGCGGGGAGATGCCTCAGGCAGCGGGCAGAAGTCAGGGCTGTCACAACAAAAACGACAGCTACCCTGTAGCCTACAGCCGCAATCGTATCCGCTGTCGCCGCAACATCATATGATTTCTGCCCTTTTCAATATTATTGGGGTGGTCTGTCTTTGTGTGTGCAGCACACACACACCCCCAACTCACTAAAGGAATTTTATAATGTTTGCTGAAATCTTATTAGTGCCACAACGAAGCGCCGTCCACATTGCCAGCGAGCCAGCCCACTGACATCGAGTCACACGCTCCACGTCCGAACTGCATAATTATGCCCGATAACGATGCCTCTGGGGACAAACACTGAGTGGATTAGCCAAGCGTTCATTATCGTGCATAAATCTGCGCTTTCAAATTCAATTAGATGCTGGATCTACCCGAAATATCACCCTTTAATCTTTCAATTTAGAAATATTTTTCAAGGAATATATGTAAATACAAACTTGACTACTTTTTACCATTGTTTTTTCTACATCAAATCGTATAAATGTAAGTATTGTATAAATCCCAGCATATCACGTTTACATCGTGGAAACGTTATTAAATGTATTTATTTACAACCATATCACTGAAAGGTTCATGCGATCGATTCGTAACAAATTTACGCTACACTCGACTAAGATCATGTTAACGATCAAATAAACATATCGTGCATATTTGGCTGTCTGCATGTTTCGGGTTTCTGAAACTGGTCTTTGTTCTTATCTAAACGCAGACGAGTAACATTAAATATGAAATCCTATATTGGTTGTCAGTTTGAAAAAAAAAAATTACTGAACATTTTTTGTTTTCTTTGTGTCGCTAGCTAATAGAAATATTTCGAAATTCGAAAGATAAGTTTCAACTGGGTTGATTTAACCAAAAAATCAAAAAATTATAAATTATGTTCAGTTCGTATATGTTTTCAAAACAGATCACCAAAGTAAAAAATACGATTTTCAGTAATTAGTCTAACAGTTGAAAGAACTTACCCAAATCGGCGACTCGTATGCCAAAGCAGTTTAAATCCTTGTTGTGCGGTTGCTGCAGCGGCAAAGCCGATCCACCGCTCAGCGTTGCGCTGCTAGCCTCCTGAGGACGTTTGCGGGCGACGGCAATGCCAATGGGCACCGAGTTGACTGTGAAAGAAATGAATGCATGTGAGGATTAATGTAGAATTAAATCACGATCAGAACGAATGTTAAGGGGAAACATACTTGTGCTGGAGGTGGACTTTTCTAGATCGGACACCTTGGGGGAGGCGGCTTCAATTTTGACCAGCGTAGTGAGCGTCGATGCAGACATGGTCTTCGAGGTGGCCGATGCCGTCACCGAAGACGAGGTAACGCTGCCAAGGCCAAGTGAGGTGGACGCTGTCTGCAGATGATGCTGCTGATGATGGTGCTGCTGCTGGTGGTGTTGTTGCTGCTGATGATGATGCTGCTGTTGATGCTGCTGCTGCTGCTGATGGCAATTGTTGGAGCTAATCTCAGAGACTTGACATGGCTCGCGCTTAATCTGCACAAACGTATACGAGGACGAGTTGGTCTGTTGGTGGTGATGATGATGCTGCTGCTGATGGTGCTGTAGCGGCAAGGGCAGCGACAGAGGCAATGGACCACCGGCTCCAGCAGCAGCAGCGTTCATATATTGCGTATGGGCTGGCATTGCAGCAAACGGTTCCAGATGTAACGGATGTGCCGCTATTGAGCCCAATGTTGCCGCTGTTGTCGTTGTCGTTGTGGAGGGCACTAGAAATGCTGAGGAACTCAATACATCTGCGCTGCTGTTGCTTGTTGCATTTGTTACGTTGAATGTTGCCATTTGTTGTTGTTTGTTGTTGTTGTTATGGGACGTTGTATGGTGTGGTATATCAACACTTTACTATATAGCTGCTACTGGGCTTGAGCTAATGCTGATGCCATCGGACATCGCAATGGCCCCCAGGGACGACGACGACGACTGGCGACTGGTTGTGGCGCAGATGCTTCACATACATGCACATGTATCGATGTATATATATATATATATATATATATTCATATATATTTACAAATCTACTACTAAACATCCATTATCTGCTGCTGCGGCACACACACTCACACACGCACACACGCATACACAGAGTCTACATTTTTACGTGTTTATTTTTCCTCACTCTTTGGTGCAACACTCAGCGGGCAATTTGTTAGCATATTGTCGGACACTTTGATGCTTTATATTATAAGTAAATGACATAATCCACGCGCCACATACGTATGCAACTTGCAATATCTATCAATATATATATAGATATATACATATATGTATATATGTTTGTACAAACTGGACCTGTGCTAGGTTCACATCGGCGGCGGCGGCGACGAAGGTGTGTGAAGTGAAGACGACCGATCCCCACTAACTCGAAGCGTTTCGGGCGTTTGTGTAGCACACTAAATATTTTTCCAATGCGTTCCGCCTATCAAAATAGCAAGCATTAAACCGCGCGTTTTTTCGCGAATTAGTAATCCCTGGAAAAAAGTCCACGGGAGACAAAAAAAAGCAACTTTTCAAGTTTTCACTATGTTTGGCAAGTGACAATCGTGACCGATTAACTCTAACATCGGTATGCTGATATTTATTCAATGCGATGTTTTTTTCGATAAGCATTACCAACTATTGACGCACTACTATTCATCGATTCTGTAGTGTAGCTATCGATTAGGTATCGCTTAATATGCCGCCAATTCAACTGTCATTTTAAAAACACAAGCTGTAAATAAGTAACAAAAAAATTTCGAATGCTTTAATTGTTTATTTTAAGTTACATAATGCTTATTGTTATGTCACGTATGATAATCATAGCTGCTGTTTAAATAATATGTAATGATTGTTAAACTAAAACTGCAAAATTGAACTGAAAATTAATTATCGCATCTTGTCCCGACAAGACCAAAGAGAAAAGTTCAAAATAAAACTAAGAATAATTATCGAACTTATTATTAAAAGCCCTATGAATATAAGTGGCTGAAAATCATAAGTTAAGCACAATTGTTGCATACAAAAAATACAATTTTGTATTATCTTAGTTAAGAATGATGGAATAATATTGTTCTCGAAAAGAAAAATACAAATGTAATAATAATTACAAAAGTGCTGCCTGTGTTCATATTTCTAGCGACTACTGTAGTTGTCGTCCATTATAGATAAATGCGTCTCAAATCTTTTGGGGTTGTTATGGAATTGCATTGGGGGCACAGCTTGCGGGCGCCGAGCGTCTGCAGCCAGCACTGCTCGCAGTGAACATGCCAGCAGGAGACGGAAATGGCAGGATTCTTGTAGTCATCGATGCAGATCAGGCACTTCAGCTTGCTTTGCGCCTGCTGCTCGTACAGACGCAGTCGCGCCTTCAGCGATTCAATGATCTGCTGTTGCGTCTGCGCCAATTTGCTCGCCTGCTTCGACGTAGATGGCTCCAGGCTGACGGCGTCCGTCCCATCCGATTGTTCAGTCGTTGTTTGCTCGCTGGAATGATTGGCGGTGCTGCTGCTTCCGCCGCTGCCACTTGGCTTGGGCGTTGTCTCGTTGGAGATGAGGCGGCGCACATAGCTGGTGACATCCGCTTCGGCGATGGCGCCCTCCTCGGCATCGTCGCTGGCCAGCGGTATCACATCCGCCTCGCCATATTGCGTCGGTCCATAGATGTGCGTATCGTCCTCGTCGACATTCACATCGTCCTCGTCCTCCGTCGCCTGCTGCCCACCATTGTACTTGATGGTCTGGCCCAGATTCAGTGCTCCATAGCCGCCCTGGACGAGTGTCGAGACACGTATACGCTTCTGTCCCGCCCACTCGTACTCCTCGTACTCATCGCTGTCCTCGTCATCCTCGCTGGACTGACGCTCGTTCCCCCCGTTACCCCCGTTGCGACTCGTACGCAGACATTGATTGACGTGCTCATGAATCTCTGCTTGCGTGAAATTCTTGTTGCACACCGGACAGCTGCAGTTGGCTTCAGCGGCAGCAGCAGTAGTCGCAGCTGGTGGTGGTGCTGGTGGCGGCATTGTTACGGGTGGTGCTGGCGGTGGTGCTGGTGGCGGCGGTGGTGTTGGTCGCTTGCGTGTCCGTTGCCGCTGGCGGGATTGCCGATTGCGTTGCACACGCTGAAAAACACTCCATGGCCGACGCTGAGTTCCCTCAGCCGCAGCTGGAGACGAAGCGGAGGATGTAGCTGTGGCTGTTGTGGGCGATGTTGCAGCCGAGGATCGCAGATGCATGCTGTGCAAACGTTCCATCTCCATTTGACAGTGATCGGCAACCTGGCTGCGCTTGATTTTTGCATCGCAGGTGGGACAAATCACATCCTCGTCGCCGTTGGCGATTTTGTAGTTTTCGGTGTTGGGCACCGTCTCCGTTGCCATTGTTTGTGCCAGGAAATAACAGTGGGCAGCCTGCCGCAGACACTGTGTGCCACTATACCCCTTATTAATCTATCGTTTTTGGCTTGGATTTCGTTTAGAGGCTCAGATTTAAACTAGGGTTTTTTTTCGCCGAGTGAAACTAAATAAAAAACAACAAACGCGACGCCGAACTAGTGATGTGACCTATACAACTATCGATATAATATTGGATTATCAAATTTCTGGCGCTGCCACCTGTCAGCAGTACGGGATGTGCTAGAAAATACCAAGCAATCAGCTCTTCCATTTTAGTGATTGTCAACCCCTCTGCAAATAATTATTTTTATTATTTTGTTTATGTTTAATGTAGAAACGAAAAAAAAAACTCGATGAAATGTCCTATTAAAAATGTGAAAGAGGAGCGCTAAGCGTAACCAATAGCAATAGCGTAAGTGCGAGTTCATTCCAAAAATATACAACGATTGTAAATACAACAACGCCAACGCCATTTTCACAGCAGACGAAAGTGAAAAGCTGGGAAAACAGAATAGAGAAAATAGCAGTGCTTTGATTTTCACCTAAATCTGTGTCACAATTGAGGTTTCCTTTAACAAGCGTGTTAGTGTTTGAGTGCGTGTTTCGATATTATAACGTTATTAGCAAGATGTCGGAAACGTTTCTAACTAAACAACAAAACCCACAACAACAACAACAGTCGCAGCAAGGCAACATTGGCATCTTGAATAATAATATGAACGTCATACCAAATTACACCTTGAGCGGAATGAGCAACTTTGATGCCGAATCTCTGCCAGATTACTCAGAATTTGATTCCGAATCGGTAACTTTGGACTATTACAAGGAAAGGTATTTAGCAAACGACGAACATGACAACAACAGCAAATCGTATTTTGTCTGCTTTTTGTTTTGGTTCCGTTTCACCCTTAAAGTTCTATTGCTGCAGTTTTGTAGTTGTTATTGTCGATTTTCTGCCCTCATTTTGTTCGCTTGTGCGTGTTATTTTTTTCCTTTCTCTAATTTTGCTAATGATCCTGTTGCCATCCGCCCAACACATATGCTCAATATTTCGAATCTTTTCAGCAACATGCGAATTATTTGAGTTTTTCTCATTGTTTCTGCTAAAAATAGTACAGAGATCTCTGCTGTCTGGCCTCTGTCTGTGTAATAGAATTAGCTTTTTTCCTCTCTCGCCATTCTGAACCCCTCCTTCCCAATTTTCTCAAATGTCTGTTGACGTTTGTTCGTACATACATATACGTGATGTATTTATGTATTTATAAATATGTGAATACCTGCCATTTGCTTATGCATAATTTGTGTGTGCACTGAGTGCATTGAGTTGTTTGCAGTTTTACGGCTGCATCGACACTCCCAGAACACCCCTTTATCAACCAATCATCCAATGATTTCAATGGTTTCTCTTTTTGCTGCCTCTTTGCATTTGCCCTCACTAGTGTCAATATTATAGTTTAGTCATGGAGTTTGTAACTCATTTTTTGGATGTCAATTTATATTTTCAACGTAAACACAATCATATTCGATTTTTATAATTATTTGGAGTAATTTTTTTTGCTTGTTATAGAAGAGTACTCATCTTCTGTCTAGCACCTATTTGCCACATTAAAAATATGATATCCGTATTAATTATATAAATGATTTTTATGTACTAAAGAATACATACATATATATAATATAAGAATTCCAAATAAATGTTTTAGCAAAATTGTAAAAAACAAAACAGTTTATGAACTTAAAAAATTGGCAAACTGGAAAAACTGAATTTTCATGAATTCAATTTTTAAATATGTTTGAGCTAATAATGCTCGAGAACTTTCGAAAATAAACCACAATTTTGCTGACAAGTGTTGGGCGTTTTGATTATCAAAATTATTGAAGCGTTACAGAAAGCATCGCTGCATTCAGTTAGTTAGATACGCATTTTATTGTTTTGGGCCAATTTGTAGTCAATCAGTTTGTTCAGTTGTTGTTATCGAGATGGGCGTAAGATATTAGAAAACGCTACCATTTGTTATTTTTGCATGTTGCTGCTATTTTATTTTCTCAGCTTAATGTGGTCTGCGCTTGTATGCTTTTGCTTAAGTTTATGTGTATGTTTTGAGCCTCATGCCTATCAGCTACTAATCGAATGTTACCAATTCTATTTCTTCCCCATGCAATCTGATTTAACCAAACCAAACCAACAAACAAACAAACAAACAGATGTTGAAAAGGCTGCCGCCACCATTTTGAATTGAAACGCAAAATTATTATATAGCCGCTGTGCGCTAAGAATTAAGCAATAAAACGCCAATTGAATCATTAAATTGTTATATTCCAAGCCAGAGTTATCGTTACTCCCCAATATATATATATATATATATATACACTATATACATTTAGCAAACTAACCAAATAAAAAAAACGCATTTGAAACGCATTCCAATTTAGTATATTGTGCGGGCAGACGTTTTGCCTGATTAGATTATAAGGTAAGTTTTGAGCAACAGTTGCAATTGCACAAGTATTCCCAAAAATCATGCAACTAACTCAGGTGAAATCAATTTTAATTGCCAACACACAGTGTACTGCGCCCCGAACCGGACAAAATGGCGCCGACAACGACAATTGAAACCATTACAATCACAAGGCCGCTCAAGGTGCGTACCCTCGAGAAATTCTCGTTTTGAGAAGCAGCTGCTCAATTAATCCCACTTTATCTTATCTGCAGGTGATTGCATTTATTTGTGGTGTCATCGTTGTAGTACTGATGATTATGGCACTGGCATCTACAGACTGGCTGATGGCTGATGACTGGCGTCAGGGTCTATTTGTGCACTGTATTGAGGAAGAGTCGACGCAGCCACTGCCATTCAATATACAGGACCCACCTGGCTGCTATTGGACCCGCGATATCGGTACTTGGAGCATAAACGTATATTTTTCAATCAATACTGAGAATCTTTCATTGTTGTCTAGGGTACATCAAGGCGACCGCAGCGCTTTGCATTATCACATTGATAACGGACGTCATTGCCACAGTGCTAACCGGACTGGGCTTGAGGACGCAGAATCACAATCTCAAATATAAATTTTATCGAATAGCTGTTCTAGTAATGCTCGTCTCATGTATGTATTTTACTCACCCCAAACAGCATAAGTTGCATAGAAAAACTATATTTAAAATTGTATTTCATTCATTACAGTATTGGCAGTGCTATCTGCTCTAATTGTATATCCAGTGTGTTTTGCAGGCGAACTCACAATCGGTAAGCAGCAGTTGATCTTAGCCGTTTTCGTATAGGTGCAATTAATGTATAATTCATTTTCATTTTTCTGTACAGCGAATCGACGCGTTTGGGAGTTTGGTTGGGCCTATGGGGTAGGCTGGGGCGCAGCCATTTTCTTGTTTGGCGCCGTTGTACTTTTGCTCTGTGACAAGGAATCTGAGGAGATTTACTATAAGGAAAGGAAAATTGTACATGAAAACCAAATGCGCGCCTAGGCAAGGCCGCACGACCTGCCTGACGTCGTTCTTTAGACATAAGCATCTAGCAACCAATACACAAACACACACACAGACACTCACAGACGTGTATAAATATTGATTTGACTCAGACTCAAGAACAATTAACTAAATCAAAACAATAATTCTCAGCAAACAAATTTGTTACAATTCCGATTACGTATATCATACACATGTTAAACCAAAACGACAACAAAAACAAAAATCTGTAACGACTTCCTTATCCCCACATTTCTGGATATTAGTTTCGATACAATATGTTTTTTGTTTATGTTATTTGTATTAAGTTGAAATGTAATCTCCCTAAACAGCTATACATACAAACACTTGCGCCTCTCATTGCATCCCATATATAATCGAATATAATCTTGAAATCGTGTCCAACCTACTACCTACCTATCTATATAAATACATATTTAGAAAAACATGCATAATCGCAAATTTTGTCAGCCAATTTTTAGTCTGTTCCTTGGCCTAAATGTGACAAAAGCAAAACAAAATTGTACTTGACGTACTTATAAACATATATACGAGATCAAACTATTCAGATACATACAAGTCGTATAGCTAGCAAATTAGCATAGAAATTCATAGCTGTTTACCCATGTAATCGTACCAGATATGTATGTATATAACCTTACTATACTCCATCATTCAACACCCTACCCTAAACCAAAACGAAATTTTAACGGTATAAAAAAAACAAACACACACACACACATTTTTGTTGCTAAAACTTGAATAATATTGATATGACCATATAATTTCGTTACTAGCTCGATAACAGTCATATATTATTTCGAGAATTCTCAAATGAGCAGCTAAAAATTCCCGATTCTGCTTCAAAATATCAAATTTTACATTTGTTCTCGATTTGTACCAAAATGATTTTGTCAACTTTATTTTTTCTGTGTTGTGTGTCAGCTCTACCCTTATACCTAATGTACTCGAAATAATATGTATTTTAGCTGCACACCTTTTGTATAATACTTAAACCGTCCCGTCTACCACTCAGTTCACATTTAAAAATATTAAGTTAATCGCAATATTTTGAGCTCTCTTTTAAGTTAAGCACAATTGTAACAGCAGTTTAATTTATTCTTACATTTTATTTTAATGTTGTACATTTGCCTTGAGTTTTATGCTTTCAACTTGGATACATATCACATATATTAAAATAAATAAACACGTTTCTGACCATTTTTTTTTTTTTGTGAATTGTGTAATTAAATTATTTATTTAAACAATATCACATCACACATAATGACATAAATACCTACAGATTAGTTAATTTATGTTCTCAATTATATGTAGATTTTTTAAAGAGTGTTCATCATCTGTTATATTCATTCATTCATTGAAATATAACCCAATATACATTTTGAAATCACAGTTTTTATGTTCTTTAGTTACATTTAGTTTCCCTTCGCAAAAGATTACCATTGGCAAAGCAAATTAGGAAATGATTAAACAGAGTTTTAGATGAATAAAAAGCAACAATAAAGTTGAACGCGACGTAAATTACAACAACACAAAGATAAATACACATGCATTAACATTCATTAATAAAGAAGACATTGAACAAATCGTAGGCAGGAACGTGCGGTGAAAATGAAATGGAAAAACGAAATGAAACGAAAAACAAGAACAATTAATAACGAGTATGAAATTAACAATTATACCAAACATTTTTAATTAACTAAACTATACTTAAGTAAGGTTAAAGTATGCAACTATTATTAAAAACACAAATTCAACATATGTAACTAACGAAACAATTATATAGTATACTCAAATGTGAACTTTTATGAAACGTTACAATTTTTTATTGCGAAACGAATGCAAAATTAGCAATTAAATAACAAACACTCACACACACACCCAAAATAAAATGTATTAATTTTTCATAAACATATTATTAACAAATCAAAAGATTGAAAAGCATCACAACTTTTATGAATCATTAATTGAAATTATTTTATATGGCAACAAACGAGATAACTTATCCAACGTAAAATGTATTGCTAGTGATCGTATATTCAATAATATTCACTTAGCCACATACTATTTATATAAAAATTATGAATCATGAATATGAATTTATGTATTACAGCTATCAAAAATGTATTTAACACTACGAATGTTTAGAAATTTGATACACCCACCCATACTACTATCAAATACTCGGTTTAATTGTAAATATTTCGGTCAAATATTTCAGTTCGCATTTAATCAATTCAACGAAACGATTGTTAACCACTAATTTACATTTCCCAAAATACATAAAGGCCATATATGGAAACTAGATTTAGTTTGTCATTTCATAATCCAAATCTATTCACATATGTACCAACAAAATACATAACCCACTAATTTATAGGGCATTAACAAATTTTATTCAATGAACTTTATTAAATTTGGGTACTGAAGGTTTTTTTTTGTATTATATTAAATTCCTTCATGGAATAGATTTACCTTAATTTATTCAATTAAATACGCAGCTCCACAGTATCCAATGTGTTGTATGATGAAGTGTTTATTATCACTTGGGTAAGAAAAAACAAACTGATCGTTTCTTGGTTAATATTATGATTTTAATTTAAAAATACTACATAATATGTCGATATGAAAAAAATCATGATTATTGGAGCACTTAGCCGTACATATATACATGTAGCTACTACAACTAGAAATATTCACAAAATGGCACTACGCCGCATTTTTAGTCTTTTTTGGCAATTAAGCCCTGCTTCTTCAGCTGTCGCAGCGCACACTTGGCCGCTGTGCACTTGGCTATGCGATAGTTTCGTCCAATGCCACGGTACGTGCCCTTGCAGAAGACGTCCACAGTGACGCGTACGCGGCGACCGTCAGCCAACTTCTCGGGCTTCCCGAACTTGGCCGTTTCTGGTTCGAGCTCGAGCAGCTCGCGAATGGGAGACTTTGGCACAGAATTGCTAAATTGCTCTATCTCCGGCTTCATCATGTTGCTGTACACCCGCCACACCACATCCAGCGACAAATCGGAGTCAAGAAATATGGCGCCGGCAATCGATTCGAATACATCACCCAATGCCTTGGGCACCTCAACATCCTCGGCATCATCACATTCCTCCTCCGATAGCAAATAATACTGAAAAATATTTAAGATATATAGTTTAACAATTAAAGCAATTTACATTTTCAATTTCTCACCTCTTCACTTATGCTGTGACCATTTTCCTGTTGAATGCGCACAAAGCGATCGATGACATCATTCAGGCCAGGCGACAGGTGCCGGAAGTACTTGTGGAAACCATGTCGCACGGCCAATGAGGCAAAGATGGTGTTATTCACCAGCGCCGATCGCAGATCCGTTAGTGCGCCAGGCGAGTGCTGTCGTGGATCCTCGTACAAGTGGCGCGTTATCAGATAGTCCAAGACGGCATCTCCCAAAAATTCGAGCCGCTGATAACAGTCTGTAAGACGGTTGGGTGTGTAACTGGCATGCGTCATGGCCTGCAGTAAGTAGGAGCGATCTCTAAATTTGTAGCCCAAGCTCGCCTCGAACTCCTCAAAGCCGCTCAGCAGATGCTCCAGCTCAACAGTAGCGTTCGGTGCGAAATGCAAGAGCGGACTGCGTGGCGTTGGCCATGCACCATATATGGTGACCATGTTCTTGACGTTCGGTTTACTGGTACCCGGCGCACGGCGTTCATCGTCAGCTGCTGCTGGCTCCAATTTGTAGGGCAGGACACGCACACCCAGCCAAGCCATGAAGAGTAGCGCACCACGTGGGCCACACTCGATGAGATAGGCACCAATCAGGGCCTCCACACAGTCGGCAATCGATTTGTCCGGTATGCTGTGCTGTGAGACTAGATTATATGGAATGAAGCAACTGAAATCGTTTGTCTCATTGGAATCGTCCAGATTTGCATTTGGTGCCATCTTTTGGGCAATCGGAGGTTGCTCTGTGTCAGGGGCTAGTCCCAATGCCACGGCCTTCTCACGCACCAGCTCGCAGATTTGCACGCTGTCTAATTTCTTAATGTCCAGCAGATCGGCTAGTTTCCAATGATGCGTTGGTATCTTTGCCTCAATCAGCGCCTTCTCCAGCTCCTTGGGCACATAGTAGCACGGGGGCAGCCAATTGTCATGCGGCTCAAATTTGGTAGCTATCATATACTCGCCCAGCCGTTTGCGTCGTCCCAGCCGATACAGATTGAGATTGGCCACCTGCTTGGAACGGAGATGACTCAGCTTGCCCTCGTGCACATTCTCATACGTCATGTACAGGTATGTGGTGATGGCATACTTTAGGAACGAGTCACCAATTGTTTCCAGCCGCTCCAGATTGATGCCATCATTGGCATTTGACATGGTTAGCGCTTGCAGTATGATACTGGGACTGGGTCCGGGATGTCCCACCAACTCCGGCTGATAATCAAAGTTGAAGTCGCCAATGCTTGCGCTTGGTAATGCCTTCTCATATTCAGTGAAAGACGGATCTGTATGCCCTGCTACCTCGTCCTGTAATTGCAGACTAACCTGCTTATTGTCCAAATCCAGATGGTGATGATCATTATAGTTATCAAAGCTATCGCCACAGCCCAATACACTATAGCTTTCAGTCTTGTTCGGCTGCAACCACTGTGCGTTCAGCTCCACCAAGTCAGCAAGATGCAAAGACATTTTGCTGTCCAGCTTAGCCAGTATTTGTGACTCTCCCACGTAGGGCAACAGCTCCTTGAACAGCTCCATTTGCAATGAAACCTCATCTTTGGCAGTGTTCGGTAAGTTGCCATCGGTGCGCTGTAGCGCAAGCTCCTCACCGTATGGCACCAGCATTCCACAGGTCTCGATCTCAGCCTTGAAGCGCACAATGGATTGCTCATAGTTGTCGCTGGCCTTATGCGGCGCCTGCTCAAAGTTATAGCCAATGAGCAGATTCTTTGTCTGTTGATACTGGAGCTCGTTGGCGTTGGTTGCTTGTATGATGGACAACTGCTTCTGGCGCTTCTCCACCTCTTGCGCTGTTTCGATGGTCTCCGCCTCGTGCTTCGATGTGAACTCAATGCGACCGACGATAATGTCATCCGTATCATCGTCCTCGGAGCTGTAACGATGAATTGGCCCCACATGATCGTCATCATCATAGCTGGAGCTTAAAGAATTGTCCGAGTCGTAGTAGCTATAGTTGGGCTTGTTCTCTGCTTTTGTTGCATTCCCCTTAGCGGAGCCACCTTTTGGCTTACTAGTCCGCTGATGTCCTGTCACTGAGTGCTTAAAGGCGCTACTGTTGCTCACATCCCAGAAATTTGGCGAACCATAACGAGTCTGCTGATCGCCTGTAAATTAAATTGAGACAATTAACATGTTGAAGGAAGGAACGAATTAATGTCAACTAGGATGCGGAATTGAAAACACTGAAATGAAGAAGAGTGCCAAACTTACAGAATTTCACATTGGCGGGCAGCTCAGGTGGGTAGTCCTCGTCATCCTCATCATCTTCGTCGTAGCTGGGAATGTCGTCAGCCATGTCATTCGACCAGGTCCCAATCTCGATAAAATCATCAGCATTATTCAGTTGCTCTTCGCCTTCGATAACCAGCTCATTGGCGCTCTTTTCAGTCTGTTCAATAGGCGTCTCCTTCGTCGCCTCCTGTGAATCACCGTCAGCGTCGACTTTGACGACTGCCTCTTTGCTGCACTGCTTCTGCTTGGATTCGCGTGATTTCTTCAAAACCTCCGACAGACTCCAACCAAAATCGAGCATGGGCCACTCGAACTGCTCGTCGTCGATCTGTTGCCGACCCAAGGCGAGATCGGCCGAAACCTGCTTGCGTATGTCGTCGGCGAGGAGCAGACCATTGATGCGGTACAGAATGCAGGGAAGACAGACGGCTGTGCGCCAAAGGGATGCAGGAAACGGATGCACTGTGCACAGCTCAGGGACTAGAATCTGTTTCTGTTCGAGATTTTCGCGTTTGGCTCGCTTCGTTTCCTCCGAACTGGTGGGCAGCGCCACACCCTTACGATTCACATATCGTGGGGTGAGAAAGTTTAATCGCGCACTCGTATGATCCACGTCGAGCAGAGGCTGTGCCGTATTCTGTATGGTGAGATTGTATTTAACGAGATAGTAATGCTTGAAGGTGCGATAATTATCGCCGGGGAAACAACTGAGTGGCGACAGATGCGGACAGATTTCGGCTACATAAAAGTACTGGGGCTGGTCCTGATTGCGATACCAGGGCATAACGACAGCGTCCTGGAAACGTTGCGCCTCAAACGCCTGCTCTTGCCGTTCTTCGTCAGGCACCGGCTGAGGCATCATGTTCCCGGTGGCCTGTATCAGCTCCAAAAATTTCCAGTCGATGAGCCGATTGTCCCGCTCGGCTCTGACCGTTGGCACAATGAACACACAGTTTTCCGTTGAGTCCGGATCGAAGAGCATGAGAAACTTTTGCAGACGCAGCACATTCGTAAACGTATAATTGAGGAAGACATTAATGCAGTCGATCTGTGCGCTAGTCAGCACAACACGCTCGCGAGCCAGCTCCAGTGATACCTTCACCTCACCGGATCGCGTAAATATGGAGAAAGCGCTCAGCTTGGGTATTCGCTTCAGTGTCAGTATGCCGAAACCCTGCTGCGCTTCCTCCGGCGGATAGATCTTGCGACCACGAGTGTTCTGCTCCTCGGGTATCGGACACTGTAGCGTTAGCTGAATGAAATATAGATAGCAGGGAACATCGGGCACTGGACGGCAGTCACAGAACTCGGACGCAATGCGCTTGTAATAGTATTGACGTCGCTTGGTGGTGCCTGGTCGTGGCTCATCGTTTTGCTGCACTATCTGCTCATCCTCCGGCTCTAGATCGAAGCACTCCCAGTCTGGTTCCAGCGCCCGGAAGCCCTCCTTGCCAATCGGCTGCAACTGATCATCCAGTTCACCGATCTTATGCAACTCGACGCAGGCCTGAAAAGCGGCCAAACGTCGCGCCAGAGTTTGAGTGGGCATCGGAAGACCCTTTGAAACAAATAAATTAATAAGCAATATTGCAAAAGGGTGAAACAAGGGGTGGATAACCGGAAGTTTGTGATGGCATACGTACTGCAATATCGTATTTTAACGGCGAGTTAATGGGCAGGCGTAGAGTATATTGGTATAGTTTAACGCCCTGTCTTTCAGAGAACGCACAGCGCCACAGAGCAGTCAATTTGGTGAAGGTGTCACTGGGCAGACGGGCGCAATACTTGTTGACCAGCGCAATAGCTGTGCTCAGATCCACAGAGGCGCCCGTCGACAGCCCCGGCATGGGCTGGTAGGCGGCTAAGCAGCACGTGAAGCGCTCTGCCTGTCGCTGCTCAACTTCAGTTGGTTCCGTATTGGCGCATTTGGAAAGCAGCATCTATTGTTCAAGTTATTATTGGAGATATTCAAGTACAGTTAATTACATTTGATTTGTGTTACCTGCTCGATTTCGCGGTATTGCGCCATTTGATGCACCAACGCTTGGGTGGTAGCTGCCAGACTATCTGCCGACGCAGAAACAGTGGCGATGGGTGTGGCTGCATCTGGTAGTGCAGCAAGCTCGCATTCGAATCGCTGTTTGGGCCTGCGCTCGGCGCTTCTGTCACTGGGCGTTGTGTTGGTTAAGCTGATGGCATCGTCGCTGGAGTTGCCGTTCTCCAATAGTGGGGGCATCTCATCCTGAATCTCTTGCAATTTTATGTCGCACGCTGTCGGTGGTTGATTGCTGAACACCTCCGGATTAAGTATTTTTACCGTGCCACGGGCAGTATCAAAGGTGTAGGGACCCGAGTGCAGTGAATTGGGTAACGCCGAGTCATCCGAATCACTGTCCACTTCCAGTTGTCCATCATCGCTTGGCACTGCACAAATGAATCGATGCGATTGCTCGCTTAGATCCACGGAGCCACCGGGCGCCACCGCAATGGGCTCGTACCTGCTGGGCGCGACCAGCATTATGTGGTAGGCGGGTGCGGCTCGTGCACGTCCCTTACACTGAACATAACTGCGGTAAGTGGTAGGCGGATCCCAGCGCACCACCAGATTGCACTTGGGCACATCAATTCCTTCCTCCAGCACCGAGGTGCCGATTAGTACATTGCAATCGTGCATGCGAAAACGCTTCAACACATCCTCTTGCCGCCTGTGCTCCTGCTCCGCTTCCTTGGGCTCTGTGGCTGGATTGGCGATGCGATCTGTCGTGTACTGGCAGCGCAGGAATTTGAGATCAGGATCACGTTTACTCATCTCGGCCAACAATTCGAATAATACGCGCGCCGTATGATTCTGATTGCAATAGATGAGCGCACACAGCGTTTCGCTGGAGTCGTGCTGGTAGCGATTGTAGCGACGCACATGGACTCGCCTTCGCCCATGGTTCTGTGCTGTGTTGGACTTGGATTTGGTTGAGGGCGCTGTTTGAGTCACTGCTGGTGCTGCCTTCGCCTCGGTGTTATCCTTCTGCTGGGCCTTCATCTTCTCCTCCTTGTCTGTCGCTGGCAGCAGCTGCTCCAGATTGCGAACTATGCAGCGCGTTTCCACATGCGTCTCATCCAGTTTATCAACCAACTGGCACTTGGATTTCAACGTCTGCGATAGCCTATTGAAATCCGTCTGCTCCACTTGATGGCGCATCTTGCGCATGCCGTCCGCCTGACCATGCACCTCGGCCGGCTTAAAGCGCCTCAGCACCTTGAGCAGACGATGCACTTTGGGACTAGAGTAACGCTCAACAGTGCAAAGTGGTTCCTCACTCATTTGCTTCTGGAATGTTTGATCGCAGAGCGCATTGACCTTAACCAGTGCCGTGTTCACCAGACAAAAGAGCAGATAGTGGCGCTCGTGCGGCGTCTTCACCTTGAGCTTCTCGTTGCGCTGATAGAAATGATGAGCGGCTCGCTGCGCGCACCATGGCCCCATTTCAAGTAGCACAGCAAGCAAAGCGTCCAGCACATAGAGCGGTTCCAACTTCGGATCAGGAATATCTGAAAAATTCATGAACATTTTAAGTAATCCTCTCTTTTGATAGTAGTTAGAACTCGATCTTTAATCCATCTATTGCACACAATAAATTCAAATTAATCACGCACCCTTTAGATCTTCCATGAACTGATCGGTGCCGTAGATTTCGAACGGATCGTATCGGTGGTCATTTAGGAACGATTTGTGTGTAGTCAGTATATCGACTAACACGCTGGACAGCTGATCCACTTCGAAGGGCGCACACTGCACAATATATTCCAGTGGCTTGGCACAGTAGCGCAACACGGTGACAATATCGCTGGCCGTCTCAATGCGACACAACATGTGCTGTTCCAGGGTATCGAGCATGGCGTTAAGTTCCTCCAGCTCGCAGCCGGCGCTGTGCAGTGGTCCTGCCAGTCCCAATATTCGAGGTCTATCACACGGCTTCGCAGGTTGTACGAATTCCTCGAAAATTGGCAGAACACTGCGATAGACGGCACTGTCGTGACAGTCCTCAAGGACGATTAGCTGAACGCTACTAAGCAGTATATCTCTGCTCTGCAGCAAGCTCAGAAAGCTTTCTGGTTTATGTAAGCTGACATGGTAGTCGGTCCAGCAGTGACTAAAGGGTACTTGTCGATCCGGTTGCTCCTGCCACACTTTGAGATCAGTGAGATGCGTGAGCATCGTGTACATGGATGTGGCTTCGGCATCAATTTGAGAGGTTAGGTACACGCTCACTTTACCGTTCCGACGTCCGCGCCTGGAAAACTCCTGTAGCAGCTTCAGTGCTATAAACTCCTTGGAGCTTTTGTGGCCTAAGCAAATGATTGTGTTACGCTCGAAGGCTACGGACAGTAGCTCCACTTGGAAGTCACGGGGCGTGAACACCGTCGTGTGCAGGTTGTTGTCGCACCAATGAAACGCCATGCTGACAATTGTATGCAACAGGCTGGAGTCGAATGCAGTTCAACTCCAATTGGAATTGATGTGTAATCCACAATGTGGAAACGCCGGCTCGGATGGTTTTTTGTATATAATCGATGCATCGATTGCGAATGCGATGAATTGCCGATGTTTAGATGCTTGCGCACTGGCGTATCGAATCAGTGTTGCCGGTTTAGCTTTTTATCGGTTTTAGATGTTAATGTTTTCAACAATAGCAGCGATCCCAAAAGGGCATACTGGAAATTCAGCAGCATAACTACAAAGATTTATTGTCATATAACTCACAAACTCTTGGCCAAAAAATATAAGATGAAATTGCACCCAATATCAACCGAAACTGCAGAACAACATTGGCCCTGTTAAATGTTGCTTGAAACTTGTTTAAACTCATAAGCACAAGACTGTTATATGACATTTATGATACAGAAGATGAACTGAAAAATAAACTATTCCTGATAAATAAACTATTAATTAAGAACTTTTATTTAAAAATGCAGCCTATATTCCTCATCCTTTTAATTTTTTTGTACCATTTTTGACCTTTTGCCTGGGCGATTATTTGTGTAATCGATAATAGGTAGCACGAAAGAAAGTGACAAACCACATAATCGAAAGATAATGTTATCCAGCAGCTGTTGTTCGGTTTTCATATTAGTGCTAATTGAATCATTCTCCGTTTTTTAAAAGTCGAAGTCAACTTTTCTTTTTCAAACCGTTGTTTATATCAACAAATCAGTTATTCAGTTTTGTGCAATTATAAAAATAATATAAGAACGAGCAACGGAATTTTTCCCGGGTGCGGACTGTTAATAACATTAACCAATGTTAAAGTTTATGGGTGCCCACATCTGTATGGGTCGTATCAGTGCCAGTGTTAGATAAAACCAGATAGCGAAAAGCAACCACTCATCAAACCGGCATTAGCACCGAAAAAGTGATATTTATTCGCCTAAGCTTAAGACCAAGTTTTTGTAGAGTAGACGCCAACGCATGTAAAAATGACGCGCACAAACACAAATTGCATCCTGGCACTTCTCGGCGCTGTCTTCGCCCTGGAGCTAGTGACGAGCTCCGAAAACAATGAGTACATGAAGCGGGAACATAGCCTGGTGCGTCCATTTCAAGGTAAGATGACGATGATAACACGGACGATGATGTCTTTTTATCACATACGTGTACCATTTATCATACTTTTTACAATGATGCGAGCATTGTTTTACAGGCGTTGGCGTTATACTCCCTCATTGGGACTTTCTGGGCAACACAATGGTTACCAGCAGCTACATAAGACTGACACCGGATTTGCAATCAAAAAGCGGTGCACTGTGGAACTATTCGGTATGTTGGCATATCCGTTGATCCATTTAAGTTATTTAATAATTGCTTCCACTGAAATTGTTACACAGCCTGTTATGGGACGAAATTGGGAGGTTCACGTTGGGTTCAAAGTGCATGGCAAGGGTCATGAGCTGTTTGGCGATGGCTTTGCCATTTGGTACACAAAGGATCGAATGCAAACGGGTCCAGTTTTTGGCAGCAAAGATCATTTCTCTGGACTGGCCATAATACTGGACACGTACAGCAATCACAATGGACCGCATAATGTAAGTGACGTTATAAAACTATTGAACTGTTATCACTGAATCCCTCTGGGTTTTTTTTTTGGGTTTTAGCACCAGCATCCGTATTTGAGTGCGATGGTGAACAACGGCACTTGGAGCTATGATCATGATCGAGACGGCACCCACACACAACTGGCCGGGTGCGAAGTGCGCTTCCGTAATGTTGACTATGATACCTTTATTAGCATACGTTATGAGAACGATGTGCTCTCCGTTTCGACGGATCTCGAGAATCGAAACGAATGGAAAAACTGTTTTGTGGTTAACAATGTCGAATTGCCAACGGGCTATTACTTTGGCCTATCGGCAACAACGGGCGATTTGTCCGATGCTCACGACATACACACCTTCAAGTTTTTCGACATTGACACAACAATCTCTGTAAGTTCAAATATAACATATTGAATATGGTTTTCTTATGAATGTAATTTCATTTGTTGCAGCATGAGGAAATTATGCGAAGAAGCAACATTATTCCAAATGCCAAAACGTTTGAGGCGCCGCGCGAGCACAAGGATGATCCGAAGCCGGGAATGTCAAATGCCAAAATATTCTTCATTCTGTTGTTGGCAGTGGTGGTGACGGCAGGCGTGGCTATATTTGCCATATCCTATTTCAAGGATCGCAATGCGCGAAAACGTTTCTACTGAAAAATGGAGCAGGAGCATCAACAACAGCAACCAAACCTAGGCATAGTCAATCAAAAAAGCAACTTGTTCCAAACCGAGCAGCAGCTGACAAGTTTTCATGTCCTTTTTAACAGTTAATTTATATATTGAATGTACCCATTACGATATTTGTTCATAAGTTATATAGATTATCCAGTTTCTGTTAGGTGTTCTTTTTTTCTTTTTTTTACTAAATGTGAGCATAGAAACTCCATATGTAAAGTAACAACGACGCAAAGGCAAATGGGCAATTGTTAAATTTAAGTGGAAAATTTTTAATCGGAAGATATAGACAAATTGAGACCGTAAGAATATTATTGCAATGTGTACATTACATTAGAAGGATTAAAGAAAAGAAGAGAATCGACCAACAAACTGCAAACATTCTCTTCAATTTGGCTAGACCCAGTGATGATGCTGACGACTGCTGGAAGCGGAGCGTGTCGGTGACGGTCGAACCGTGGCCAACATGGATTCAATCTGGCGCACCTGATTGCTCACGAAGCGATCGCTGGGCGGTTCGTTGCGGTCGCTCTCCAAATTATCGTTGGATTTGTGCATGCCACTCAAGATGCACTGCTCAAATAATGACTTCGACTGGCCATCGTCCAGTGAATCGTCGGAGCTGTAATCTGTCTTGGCGCCAACACTTGTATGTCGCCTGTTCCCGTTTGATTTTGGCAGTGTGTTAGTGAGACTGGAGCTGGTGCTGGCACTGGCGCCACTTGGCTGCTGTCTGCAGCTGCCGGCAGCAATGGCCTGCAAAGGATAAGATTTAGCATTGACTTATTATTTTGCACGGCAGCACTTACCTGACTCAGCAGATTGCAGTCATCATCCGAGTCCATTGACAGTGAACTGAGCGAATCACTGCGCTTGGGCAGCAGCCGTGGCTCGGCCTCCACATGAACAGTACTTCGTCGTGGCGGCAGCTTAGGCGCCAGTTCTGCATTCCGGGGCAACAGATGTGGCGGTTTCAGTGGCACACGCACTGGACCCACCTGCGCAGAGCCAACCGTCAAGTTGGACAGTCCCGAGATCACAGAGAAATTGCAGGGACTGTCCTCCACATAGTACTTGTTCATCTCATCTGTAACGGGCAAATAACTGGGCAGAGCGCTGCCGCCGCAGCGCATCTTTGAAATTGCATCCTCACTTGGCTCTGGAGCTTGTGGCATTGGATGTGGCAGCTCATTGGCATTCTGATCATTTGCAGTGGACGCTATGGATAACACTGAAAGATTACTATTGCTGCCAGCCTTGGAGAGCAGCGCCGGTGTGTCCTCAGTGCAATAATTACACTGCTCATCGTTGCCGTTGAGGTCATTTGTATTCGAGTTCATAATTGGAGCCGGTTCTTGCTGCTGCTGTTGTTGATGTCGCTGCTCAATCTTGCGATCGCGACGTGGGGATTGTGGCATGCTCTGTGTGGGTGAATCGGGCAGCTCGGAGGGCGAAATAACGCCACTCTGCATGCGACTGTATTCGCTGATGACAGAGCCAGTATCATCACAACCGATCGTCTCATCGTTCACCAGCGAGTCCATGGAGCTGCGTCTGGAGAACATCAGCGGTGTCTCCAATGCGGAATCAATAGCCTGGCAAGCTGTTGTGCTCTGCCCATTATTGTTTCTGCTGCTGCTGTTGTCGCTGTTGATAGGAAGCAGTGGTGCTGCAGTTGTAGTAGTTCTCTGATTGGCCTTGGACACCGCTGACGGCTTCTCCTGCTTCGCGGCTGCTGCATCCATGAGGCTGGTGAGCGAATCGAAGCGACTGAAGCAACCCGGTGTACCCTCCTCGCAATAGTTGATCGGCCGCTCGCCGGGCTCCGGTTCGGGTGTGTGCACGCAGCCTTCGGTGCGCTTATTAACTGCCAGATTCTCCAGCGCATTGCTGCGCAAATTCAGTGTCTTGGGCCGCTCCACTTGATCGCTACTCAAATCACAAGCTGATGCGGATTTGGCCAGTATTGGAGCTTCTGGCGATAAGCTGCTGCCCGTTTCATCCAATATAAGCAATATTTCGCTGCTGTCCTCCGTCGATGCTGACTGTGTCTGTGCCGCTTGAGCGGATCGTCTTTCCTTGTAGCGCACACTGAAATCTGTCGGTTGATCCAAGTCAATGGAGTTATCGAAACTGGGTTTAGCTGGCTTGTGCTCGCTGTAGCTGCTGTACTTCATGGAATAGTCAATGGGCTGTTCCTCTGCGGGCACATCATAATGAGTTTTGGCTGGATCAGTGCTCAGTTTGCGCTGTTCGAAGGCGCTCTCAGATTTGGTAGAGTATTTGGTGGAATCCGAATCGGATTTGCCTGAATAGATGGACTCGCGACTCTCACATTTACGGGGCAATGTGTTGCTGCTGCTTGCAGTTCCAGGGCGCACTTTCTTCAGGGAGCCCGTAGGATTGCTGCTCAGCCGCATGGAACTGTAACGTCGTGGCAGTGTTCCGGCATGCCCGTTGCTCATCTCCTTCGCTGGCAATTCGCCGCTCGTCGCCAGATCAAGTGCCGTGCGATAGTTGACCAAATTCTTCAGAGCCGATGCGCTGCCCTCGGCGACCATTGAATGCTTTGAGCCGACGAGGGCGCGCAGCAATGGAATGGCATTGTGATCGATGAGGAACTGTTGATCCTCGGGACAACGTGCGGACAGATTCCAGAGAGTGCCACATGAATTGCTGACAACCGTCTGATTGTCCGACTTCAACTGTAGCAATAAAATGGCCAAACAGTTATGCTGCCGCAGGATCTGGCGATAGGACTCACAGACGGCAATGTGACTGGACACATTGCGCAATATGCCGCCAGCATTTTCGACAATTTTCAGCGTTTTGCTGGGTCCCTCGTAGCTGAGCATCTGCACCAGAAATGCCAGCGCCCCGTCGACAGCACAAAACTCCGCCTTGTTGGTGCTGCAGTGCGCCGAGAGATTCCACAGGGCGGAGAGTATGGCCTTCAATGTGTTCTCACTCCTGTTGTGCATGGCAGCTAATGCCAAGGCTGTTACTGTCCCCAGCTCATTGAAGATGGTCTTTAGATGCTTATCGGCGCGCCAGGACAGATTACGTAGAACACTGGCCGTTGCCTGTAACAAATCATCAATATCAGTCGCGGTTGAGTCGAGCTGGGCAACCAGCGCTTCCATGAACTGCTTCTGGCCGCAGAGCAGCGATTTGTTGTTCTCCTCTCCGCAGCTGAGATTGGTCAGCGTCATCAGAGCATAGCGTCGCAGTAAATTGCATTGCTCTCTGCCCGACGCCGGACCGTGCACGGCATGATCGAGATGCACCAGATTTGGTACCGCCTTTAAGGCGCCCAGATCACACATCGTCTGGCGATGCTCCTCATCGAAGCTGGCCTTCATCAGTAACTTCATCGCTGCAAGCGGATGGCGTTCCTCATCGTCGGCAATCGATTCGCCACCGCTCTGCAATTGCGTCCGCAAAAAATTACAACTGTAATCATGTATTTGGTCCAGCAGACGCAGCACCTTCACCTCCCGTTGATTGCCATCGACAATGTTGTGCAGGGCTTGGCTGGCGTTCTTGCGCGCCGCTCCTCCCACGCCCGCACCATCATCGTTGGCGTGCAGAATTTTAACCAGCAACTGGATGCAGTCCGAGCTTCGCAACGCTGCACAGGTGTCGGCATTTTTCGATAGCTCCAGAAAGTTGCGCGTCAGTTCTAGCTGCTTCTGAGCGTCGCTCTCGTTCAGCGTCATCTTTACAAATGAATCCGATTTTATTACTGTTGCCAGGCTTAACACTTAACACTGGCTTAGTACCTAAGTGAATTCCAGGTACTTCAAAATTTATTTGGTTGCCTGTTCTGCAAGGCTTTCTGTTAGCAAGCAGGTATGCGGTTATTACTTCATTATTTATTTTGCTACAGAAGTCCCACAGCGCAGAAGCAACTGCCTTTGTTTGGACTGTTTGCTGTTACGTGCTATCGGTTTTGAATATCAACAGGTAATCGATAGATGTGCATGAACATGTGCGGCTGCAAAACAGGGCTGCACAATCGTTTTGCTTATGAGTGGAATATTTGAATAACTTATAAATAAAAACCACTTTACTACAATATTTATTTTTATAAATTATAATTTATTTGTATACATTGTATACACAATCTGTGTAAGATTAGCTTTTTCTTTTAAACATCTTACTGCTGACGTGATACCTTGGCCATTAATTGCATTGTCAATATCTACCATCGCTAGTAAACTTACGTTACGTCACGCATAACAGCTGATAAACACAGCTGCTGCCGCTGCTGAGTTGAGTTTACCCAACAAAATTATGAACTTTTTAAAAAAGGTAAATTAAACAATTAGAAAAACGGGAGTAATAAATATGCTTGCTACTTTAGGTGTTGCCAATAGCTGAGACACAGCTCAGCCTGTCGAACAAATCGGCATTACACACGAGCGCCGTCTGCTGTCGCGTGCAATCTGGACGTTATCGCATAACCACAAAACGGGACAGGCCGCTGACCTACGAGATGGCGAATCCGCCGCATTTTATTGGACATCGTAAGACCTGGAACTCGTGGAACACTTGTAAGTTGATGTATTTTTATTTGTATTGCGTAAAAAATAAATTATAATCATAATTTGTAGCCACGCTGAAGGATGCTCTGCGCCCATCGCAAACCGCAATTGAGGATGTTTTTATTCGCAAATTTATTACTGGCACCTGGCATGCGCTGGTCTGCTCCGAGATCATTGTTAAGCGGCAACACAACACAATACGCATTGCTGCCATCATACGACAGGCAATTAGTCCACGCAAGATGTACTTCCTCATTGGATATACGGAGGAGCTACTGTCATACTGGATGCAATGCCCCGTCACGCTGGAGTTTCAGACGGTGGCCGATAAGAAGGACGTGGTCTTCAAATACATTTAGTTCATATCCCATTTAACTTTTCTCTTATATACAACTATACTAATTCAAAAATTTGGTCGCTGTTTCTTCTCAATGAGCATATTCGATTTCGCTGTTATTACTTTGCCAAGATTTGATGGCTTTGTTTACGATGACACCATCCAGATCCTTGACCTGTGCGACAAGGACATTGAGAAACCTAACAACATGAAATGTATAGAGTTCTTACCGTTTCGACCAGGGCTTTTAGCTCCTCCTGTGTGCTCAGATCAAATATTAGCGATTTGATGTCCTTCACCAGCTCCAGAAAGAGAAAAACTACAATCTTCTTGGCACCTCCGCACACCTTGTCCCACACTTTGACCAGGACAGTTTCACAAATTACCCCAGCAAAACATGTTGTATACCAGTTCTCCAGTAGCTTTGAGTTCACATCGAACAGCTCCAGCTTGTCCAAGCGACTGCAATCACATTACAGACACTATAACAATGATTTTGACATATTATTTCACTGTTGAGCACCCACTGAAATAAGGCAATATCCTCGCGCTTGAGAAGTATTTGGGTGAGTTCCTTTAGCTTAGCACACTCCTTTTTGAACTCACGCGTGTACTGGTAGAACTCCTTGGCTATCCAGTATGTTTCCATTTCATCGTCAAATATCTTGAGCAGAGCACGCATAATTTCCACAAAGTGGTTGTCATCCTGGGCTTGAGCTCCGATCCGAACATTGCTATGCAACAGCCGATTGTTCTCCAGCAACCACATTTTGTGCAGCACCAAATCTCTGGTCTTACACGAGTCCGCATCGACGCACCGCATTACGGTCACAGCGCGCAGCAAATCCTCGTAAACCTGTCGACGCTGCTCACGCACGTAATCCGTATTGCTTTTATGCAATGGCATTATTCCCATTATGAGGCACCAGAGCAAACTCCGCTCCTGGGCTGGTACTGTATATGTGTACACGAAATGCTTTAACTTGGCCAGATTCCGTATATCATCCTGAAGTAGTTTATTGAGTGATTTCTTCTCTTCGACGCTAAAACAGCCAACCTTTTCATAGTAACTCGATCTAAAATTGCGCTCATCTGTTGTCATCTTTTGTTTTTATTTATGTTTAATATAGTGGCAGAGTTTCTAGCAGTTCTATGGCAGTCGCGTTAACATAAATGTAATAAATATTCCATTAGTAATTTTTAAAAGTAATGCTTTGGTCACTCTTTAAGCTAGTTGGCGGCAAATTTAACATAGACAAAGTGTTCAAGTGAGTTACAAAAAGAAGTAAGATAATATTATCTGTTAGTTTACATTAGGCAGTCAATAGTGTATTATTATTGAAATGTCTAAAAAAGCCAGTTCAGAAACAATTGGGATCAGCTGTTTGACATAGAATGTAATGTAAACAAATGCAAGTAAAGACTCATTTAAGTTTGCTCTTTTGTGCGTTAACAGTTGGGCTGCTTTTCGTTTTACTTGGCTGTATGCGTTTACGTTGCTGGATTTGCCATTACGTTGGTACGTTAGTGTCGTTGTGCATTGCATTTCGCTACAAAATGCCCAAATATTGTCTGAAAAGGTAAACAATGGTTTTCTAGTTCAAAAATGTGTCAAGTAAAAAGTTATTACTGTGGTGGATGATAAGCAACAAAGATAATACAAAAAGTGAAATGAGTGTCTGTACAAGTTATCAAATCGAAATGCCTGTCTACATAGATGTATTACACACTGTTGCTGCTTTCGCAGAGTCTGAAAATTAAAATCAATAATTCAATCAGAAAATCAAAACACGGATTTGCCCAAATGCATGCACGATGCTACGGTAATTTATGCAACTATGCCACAATTTTCACGTTCCGTTTTGTTGTCGTTGTAGTTTCAGTTGATAAATTCAAATGTTATGCTCTGCATTTGCATTTGTTGTTGTTGTTACTGCCGTACACGTTGTGAGCGCTTGGCAAAATGGAACAGGAGATTGGCACCTGGGACTCAGTTCTGCTGGAAAACCTGTCCGAGGATAGCTTCATAAATAACATACACCAGCGTTACAAACGCGATCACATATATGTAACTATATATACTATACATAATGCAAACATATTTTCAAATATATGGCTCTCTTAGACCTACATTGGAACTTCTGTTGTGGCTTTGAATCCATATCATCACATATCTGACCATTCTTTGGAAAATATACGGAACTATGGCAATAAAGGCATTTTTCAACTGCCACCACACATGTAGGTGCCTCCCAGACACAGCTTGCCACTACTGTTAATATAAACTACTTTTCATAATCCCTTACAGCTATGGGCTTACAAATTTGGCTTATCAGTCCCTCAAGGATCAGAGCGAGGATCAGTGCGTGCTGCTCACCGGCGAAGGTGGCGCTGGCAAAACAGAGACCTTCAAAATGATTGTAAATTTTCTCACACACATACAGGATCGAACGCTCTGCAGTGGTGCTCCGAATGTATTACGCAAACAGTCCTCCAGTAGCTCAGCGAGCGGCATGGGCATGCATGTCCATAGGCGCGCCTCAAGTAGCTGCTCCGGCACTGCCAATTTTATAATATGCAAAAACAATGCCGCATCCGCGCCCAGCCAAGGAAGCACTTGTAATTCACGTCGCCAGTCGCCGTCACCAGGTCCGGGTCCGGGTCCGACGCAACGATCGCGTACGCGTGCCGAGAGCATTGAGCGCCAGGCCAGGCGCAATATGCGTGAAAAGATTGTTGACTTTGATTTCTCGCATCACAAAAGCACTGAGAATATCAGTACGCTGCTGGAATCGGCTGCCGCACTTGCACATTTGCATCCAGCGAAATCCTGCTTCAAGCACCAACAGACACAAGTAAACACCTGCACTGCCACTTACGGGCCACTGGCCAATACGCCCACTAAAATGGGAGCCACCACATCGCCCAAGTACATGCACGGCGGAGGCTGTCGTCAGTGTGGCCACAGCAAATGCACACGTGCTCAGAGCCTGGAGAAGGAAGAACGGGATGCCGCCCTGGTTATGCTGCGAGGAAGCAACACTCGCCTGTCCACAGCCCACCAAACGCAACCTCAGCGCGGTAGCTGCTCGAATTTAGTGCGACAGCACTCAACCGAAAGCCAGCCGGATCGACAATTGTCCATTGGCTCCACGCAACGTATATCGCTGTACGATGCACACAAGCTGAGCAAAGTGCTGGGCAGCACCACGTCTGTGTCGCCCACGCCATCGGTCAGCTCCTCAATGCATCGACGCCATAGGTCGCCCAGTCAACGGTTGCGAGAGTGCGTCACATGCGCGGATGTATTTCTGGAGGCCATGGGCAATGCCTGCACTCTGAAAAACAACAACTCCAGCAGATATGTAAGTGGTTGCCAACATAGTTGATGTCCATTCGCTAAAACTTTTATTTTCTGCTTTCAGGGCAAATTGTTTGACATTGAAATTAATTTTAAAGGTGATCCAATGGGCGTCCACATAACACACTGTAAGTATCTAAAATTGATCTTAAGGATTTTAGACAATCAAAACGCTACAATTATTAGGAATTTTGTAGTTGAGAGACAGATTTTTATTGATTACTAAATTATATAATTATATAGTTAATTAAATTTACGTGCAATTGTTTACATGTCTGACACACGAAAGATATGCTGGAAAAGGTTTGAATTGCTTAATAGATCCACTATCATCATATATGGACTATATAGTTTTGATTCTACATATTTTCTATTCACAGACTCGTATAACAGACACCACGATTGGAGAACGCAATTTTCACATATTCTATCAATTGTTGTTGGGTGCTGATCTCCAGTTGCTAAGTATGTATACCATTAGCTTATCATCACTAAGCAGACAATGCATAGAGGCGTCAAATCGTCAAAAAATTGCATCATGTTTTTTCAGCCACGCGTCGAAAATTTTGCACGGGTCACGTGTCGAGCAGCGAACGCAGATCATTTTGTATAGCCTGCTTAGTGTTATCATCTTACCCAATAATTCTAATATATTCTCTAATTCTAGAATCACTGAAGCTCTTTCGTAATGTGGAAAAGTATGAGCTGTTGCGAAACACGATCGCTATGGAAGAAGATCGTGCCAATTTTCATTACACAAAGGTAGATCGGCTGGAATTATAGTATCATAGTAAAGCTTATTAATATATATATATATTCCATATGCAGCGCTCTCTGGACGTGCTGGGCCTGAGCTGTGATGAGACTAACTCAATTTTTCGTGTTATCGCCGTCGTGTTGAAGATGGGCAACTTTATTTTTGTGCCCGTGACCAACATTGATGGCACCGAGGGCTGTCAGGTTTCAAATATCTACGGTATGATGATAATAGAAAATATACATAAATTCTATCTAAAAAAAAAAACGTTGGAAATCTGTAGAGGTGCAAGAAACGGCGCAGCTGCTCAATTTGGAAGCTCAAATTTTAATTAATTGCCTGACAAGAGCGAATAGCACTAACAGCTCGCAGGAGGATGTGGGCTGTGAAATGGACGCCAGGCAGGCAGCCAGCAATCGGAACACGCTCTGTCGTACCCTCTACGGTCGTCTGTTCACCTGGCTGGTCAACAAGATCAATGAAACAATGAAGTCCACGCAGCGTGAGAAGAATCTCGCTTTGCTGGACTTCTATGGCTTTGAGGTGCTGGATTATAATTCCTTTGAACAGTTTGCCATCAACTACAGTGCCGAGAAAATACATTATGTAAGTCAAAGTTGTGTTCAAATCCATTGGTCACTAAACTAACTGAAAATATCTTGTTTTGCAGAATTTTGTGTTCAATGTTTTGCGTACAGAGCAGGAGCTGTATTTACGCGAAGGCTTGGAATGGTCGCGCGTCGATTACTTTGACAACGAGTCCATATGTGAGCTGATTGATAAGCCGAGCTATGGAATTTTAAGTCTAATCAACGAATCGCATCTGAGCAACAATGAGGCACTCCTGCTGCGCGTCCAGCAATGCTGCGCAGGTCATCCCAATTTCATGACAAACGGCAGCAATTCCATGTGCTTTCAGTGAGTGTATTCCTGTGCATCATGAGTATGTCAATAAAATGTATTTGTCAATTCACAGAATTCGTCATTTTGCCAGCGTTGTTAACTATTCGATACATCGATTTTTGGAGAAAAATTCGGACATTCTGCCCAGATATATCAGCGCTGCCTTTTACCAGAGTAAGCTGACGCTGGTGCAGAGCCTGTTCCCAGAGGGTAATCCTCGTAGACAGGCATGCAAAAAACCAACAACACTTAGCACTAATATACGCACGCAGCTGCAAACGCTGCTGTCCATTGTGAAGCATCGTCGCGCCCATTATGTATTTTGCATCCGGCCCAACGAGTGCAAGCAGTCACATCAGTTTGATATGGCATTGGTGCAGCATCAGGTGCGCTACATGTCGCTAATGCCGCTGGTTCATCTGTGCCGCACTGGACACTGCTACCACCTGCTTCATGCGAAGTTTTTTCATCGCTACAAGCTGCTCAATAGCCTGACTTGGCCCCACTATCATGGTGGCAGTCAAGTGGAGGGCATTGCTCTGATCATACGAAACTTGCCCCTGCCATCGGCAGAGTTTACGCTGGGCACCAAAAATGTGTTCGTGCGCAGCCCGCGGACTGTTTACGAACTGGAACAGTTTCGTCGCCTGCGCATCTCCGAGCTGGCCGTGCTCATACAGAAGATGTTTCGTATGTATTATGCAAGGAAGCGTTATAGGCGTATGCGCCACAGCCAAATGGTCATCTCGAGTGCGTGGCGCACGTGGCGAGTAAGTGGAAGCTGCATTGCGTTGCAGCATTTGCATGCCTTACAATCTTATATCTCATGTACATATTTTATATATTATTTTAATTGTTTCTGTAGGAGTGCCGTTTCGGCATTCCCTTCACGGGCCGTAGGCATTTGTGGAGTTTATATCGTGCTGTAAGCATTGCATGTTGTTCTTCTTATTTAAACAGTCTTGACCACTGCCCCATTGCATATCTAATTACTGAATTGGCTTATGAACTATTTGGCAGGCACGTGAGGAATATCGTTCGTTGAAGTACAAGCGCCAAGTGAAATGGGCCGTTGATGTTATTGCGCGTTATTATCATCAGTGGAAGATACGACAGTATTTGCTTACGATTCCGCTGCGACTGCCGCCCAACACGCTGAGTCCGCTCTCGTCGGAGTGGCCAGCGGCGCCTGGTTTTCTAGCGGATGCGTCGCGTCTGTTGCGCTCAATCTATCATCGCTGGAAGTGCTATATATATCGAAATTCTTTTGATCAAACGGCACGTAATCGCATGAGAGAAAAGGTTACGGCCAGCATTATATTCAAGGATCGCAAGGCTTCCTATGCGCGCAGGTAAACACGAACTCCCTCACAAACAAAAACTGTAATTGCTAATTATGAAATTGCATTGCTGCTTGCAGTGTGGGCCATCCTTTTGTAGGCGACTATGTGCGTCTGCGTCACAATCAGCAGTGGAAAAAGATTTGTGCTGAGACCAATGATCAGTATGTGGTATTTGCCGACATTATCAATAAGATAGCTCGTTCCAGCGGCAAGGTATGCTCGTATTCTATTATTACTTTGTAGATATATATATGATGATCATCTGTATAATTGCAGTTTGTACCCATATTACTGGTGCTGTCAACGTCGTCATTGCTGCTGTTGGATCAGCGCACTTTGCAAATAAAATATAGAGTGCCTGCCTCGGAGATTTATCGCATGTCTCTGAGCCCCTATCTCGATGACATTGCCGTGTTTCATGTGAAAGCGGTAAGTGTAGATTACAGACCATATTTGATTTATCTAATTTAATTTCCGTTTCCATTTCAGTCCGAATTCGGTCGAAAAAAGGGCGATTTTGTTTTTCAAACCGGACATGTCATTGAAATTGTTACCAAAATGTTTCTGGTCATACAGAATGCATCCGGCAAACCGCCAGAGATTCACATAAGCACAGAGTAAGTATTTAAATTTAGCGTATTGTATTTCAATTTAAACCCAATTTTCTTCACACACAGGTTTGAAGCAAATTTTGGACAACAAACAGTCATCTTCTCGTTTAAATATGGAGGTTTGTCGGATTTGGCACAAGGGCCGCCAAAAGTTACGCGCAAGGCAAATCGCATGGAGATCATTGTTTGATTATTATGTTTTATGCGCCTGTGGCATAATCAGGGTCCAGTCATCTACGAATGCTGTTTACAATTGATATTTGTTCGCAACACGACCGCATTCACTTTTTTTGGTCTCTTGACTTGGTCCCGGGACCAAAATACAAGTTTTTAACATTATTTACATACATACAAAGACTCACACACACACACAGACACAATGAATAATGCAATTTGCTCACATCTGACAATCAGTCTTCAAAAATCGTTGTCAAAATTGTGAAAAAAAGAAAGAAAAAAAAACAAACATAAAGTGGGAAAAAAATTAATAACTAATTTTAAAAGGCACCATTTCTTTCATATTTTTAAGTACTAACTAACGAAATGAGCAACTGAATTTATTTAACTAATTTCTCGAACTAGGTTTAATTATAAGTCAAGCACCAAGTCGATTAGCATTGCAACAAATAACTACGTTAGGAACGTGGCACAGTGGAGCGTTAGACATTTTACACAAAATACTTACGATATTTCCGTTAGAAACCAAGGCATTTCTCTTAAATTTAAGGTTTCATACACAATAATTAGTGAACTAATGCTAGAGAACTCAGACAAGCATATATAGCTTTTAATATTTACCAAACACAATATGTATGCAAATTCTGCGCCTCAAAAAACCAGTGAGAAACATAGAAAAATATATAAACAATACAAAAAATCCATGTGAAACTTTTTCCCAAATGTTAAGCAACTATTTACAAGCCAGAACATGTAGTTAAATATATAAAACAAATCTATATACATACATATACATATTTAATGGATAATAATAAATGCATATACAGATGGGACAAAATGCAACCGGAACCGAAACAATATGAAACCAAAAAAAAAAAATTATCCGAAAGTTTGTTAAAACCGATATATATGTATGTACGTACACGTACAAGTACGTAGTTTTTTATATATGTAACTTGTTATTGATAGTTCTGACAGACTATAGTTGAATTTCACGAATTGCATGTTGTCATTAGAACAGATCGATCTATGTGTGTGTTACCAAACCATTAGTGGGAAGTAACACTATGCCGATAAATATGTATGTATGTATGGGAATAGTTTTTATTTAGATTTAAATTGCATAGAATACTTTGAAAAAGCCAAATACAGACAAGTATATATATATATATATATATAAACACAATCCAATCAGTTGGTAGTTTATAAAACGAAATGAAACGATAAGAAAAAAGTTTAGTAATAATAAAGCGTACGTATGAAAAACGTTTCCTCCTTTGTAGAAATTGATTTACTTGGACACGCCTGCACTGTTCACTAGGTAAATTAAATTGCTTTACAATTTGGATTTCTGCTTCTTAAGCAATTCGCGTAGCGTACGACGCAGTATTTTGCCACTGGGGTTTTTGGGTATCTCATCCACGAAGACAACGCCACCGCGCAAACGTTTCGCTGGAGAGGCACGGTCGTGCACGAATTGTATAACATCCTCCACGGTGAGCTCAACATTCGCCTGCTTGACTACAAAGGCCATCGGCAGTTCGCCAGCTTCCTCATCTGGCTTGCCAATAACGGCAGCATCCTTAATTTTCTCGTTAGTTAATAACAGCGCCTCGATTTCCGCCGGCGGCACCTGGAAGCCCTTGTACTTGATGAGCTCCTTGATGCGATCCACAATAAAGAACTCGAATACATCATCATAGTAGCCAATATCACCGGTATGCAACCAGCCATCTTTTATGGCAGTCTGGGTGGCCTTGACATCGCCAACGTAGCCCTTCATAATGCCATCGCCCTTGAAACAAAGTTCGCCACGTTGGTTGGCTCCCAAAATCTTGCCGGTGTCGGGGTCAATTACCTTGGCATAGATGCCAAGCTTGAGTACTCCCACGCTGCCCGGCTTGGAAAACTCATCCGTCTGCACCAGGACACCCAGCGTCGACTCGCTTAGGCCGTAACCTTGGCGAATGAATGGCACTCCAATACGCTCCTTGATTTGATCTTCGGTCTCACGACTTAGTGGTGCAGCTCCGCACAGCAGAACCATTAGGGAGGACAGATCGTACTTATCCACAATGGGATGCTTAGCCAGGAAGACCATTAGTGGTGGCACCATGAATGCCATCATCACACGGTATTTCTACAAATAGGGTAAAATCAAAATGGAGATAAACTTATCTATTAATAGGTTACAATCAAACTTTACCTCAATGGCCGAAAGGAACAGATTCTCCTCGAATTTGGGCAGAAAAACTAGACGTGTACCCATGGTTGCCGTCATGATCAATGTGAGGCAGCCAAAGGCATGGAACCATGGAATCACTGTGAGCAGCGTAACTTCCGCCAACGATATCATGGTTGGTTGGCTGTTTGTGAAAGATAAAGAGATAAATAATAATCATTTCATGTGAATAACAAAGTAAACTTACATCTGCGAATCGAGTGTGGCCAATAGATTTGACTGTGTCAGCTGGACGCCCTTGGGCAGACCAGTGGTGCCGGAGGAGCAAACAATTAACGACACATCCTCGGCTTTGTTTGCTAGGGGCGTTGTGAAATCGGGTTTCGTCTTATACTTGTCATTGTTCATTAAGTCTGCAAGAGAATGCACGTTGGGAAGATTGCTGGGGGGGCCACTGATCGTGATGATGCCCTTGACAAATTTATTCTTTTTGGCCGCCCTGACAATGCCATCCACTGTGCTCTTTGAGGCAAATATAATCTTTGGACGCGACAGATTGATGGCATGATCCACCTCACGAGCGGTGTAGGTGACATTAATGGGAGCAACGGTCGCACCCACTGCAAATCCAGCAAATATGGCAATAGCAAAGTTAACGCTATTCTCGCTGGACAAACCAATGACATCGTTCTGCTTAACTCCCAGTTTCTGGAGGATTTGAGCCAATCTCACAATAGAGTCGTACATAAACTTTGCCGTATATTCTGTGCCCGCGACTGCATCAATCATAACAGTTTGGTCCCCAAAACTTTTGTATTTGTCCAGAATAAATTGTCCCAAGGAGCGAGCGTCCTGGGCCTCCCTTATGGCAATGGGGCCGCCGTAAACGATATTACCGGGCAACAACGTTGAAGTCATGATGATCTGCAAAAGACCAAAAACATTTACATAAATACACATGCACACAACTAGGCGTCACTTAATAGGGTGGTTTCTGTTTATTACATGCAACCCTTGAAAAAACAGCAGACCAAAGTTTTTCTCATAAAATATACTTTGAGCCTTTGGCTAATCTTATCGTGTCCAAAGTCGGTTTAAGATTATCAGTATAGAATAATTGTACTATACGAAAAGCAAATATGAATTTTATGTTAAAAGCCGCTCCAAAGGTCAGCGTGAAGTTATCACTTTCGCTAACGCAAAACGGCTTTGCATTATTTTATTTTGCTTTTTTTTTTAATTTTTTGAACATACTTAAAAAAAATTCTAGGTTACAAATTGAAAAGAGAATTGGCACACCGCTCCTCTGCGGCTTCGACAACCAACTGTTCTTAACAGAAAAAGCAAATGCTCAATAGCTTCGCCTTTACGCCGCGACTAGATGATTGCTTTTGATAAGCTTGAAGTACAATGCGCATGCGCTTTAGTTATCTTATTTATGATGTAGTGTTAGATTACGGATATATATATACGCGATATTCCTAACATACTTTACAAATATTTTACGTGAGAGCTTGAGCGCTCTGAGAGGCGTTTGTCGTAACATTATTGAGTGTTTACACTTGTGTCAGCTGTTTGAATAGTGGTGGCGGTGTGGCAACTCCAACCCAACTTTCTATACTTATCGAAATTTCTAAACGATATATCGATATTTCTTTATTATTGTTTTGGACAATGAAAACATTGTGCAACAACGAATAAATTGCACGCTGTATTTTCAGTTATAATTCACTGATACCATTCTTGAATTGTAAAGTGCACTATTATAATTTGTCTTATTCATGAATTCATGAATTTATATATATAACCCAATATTCGTCAATAGCGCATTCCCAATTCGGCGCAGTGCGGTTAATTATACCCACCACCGCCAATCAAGTGGAAACAATGGTCATTCAGTTTTAAGCTTTTGCTGATGATGTTGTTTTTGCACTGATTGAAATACCAAGATAAACCTAATCAGTTTGTTTCTCAGTCATATTGAATGAGTGGTGCTGAATTTCACAAACTTCAATTTTGTCAAAGGGATAAAATGAGTGCGTGCAAAACACGAAAGTTTTACAAATTGGACATTAATCGGACTGAATGGGAGGTGCCTGAGATATACGAACAGCTGCAGCCAGTGGGATCTGGTGCCTACGGACAGGTGTGCAAGGCAAAGGTGCGCGGCACCAACACAGATGTCGCGATCAAGAAGTTATCACGGCCATTCCAGTCGACAGTGCACGCCAAGCGGACATATCGCGAACTAATGCTCTTGAAGCATATGGATCACGAGAATGTTATCGGTCTGCTCGATATTTTCCATCCGCATCCGCCAGAAACGGCACTGGAGGACTTTCAGCATGTCTATCTGGTGACTCATTTGATGGGTGCCGACTTGAACAATATCATCAAGATGCAGAACCTATCCGATGATCATGTCCAATTCCTGGTCTATCAAATACTGCGCGGTCTCAAGTACATACACAGCGCTGGCGTTATTCATCGGGATCTGAAGCCGTGCAACATTGCCGTAAATGAGGATTGCGAGCTCCGTATTCTGGATTTTGGCCTGGCGCGGCCACAGGAATTCGAGATGACCGGCTATGTGGCGACGCGCTGGTATCGTGCACCTGAAATTATGCTCAACTGGATGCACTATAGCCAGACAGTGGATATTTGGTCGGTTGGCTGCATCATGGCAGAGTTGATTACGCGTCGAACTCTCTTTCCGGGCACCGATCACATCCATCAGCTGAATCTGATCATGGAAATGTTGGGCACTCCGCCCGATGATTTCATGAAGAAGATCTCCTCGGAAAATGCACGCAACTACATCAACTCACTACCACCAATGAAGCGAAAGGATTTTAAGGTCATGTTTGAGAATGCTAACCCACTGTCGGTTGACCTGCTGGAGAAGATGTTGGAACTGGACGCTGATAAGCGTATTACGGCTGAGGAGGCACTGGCTCATCCATACATGCAGAAATATGCCGAGCCAAGTGATGAACGCACTTCGCATTTTTATGATCAAAGTTTTGAGGATGAGAATTTCTCTTTGGAGAAATGGAAGGAGCTCGTCTACAGGGAAGTCGTGAGCTTCAAGCCTCCTGCATCGTTTGCTGAAGTCCTGGAAAATATAAAGTGATACCCTATTACGGCCCAATGAATACAAAGTATTGCCTACAAACTTATTACACTAAACAGTCTTTACAAAGTCAACAATGAATTTGTTCAAATATTGCCTTATACACTAAAAATATTCCGATAGGTATTCATATTAATATTAATGTATATATGTACTTGTATATGTTTTGTTTTGTAATTTTTTATATACTGTTATTGCTTGACAATCGTTTATTAAATTAAGTTTTCTAACAATTCTGAATTTTCAAAGTTCTCTGCAGATCTATGCTGCTTTTATAAGAATCCGCTAGAGCGCGTCACAATGTATGTATAAAATGTTAACAACAGCTGTTAACAACAGCTGCAAAAAACAGCTGATTTACACAGTGTGCGTTTAACAGTTATAAGAGCTTTGGCGAGAAAATCAGTTCTCGATTTTTTCCAAAACATAAACAAAAAGAAAACAAATACTTATGCTAAAGCTGGGTAGTGTGTTGAGGAAATCCATTTTCCTGAAGCGACACATTTCCGCACTTTATATAACTGGCGACAAGGCGAACGAGCACTATGTAACCATCCAGCCGTTTCTGGACTTTGCCGGCACATTCCGCGATAGACCGGCTTTGGAGCATAGCATTTCTAGCCGTGGCCTGAACATCAATTTGGAAACAGTTCTCAGCAAGTACAAAAACTATCAGACACATCATGAACAGCTGCTCAGGCTGGAAAAGGAACGTGATTCGATTACCAATCAATTAAAATTATTAACGAAATCTGGCGGTTCATCAAAGCAACTAAATGCACTACGCGAAAGTGGGAAAGTGTTGCGCAACGATGCAAAAGAGCTGAAGCAAAAACTGTACCCGATTGAGGATGATTTTATACATGAGTTTTTGCATTTGCCCAATTCCGTGCATTCCCAGTGTCCCGCCTCGGGTGTGGAAAAGCTTATCTATATGCATAAGCCGCCAGCGTCGGGAAGTAGCACATCCCATTTGGAATGCAAGGATCTTGTGCATTTTGTGAACAATAATCGCTATTATCTGATGGAGCAGGCGGCTCATTTCGATGTTAGAGCCATGCAGTCTCTGGCAAACTATTTCGTCACAAACGGCGATTTTGTACAGACCTCCAATCCGGATTTTGTGCGCTGTGTGCTCCTGGAGGCGAATGCCACACCATTGACGCATTACCATTTAGTACAGGAAGAGAATTTGCAGAACAAGTTAAATACTGCTTACCTTACAGGTTGCGGCTCATTCGAGAGCTTCCTAGGCGCCATGACCAAACTTAGCGTATATCCTTCGGTGCTGCCGTTACGCTTTGTGGCCTGCGGTCGCAGTTATAACCGCGAGGAAGCACTGCTCTATGGACCCACTCCGAGTCTTTACACTGCCACACAAACAAATGCTGTGCAAAGCTTTGTTGCTACCCAAACGGCTGACGAGGCCGACACGGAACTGGAGCGCGTACTTAATCTGGCTACGGACTTCTACAAGTTACTCGACGTACCCTTTCGCATTAGGTACACACCAGCGGCGAGTCTAACGCCCTCGGAGAGCTTGCGCGCCAGCATTGAGGTCTATGCGCCATCGCTAAGCCGCTACGTTTGCGTCGGGCGGATCAGCAACTATGGCGACTACGTGTCCAAGCGGATACTCTTTAGTGCGCGCCGAGAGAAGCACTTCGATTTTCTGCATTTGGTTGGCGGACCTGTCTTGTACACCACCCGCCTTATAGCCGCACTCATTGAGCTGGGCGTCGAGATGCCATTGGGAAAATTGCCCGGCGCCCAACCAGCTGAGCCCAGCATTGAGGCGATGACGCAACATCAGCGCGATTTACAGGAGTTTAAAGATCTTTTCAAATAAAATTATGATTCCATGCGAAAGATTTAGTGTGTTATCTATTATACTTAGAGTTAACAATAAGTAAAAAAAAGTTAAGTCGTTACATACAATTATTTACAAGCTAGTATAATCTCATGGTCGGTAAGTAATCGGAAACCGGATGCTGGCACAATAATCCTCATAATCGTAACACCAACATTTCCAGTTCGAATTTAAGTTAAATATTTATACCAAGAGTTAATCGACGCTGCATCTGATTTGCATTTTGGGAAAACGTTTGCGAAAGTTTTCACACTTGGGCGTTGTGAATGTGAATGCATTCCTAGTGGTGTCATCCAACACGGAATTTGGACTGGGCCGTAATGCCTTCAGCACGTACGTTGTATTATATTTTAATTTACTAAACTCCAGCGAATCTTTCTGCAATAAAACATGGATTAATGCACATGAGATAGAATCTTTAAATAGGCATATTTCGTATTGGGCTTATGCTGAAAACTCCCTTACCAGCAAAGAACACCAATCATGGGTTACAAAAATATTAGTACGACTTCTGTGAGCAGGTTCCAAAAGCTGCTGTTTTTATTATTAATAATAATATAAATATCAAAAAATTCTTGTTTTGTCCTTATCTCAGTTAAAGAATAAATAAACAAATTAATCTGAATAAAGTGGAGGCCTGAGAACTCACCCTGATCGAATTACTACAAATATATTGGTACATATTCAAATCGAAGGATACTCTTTGTATCATCCACCAAGTTAAGCTTAAGGTGCTCCCTTTTTCTAATAATCATTGCTAATAAAGCTTTTTGGGTTAAATATTGTGTTCGTGATTAATCTTTTCAAAATTTCTTGTCGAGTGGGTTTGGTCCCTATTATGATCTTCTCGTTCCATCCAGTATCGGGAAAACAGAGTAGGAGATAGGAGAACGGGACAATGGTGGCCTAAGTTAGTTGGCTTTCTTTTAATCCCAGAGAAATTCTAAATATTTTTTGGAGAAATGCGATTTGTATTGATCACTGGTACACAACTCGCGAGTGCAGCACCTCAAATATCTCAAACAGTAAGTGTGCATGTGTATGTGTGCTGTACGCCTCTTGTGTGTCCCAACACGTCATTGGCCCATTGTAATTGGCTTTTGCGCAGCGATTGCAGCGAACCACGAACGTGGCGCCCGCCCTAAAACGTGTTTCACGTGTCAAACGCGGCAAACAAAATGAAACCGAAACCGGATACCCAATTGACCAAATGACAAATGATTTGTGTGAAATGTAATGTAATGATTGGAGCGGCACGAACCCAGCTCGTGGCAAAGACCCCATTGTTGTACTTACTTTGACGCGAATTGCGCTAAACTCGCGCTGCTCACAATTCGTTTCTTGGGGGCACAACTCGTACACTCTGCAATGTAATATATAATATTCACATATATTATACGAATTTGTTTATAAACAATCGAATAACATGAATAACAACATGTGTATCACAGCGGATTGTTCGCCGCACTTACTTCTCCTTGTGTGGCTGAAATCCCAAAATTTGCACAATCATGCCAAATTTCCGGTTCAAACGGAAACGTACTTCATAGGAGGCGTTGCCCAGCTCCGCGGGCGTCGTCGTATGCGCCACCTCATTAATGTATATCGCCGGCGTGGAGCTGATCTCGGCTGGGGCGATGCTGTGATGATACTTGTGCCGGATATGGTGTGCTCGACAGTCGAGTGGCGTATACGGCTCAAGGGACTGCAGCGTTGTGTTATACAGGAGAGGCTTCTTGTCCGACTTCAGTCGACGCGAACCGCTTATTGACATGGCCTGCACTTGTATGTAGTACGAGGAGTTGGGCAGCAGTTTCTTAATATCGAACTGATGCGTCTGCAATAATATTTTATTATGTTTATTAATTAGCAGTACTTCAGGTTTACAATACTCTCATCAATTAGAATTTAAAACAAGAAAGAACGGTTGTCTTAGGCCTGCAGAAGATTAATTACCCTCATACCGGAGTTAATCGGCTAATTTCTACATTCGTGATCAGTATAGGCGTAGACATAAATGTCTCTTAAATATCATCTTTCGATGATTGTTGCTATGAGATCGGACTCCTTAAAAGCGTTGGAAATTTGAATTCAAATTTAAAATATCCTGTATAAGGGTGTAAGAATTTAGCTTCACCAAATTAGAAAAGAAAATTCGATTAAAGACACAATATGGATTCAAAAAATTGAATGTTCATAAAAAAAAATATTTTCAAATGTCTCACAAAATCAAAAAATTCAATTTGCAGTATTTCTTATATCTTGCAGAAGCAATTTTAAAGCAAACACAGGCTAAATAACTATTTATACTATTATAAAGTTTTAAACAGGATATCAACACGAAATCGGGACCTGAATTTATATCGTTTGACACTATGAATCGGAACCTATATTCGTATTGGCTTGACACGCTGCTTTTATAAATATATATATATATGTGGGCTTGTAGCCTTATATTTCTGGCACACTTACGTCCTTCACATAGGCCTCGTGTGTGATGAGAGAGCCCTCCTTGCTGATCACATAGAGTGACCAAATAATTTTGTATTTCTCAACAGGCAAATTCGATTTGGACGGACACCAAACCAATTTAAGGCTCATGTAACGCCTTCCATCGTAGTGCTTGGAAACGATTTTCAAATCGTTGGGCGCCTTCGGCGGCTTAGGATCTGCAATCATTAACGGCTTAGGTTAATTGCCACAAAAGGGTCACAAAGCGAACAACTCACTGCTAGAGAGGGTAAAGGCATGCGAGGGCTGCGAGTAGCCGCGAAAACCAAATGCATTCACAGCCGCCACTCGCACCTGATACCAGCGACCTGGTCGTATGTTGAAAAAGATGTCCATGCTGTGGGCAAAAGCGTTATTAATCGATTGCAATTTAAATTTGCCTAAAGCTACTTAGACTTCAGTGTTAATTAAACATATATGTGTAAAATTTATATATTAAATTAAATATTGAACTTAAAATTGTATTGTATGAACCTTTCCATGCACTTTGCTACGATTACAATAGATCAGAGTCCTAAATTTCTATCATCAAGAACTCAATTTTAAGCGTCTCGTGAAAAACATTTTTGGGTTAACTAACGCATTTTAGCAATTTTTTTTATCTATGCGACCTCTTAATATATTTACAGAAATTTAAAAAAATCTTTCTTATTTTTTAATTCAAAGTTAAATATTATATTATATTTTATTTCGAATTTAATTAAATCATATTTCATCTTAAGAATTTATTTTGTGTAGATTGATGTTATTTATCATTAAATAAATAATATATTAAGTGATTTGAAAGTAAATAATTAATAATATCAATTATTTACAACAGTTACTTGCTCAACTCAGCAGATAAAAATATAGTGAATATTTTAACAAATTTTTTAAGAATGACTTTGTCGCAAATTGTATGGTTTGATGTTTTTTGTTTTTTAATTGCTTCATTACTGAAGTCGATTTGTTGCTTTTTGGGTGGTGGAGGGACAGGTGTTAATCATTTTTTTTTTTTAGAAAAGTTTGGAGTTTTTGGAGCTTAACATTAATGTTAGAATAATGGTGACTTAAGATTTACCCTTTTTTTTAAGAAAAGCTTATGAGCTGCGATTAGAATCAGATGGGGGATCAGACAGCAGTCAATTAAAAATTAGACTCTTAAAATAGTTTAGCTGTGCATGGAGTGAGTACCTACAATTTGCTGTGTCCGTCCGTCGTCTCCAATATCTTCTCGACCTGCTGTGACTGCCACATGCCCAGTTTGCGGGACGCAAAGAGGCGTCCTATGTGGGAGCGCACCTCCACGTGAAAATAGTAGGGCAACAGCGATGACTCAATGGTCAGCTCTACCTTGTGGCTGCGCGGCAGCTTGTAGCGCAAGATCTTCGGTATGGGCGGCAGCTGAGTAGCATTACGCACGCCCAGCGGTTCCAGGCAGATGGGTCCACATGCGGAAGCACAGCACTTGTGCACCTCGATGCAGTCGTGATCGTAGACACAATTATCCAGACACGACAGCCGGGCCTGTCGGGCACTGGCGAGCAGTGTGCCACTACTGCTGCTGCTGGGGCAGCTGCCGGCTCTGGGTGCACGCAACAAATCCAATTTGCACTGGTCGACACAGCGTTGCGGCTGGGTGCTGTTCTCGCAGTGCGCCAGGCACTGTAGCTCGATGATCTTCTCCTTGATGTCGGTGCTGTCGCGCTGGCGTTGGTGCATTGAGATGGTTGCATTCACGGCACGGCTGTCCAGCAGGACCAGCGCCAGTGCCAACATGATCAGCATCTTGATCTCTGTGTGGTGGGTCGATCGTTTTGATGGCTATCTGTAATAAATATTGCCCAGATGAGTCTCTTTCCGTCTATCTCACTCTCTTTTTCTCAGTCTCTGTTTGGCTTAGAGTCGACGCATTCCTCGCATTCATAATTAACAGCATTTATGGATGTTGATTATGATGATGAAGGATCGATCTAACCGGTTTATTCCATTTTGCCTGACCATCTAACTAATCATTCTTTGCATTTGTGCGCCGCTTGGCGTCTGCCAAGTGGAAGCAGGCAATGAAAATGCAAAAATACATAAATGCTCCTCAAGTGCCTGACAGGACTTCAAAGCGCGCATCACAGTGCGTGCCACGAAGTCATCGGACAGATAGAAAAACGGCGAGATTATCTCAAATGTTGTCCTATGCCGAATGCAATGATACCCTATTTTGGTATTTAGCGTTAATTGGAAAATTTTCAAATAATTACTTGATAAATAAACTATAGTTCTTTGTCCGATTATAGGAGTGCAATATTTTGTAAAGCTATTGGCTTAAACATATTAAATATGTTCTTCACTTTTTTTTATTTACTTTCTCATTCCTTTTCTATCTGTTTCGCTTTGCCCTTTTTATGTTCCACTTTTCTTATTACTGAGCTATTATCGCTTAACAAGTTTTAGTTTGATTTGGGTTTTTATGGGTTTTTCCAATCTTTGCAATAAATGTTTGACTATTTTACAATTTAATCCACCCTGATTTATTGTGTGCTCTATTTTATTTCGTTATATATTTTTGATTTAATTACTCCGTTTCAATTGTATTTAACTTTAATCAAAAATTAGATCACCGACTAAACCTATTGCTTTTCTTTTAAAAATCATCATCATAGCTATGCTCTATGTGTAGAAGATCGTTCTAAGTAATGCTGTTGGTTAAATTACACTTGAAAGCTGCCAGCAAAGGAGTTCCTCGCATTCTTTGGGCTAAACACCATTCCTTTGCGAACTGTCATTTGTCAATTTGGTCGGCATTGTCTGCTTGGCGAACCTTTTTAAATTGGCATGCAGCAGCCAATACACATAGAGTATTTAGCACGCAAATGGGAAACTAATGTTTTATGGTCCGTTTGTGTGCGAGTGTATGTGTTGTTGCGTGTGAATGTGCAGCCATAGAATATAAAAAAAAGAAGAAAATATCATGAAAACTGCGGCTACTATAAATGTGAGCATGCAAGTGGATGTCACCAGATTCACAAGCACGCACACACACACACAGCACAAACACAGTGAGATCTCATCACAGAAGCCCAGCCAGCCAGCCAGCAGCAGATGCCGCACATGCCAAGATGATACAGATACAGACACTCTGGGAGCAACAGCATCATCCGTAGAGGAGCAGGGGTAAAGGGGCAGAGGGGCGGAAACCGAGTGAAGCGGCAAAGAAACGCAACAGAAAAAACGAAGTCGTTGTGCGGGATGAGCGGAGGGGTGAGGCGTAACTTAGCCGCAACTGAGGGACATTAAGCGACAAATGAATGTGCGACGATCGACGGCAGCGGCAGCAACAGCAACAACAACAACCACAACGCTGATGACAACAAGATGAAATGCACCAAGTTCCGCGGAACGCAAAATTTGCAACAAAATTGGGCAGTAAAGCTGGCAAAAGCAGCAGCAGCAGCAGCAGAATGGGGCAGACAGTTGCTGATGCGGCAGCAAGGCAGACAGGCAGTCGCTGTTCCCAGCCAGGATGGCTGCTTGGCTGATGCCTGCTTGGCTGACTCGAGTTGACTGCCTGCCGTTGCGTTATAGCAATTAATTGCGTTTAACGATTCAAAAATTCAAAATTATCTTTCTTATGCTGCACACACACACACACGCATATTGCAAACACATACACATGGCTGCTAGAGCATGGAGGGGCAGGATGGGGGTAGGGAGGTAGGGACTATGAAAGATCCGGATCGATTACGTTGGCGTCGCTGCTGCTCCTGCTGCTGCTATGATAAATCGTTGGTGGTAGTTGGATCGGCTCTGTTGTGGCTTTTGTTTTGTGTTCGCAGTCGGCTTCGTCTGCGCTCATCGCAGCTTAGCACAAAAGCAGCTCTGTCCAGAGACAGAGCTAGTGGCAGATACAGAGACATCCACTGCGACTGCGACTGTGGCGACTGTGGCGACAATGGCCAGGCAGCGAAGCATCAACAGCAGTGTGTAATATGATGCAAATCGTTTAACACTTTGACCAAACAACCAGCAACAACAACAACCACATTCTCAACTGCAACAACGACACCGTCATCGTCATCGCTTTGTTGCTGCTCCTCAAGTGCAGTCAGTGGCAGAGTCGTATATTTACCACATACACCACATATACATGAAAAGTGTTTACGTTCAAGTAAACGCAAGAAGAGCAAAGCAAACTACCAAACGGGGAGGCTCAAATCGACAATTTGGGGATCACACGAAGATCTGATGCTCTGCAACACTTCAATTCAAGAATCCTTTAGTCATAACCAAGAAGCTATATACTAAAGCACAACTAAAAATGTTTAAGATGTAGGTAAGATTTTATCTAGCTTTAATGACCATCCGTAAATTTTTAATATTATTATATAAAGGTTAACTGCAATCTATTAACCTTAGCCTCAATGTTAAAATAAATATATAATTTCGCTTAATAGTTGTTCAGCATCGCTTTTTTACCTTCAACTTTTTTAAGATTTTGTTTGCGTTTGGAGAACATACATATATTTATTCTATAAGGTATCAAAATGATGTTCAGAAACTGCTTTACACACGTGGAATACTCTTTTAATTTATGTACAAAAATAAATACCCAATGTGCGCTAAATTCTAAAATTCCACCATTTCGGCTTACCGCGAATTAAGAAAATATTAATTTATTTTTAATAACTTACAAATATTTGATCCCCAAACAACAATAAATTTATTTAGGGTCATTCAATAGGATCGTTTAGACTTTGCCATTAGCAGTTTTTTTTTCGACATTTTCTCACATTGTGTCATCATTGCTATTGGACACTTAGTGTGATCCATGCATGGGCCATTCATTTATGGAGCTTAAATGCTCAGCTGAGCATGTGCACACTCCGGTGCCGAATGACAAAAGAGGGTTTCGAGTTCTAGGCTAATGTATGCAATGTCGCTGGCAAGGTTCAGGTTCAGGTACAGGGCATTGGATACGATAATGGTGCTCCATTACCCCTATCGATGCGAAGGGTATGACGCTTACGGCTTTGCCACTGCGCTACGTATATCAGAGTTGGACACTCTCAGCTCGTAAGTATTGTACATATGTGTGTAGCCTGGTATGGGTATGGGCAATGTGGCGTTGCTTGTCACCATAGCATCCCCATTTCCCATTCACCATTGCCCATTCCCCATTCCCCATATCCCAACCTCGCCCCACATACTTACCCCCAGCGATTGCCGCAATTAGCACGAAGGCAATCTCATTTTACGCCGACCAAATTGCGCAAATGGCAAGCAAACGAACCGAGCCAAGCATTTTGTTATTGTTTTTGTAGTACTTACACTTGACGCACAATGAGCGACGAAATGCCTCTGGCAACCACGAGCACTGGGCACAGAATGTCGCCACTTGGATGGCTCCAAGCAGCAAGCACCACCCAAATACACCAAGAGCACTGCCGGGGACACTTTTGACTGTGTAAAATCGATCGTTGCTTGCGCGCGAATTATTATTTAATTAAGTCTCGGTTTGATCTGCTCGGTTTGCGCTGCTGCGACTGCAACTGCGAAGGCGGCTGCTCCTCCTGTTTGCTCGCTCGCGTGACCGTCGCGTTGCACCCACAAAGACTGACTGACACACTGAACGGACAACCAATTGCATTGCATCTGGATGCTGAAGAGCCGAACACACTTTCGCGCTCATTCGGCAGCTCGCTCGTCTCATTCGGCTCTCGTTCGTTTCGCTTTGGCTCTCCCGATGTTCGCGAAAATGTGCGAATGGCGCTCTTGCTCCAATTGTGTCGTTTCTCCGTGTAACGCCGCTGGCAACGCAACACCAAAAAAACAGAAGATCGCGTTATTTATGTTTCGCTCTGCTCCTTCGCTTATGTCTTTCTCGTCTCGTCGCTCTGCACTGCTCCCCATTTCATTCACATTTTCATTAAAGGATGAATGTGTGTGCGTGAGTGTGTTTGTGTGTATGTGGATGTTGTTGCCCCACTAATGACTCGATTGCTATTGTTTTTGCATGCACCAATTATTTTATTTTTTTTACATAAGTATCATAAATATGCATATACAAATTGCACTGTATGTACACATGTGTGTTTTGTGTGTGTATTCACAGTGTAATTTCAACAGGCACCTCAAAGCATATGAGATTTTTATCGTTTTCATCCTTGGCTTCCCAGAGCATACTGCCTCTCATCTGCAAGCAATTCGCTCAATTATAAACGAAATAAATTCTTGTGGCCTATTGTAATGGATCTTGCACTTACCACTGGCAGTGTTGGATTCACATACATATTGGCCCAATAGCTTTTACTGTTGTTCACATTCAGTATGCAGTTGTGGTCGCCATCGCAGGGATCGGGAGATATGGCCGCAGCGGTCCTAACATAGGTGAACACCCAGCTAACCGCGTGCTTTAGAAACGAAACTCCATTGCCTGCAGTCGAAGAAATTGCGCACAAATTCAAAGATTAGTTCTGAAGAAAATGTATAAGTGTTTTAAATTTAATTTACCAATTAATGGCAAATATTCTAAGCGCTGTGGAAACGGTTTTATGATATTCAGGATTAAGCAGATTCGCAGTAACTTATAACTGCAAATTGGGTTTGGACGCAAGCAAATAATCAAAGCTATGCACGGCACGAAAACAAAAGTAATGCAATAATGCTTGCCTGTTTAGTTGTTGCTGGAGCGGCTGTACAATTTATAATTCGTATTCGAATTACGAATTCGATTCGTAATCTAAATCACTGAAAGGATGCATTGCCGAAAGCTTTTTTACACGCATTACTGGCTCAGATATCTTGTATGATTGGTCGTAAAGGGAATTCTATAGCATTATAGCCCAAATGCGGAAAAAATAACTAGTTATAGATAGATTTTTAAAATATTAAAAGTTTACTATATATATACAAATTACTTCTTTAAAGATATATAACACTTTAAATATAAACATAAAAACATATTTTATTTTTAGCTACAAAAATAAGTAGAATAAGAAATGCGTAATCATCGCATTAATTGAAAAGGAAGGAATTCAAGTAAAACAGATTAGAAACCAATACATATAAGAAATATATAAAAAGACATTGGCCTATTTTGTATTTTAATACAATCGATATTTTGTTTGGTACTTAAGATCGCCATACAAATTAAAGCACTTCAGTATTTATCAGTTTCTTTTGGGCCGGTGTGCAATAATTTTATTAAATGCTGAGTAATCAAAACATGGCTAATCGAAGTGCCTATTTTGGTCTATTTATATATTAAAAATAAACGATATCGCTAACCTAAATTGCATTCCAGAACACGCAAATGGCCAACTGGTCAGTAGTTAATTGCATCTGCACAAACAAAGTAAACTTATCTGTGTTTGTATGTGCTTTATTACCAGTACTGAGTACATGACTAACGAAGACATATAATTCAGAATTGGTGGTATTAATTTGATTTACAAGCCCAATCGATCAATTAGTTTTACGACATATTTAATAATACATTATCGCCGATGGCTTCTGTTCCTCACACGATGACTTCCCTCATTCCCCATGCGCTTTGCTCATTGTTAAGTATTTCTTCCCCACACCCCACACACCTCCCCCCACATCTATCCAAAGCCAGCCATTAATCGAGATTATCATCGCTGTAGCTCACAGTAATAGCTCTTTCCAGTTTCCGAGTTGTACTGCCTGGCATTAGCATAGACGCCGATTATCAGCAAACACATGTCTATATATGTATGTATATTTACCGTTATCATCGAAGAGCACCGTAACCGTAACCGTGGAATTGCGAGCCATGGAACAGGGCACCTTCGTACAGCCCTCAATGTTCAGGTAGTTCACTCTATACAGTGAACCTGCAAATTCGCAAGATTAAACATATTAACAAATGCATATCTTTTCAATAGAAATCGATGTACAAATATTTTCATTTATTTATGTACATATATACATATATGTATATACAATATTAATTCAAATGCGATTTTTTGATGAAACGTATTTACAGCTAAATTCCAAATGTGGCACTGCCCTAACTTCATCAAAACTCAACCAAGATTTAAAAGCAATAACTTTTTGGTGAGCCACGTTGATTAATACAGCAATTGTATTAAGAAACCCAATTTTGGTGTGAAAGTTTTTGCCTCTGCGCCAGAAAATCAACCGAATTTCGCACCACAAACTTTTTTCCGATTTTCAAAAGCAAAACCTTTATGGACACGATTGAATGGTTTCCATTTTTGCACTGTCAAAACATAACATCGTAACATTATTGAAACTAGAGAGAATTTCAAAAACATGTTATTTTGTCTCAAAAATGTCATATAAATACTAACTAATCTAATTTTATAATTGGTGTCTTCGTCATGTATAAGTATCATAAGTGGGATCAAATTATGATTAATTTTTTCTTTTGTCTGCATTCTAAATTGATTAGTTTTGCCTTTATTCGATTACTATCAAGATTAATATAAAAAAAACCTGTTTTATTTTAGATTTTTTCTACTGCGAATGGGAATTAAAAGTTGACACTGATTAATGGCATAATTCATGTGTATCAGCATTGACGATAGCCCAAGCACGCTTACTATTTGAAATGTAGGGATTATAAATTAATTACTTAATATGGGAATTTTGAAAAATTGTGGATTTATTGTGCTTCGAGGTGGATAAGATGAGTTATATATATAGATGAGTAGCTTAACAATAAATGTGTAGCAGGTGTATAAGTGCAAAATCTAATCATTACATTTCTAAGGGCGAGTTATAAAGTATTTAATGGATTACATTGACTTACATTTATATTTACATATTGTTTATTGATATGTTTTTTATGAAATTTACACATACTATATTTGGCACAAATTGTTCATCAATACTTACGTTTTATTTCTATTTCAGTTGATAAGAACATTTATTGGCAAGAAGTTCATAAAAATACATATTATACATTTATTTGCGTAAATATGGGTACGATATATTCGAGTGTAATCGACTATGAATATACTTAGTAACCATTTAATCTTCGATTTTTAATGTCGGTCCAAATTGGTTTTGTCAAAACGAATATTTTATTAATATGCGATATTTTTTGCTATCAGGTTTAATTAAGAACTTGTCTTCTTACATAATTACTCAATCTATCCAATATGTTATTATATCTATGTCTTTGGTACTATGTATCAAATATATATTTGCCAAGAAGAGACAAATATCTTGTTGTGTTTATTTTGATTTTATTAATTTTAAACTGAAAATAACACTCAGGATTATACCTAGAGAAGATTTATTTTGAGGGAAACCTTATAGGTACGATAAATCCACCCACTTACCGCAGTCCTCAAATGGTAGTGAACGCAGCGACATTAACTTTTTGTATGCATTACTCCCGGTCGACTTAATAGAGAGGGAAGCCGATTCGTGAAAAACACAAATTAGCCAAAGTATTTTCAAGTAATAAATAAAATAGCCGCGCATAGCTTATTCAATGCTCGTACAAGATCGCAGCGATTATAATATCCAGCGGAATTTTTGACTAGGTTTGCAACAAAAGAAGAATATAAAACAATGCGATTAAAACAATCACAAAGGCGGCTACTCAAGTTGCAAGAGTGTGATACGTGTGGTTTCACGGGTAGCAGATAACTGACAAAAAAGCTACGGCTACCTGAAAGTAGCTACAAGGCGTTTAACTGGCGGTATCTGCAATTGGTAGAGCTCACTCTGAACGGAATTCAATTCAAAATAAAAGTAAATAATTAGTGTTTAGTAGCAATAAATTTTGATTTATTGCCTGTGAACGAACTGGAGCCAACTGATTGGGAAAAGTGGATGCCAGTGACTGTAAGGTGCTACTGACTGATAAAACTCGATCGAGCAATATCAAGATTTTGAGGAATTATATTTATGGCACGAAGATACCATGGTGTAATTAAAACGATAGTTGATGTGTAGCTAAAAAAATGCCAGCACTTGACTTTAATTGAAATGTGTCAACTAATCAAATACGATGCGTGAATTGGTTTTTGTTCATGATTACGTTTATATAAATAAATACACACAGAGCAAAGCAAATAAATTGGGAATGTGACTCAGCAAGGGCTCGTCTTCGCTTCTGGTTACTTTCACTACTCGATGATCCCCTTTAGATAATTGGTGTTTTTAACGATACGAAAATCGGTGCGCAGTTGAATGAATTGACGCACCACAGACTTGTCTAGATAGTTCTGAAATGTGAACAGCGATAAGTTTGACATTCAATAGACGCACGTAACAAATATCAGAATAGCACTTCCCACACTTACCAAAGTGTCGCCAGTGCAAACCTCTTGAAGATTTTGCGGTTTTACCAGCAGCAAGTTGCACAGAGCGTGCAGTATATCGAAGAGTTGCGTCACCAATGGACTGTCTAGCTCACGTATGCACTTTCTATACTCGTTGACATCGCAAATGGCACACATGGCGCCCGCCGTATTGAATTGCATTGTCTGAAAATGATCGTAGATGATGCGATGGAGTCGTGTTCCAAACTCTGTCAGCACATTTTGTAGATTTTCGCCATCCACACACTTTTTTATCTGCACAATAACGGGCTGCAGACTCTGCACCACTTGAAGGCAAGCCTGCCAAAGAGTAAATTATTATAATAAAAAAAAAATGTATATTTAATTAAAAGCGATTTCTTACAGCCGATGAGATTGTATCCACATCCGTTTCGGGCTTATAATCCGTTTTCTTCTGTTCGTACTGCAGATAGACCTTCACCCAGCCAATCACTGCGCTTATGGAGCGATCCAGACCCTGATCCAATTTCGTTTCAATTTGATCCATTAAAGTGCGCTTCTTAAACACATAATCTGAGTATTTTGGTGTGTTACTGTAAATTCGAGAATGCCATTAACTATTCGTTATAGTCTTAGTAAATTTGTTCAGTTTACCTAACGCAGGGTATTACCGACGTGTTGCACAATTTGTCCAGCAAGTGCACAATGATATTCGTCTTTTGGACCACATCAAAGAAATACAGTTGTGGAAATACCTTACCCTCCGCCAATGGCACCGCCTGCAGGCCCAACTCCAATGCATAGTCAACATGCTCGTGCATGAGGAAGCGCTGTAAAATACCGTTCAACTTGATGGCATTGCCGGGCAGCTCCACCTCGCTCGAGAGCAGTCTGCAGCGCTTGAAGGAGGCTTTGGCTTCTTGCAGCATATTTATGGCCAGTTCCTCCGATAGAAATGTTTCGCCACCATAATCCTCAATGGCTGCTATGTTGATGTTGGCCCGTGTCGCAATCAGCACTTCCATGTTGCGTCGAAAACCTTTTGTCGTTTGTGTTTTCTGATGTTTCTTGCTGGCATAGAATTTCTCCAGCTCTGACGAACACTTGGCAGTCAGGCACTTGATCTCAATTTCGGGATAAACGGCCAGGTTTTTCATGAAAATTTGTTGGGTGAGCTTTTGCAGCAGATCATCATCGATGGTGGACATATAAACTTGCAGATCGCTGGATAGCTTCAAAGTGCTGAAAATAATTCAAATTATTTACAATTATAAGGGGTCAGTAACTATAAAAATCTGTCGGTTTAGATCAAAATAGTAACAAACTATTCATTTTTGCTTAACTTACCGAGAATAGAGTTCGTAGAGCGTTCGCAGATACTTCTCCTCATCTTTTTTGTCGTCCAGCTTGGTCATGGCATACTGATGTAGTTTCAACTGATAGATGTTCAGTATGAACTTGGACATGACCTGCTGTGGATTGGCAAACACCTTTTTGATAATCTCATAGTGATGCTTGCACATGGGCACTATGCCAATGAATATATCCTTGCCGCTACATGGCTGCATTTGGCTCTGCTCGATATAGGCGTCCACACACTGTGTGTATCCTTTGAATTGGGATAGGATTTGTGCCAGGGACTTCATACGCTCAATATCCTCGCTCTTTTGGGCCGCTGCGAACTCCTCGATGAGTCGTCGCTCAACCTCATCATATTTCTTTTCAATTTTACGCTTGGACTCGGCAAAATTGCCGGGCGGTAAATCTTGTGAAATTGCGTACAGCTTTTGTATCACATCTGCAGCTTCATGGAGGCGCAGAGGATCACTGAATATATCATTGACTATGACGGGTCCGGCCATTAAAAATTCGGACATGTAGCTGAGCAGTTTTTGTGCCTCCACCGAGCGACTTCGTGGAGTATTCACATTCTCTAGCTGCTCGCCCAGATGCATTATCTTGCCCGCCACCGAATTGATCTTCTCATCCAGCTGGCCAAACCAGTCTATTGCAGTTTGATGACGCTCCTGCAGCTTGACGATTTTCTTGGCATGTGAATCCTGCTCCTGTCGCAACGATTCCTCCAAACGTTCGCACCTGCTCTGCTGTTTCTCCTGCAATATCTTCAGATCTTTGATTGTCTGAATGAAAGTGTTATGGAGAGCTTCCGGATTGAAATCCTCACTGTTCTGCAGCTCATTGTTAGTGCGCCAAGTAAGACGTTCAATAAACTCGCCCACCTCGAAAGGCTCCTGAAATGGAATTGTATTGCATGTTGTCCTTGTTAATGCATATGTCTTTTGTCTATAAATACCTGTTCAAACTCTTCCATATATTGGGACATCATATTTATCAGTTGCCTTTTTTTTCGCTTTCTTTTTGAGGCGTTTTCTGCTGATTTATTCTTTTGTCTTCTTCTTCCGACGATGTGCTCAGCTGTTGGCAGCCCTGCCAGCTGTTTCACTTTCGTAACGCTGGCAATGCCTGACAACTGTTGCGCTCTGTTTGAATTTAGCGCCAAGCCAGTCAGAGCTGCCAGTGTGCGTAACTAATAATTGTTTTGTGCTAATAAGGCTTTTGCTCTCAAAGTGTTTGAATTGCGCGCCAATAGCAATGGCAGCTGTTACATAACAACACAAAGTCATAAGGACAAAAACAACGAACAAAAATAAGCTTTTCAAAAGCGTATAAATTACATGCTTGATCGTTTATTATAAAGTCAATATGCGCTTGAATTATGTTCATTTAAATGTTTCATCATATCAAAACCTATTTTCGTTTTATTTTTTTATGTTTTTACAATTTGTATACGACAAAACACATTGCAATGTGCCAACAAGTTAAAATTTCAAACGTTTGTAATCGTTATGTATAGTTATTGCGCGGAGTTTGCGTTGTATTTAACTTTAGTTACAGTTTTAAACTGAATGCGAGAAAACCTTGAACAGGTTGTTTCAAAATCCGACATCAATTATTTTTTGGTAGTGGAGACAAACAAATAAAAAAAAAAAATCGTTTGTATAGAAGAGATATTTGCAGTTTTCTTTTTTTTTTTTGCTTTTCGTTTTTGATACATATTTAATTTTGTAGTTGATGCTTGCCCCTGTTCCAAAGGATCATAATTTTTTGTTTTTATAATTGACAGCCTTGTGTACTTTCTATTTAGTGCAAACGTGTTCGTTTGCTGCAGTTTCCTACTGCTGACTGTGCGCTGGCTGCTGTTGCTGCTGCTCCTGCTGTTGCAAGTGTAAATGTGGGTGGGTGTGTATGTGGGTGTGTGTGTGATTAGATGTCGTCGGCAGGTCGATTTCTTGCGGCAGTGCTGCTGTTGCTGTCGCTGTCGTCTGCATTATGTTTATAGCGGTCGCAGTGCCCGCCGACGAGGCCAAATCGATTGCAGGCAAGCGAGCATTTTCCTCGTAGAGGACACTAGTGCCCGCTGCGGAGCCTGTGCCGCTGGCCATGCTGCACAGTACTTCGGGTATCGATGGCGCATCAAGCAGCTGCTGCAAATTTTTTAACTCCGTCGATCGTAGGCTGGCCGACAGGCTCTCACTCGATGCCAGCGACGTGGAGAGCGGTGAGTTGCGTTCCATGGATGAGGCAATGTCTGCAAATGTCAAACAATATTTGCTCACTAAAAAGGGGACTGTAATATTTGCCATCAGCAGCACTCTCACCAGTTCGGTCAGTGTCTGGCGAACAGGTAGTGTGACCCACAGCGCCTTGCGGCTGCTGCAGCGACATCATCAGCTTCTCCTCCATTTGCACAATGATCTTCTTTTGAACGTCGTATTTTTTGTTCACCGACTGCAAGAAGAGCACAACCAGTTCTTATTCGAACCTAATACTATATATCGAATTATTATGTACCTTAAACATTTCATCATACTCGTCTTTGACGGTGCGCAGCAAACGCTTCTGCTCCGTTATGACCTTCTCGCTGTTGGCTAATTGCGACTGCTGTTCGCTGAGTTTGTACCTAGTCGCCTCGAGTTGAGATGTCTTCTCATCCTGGTTGTGCTTGAGCTCTGTAAATTACAAAATTAGCTACATATATTCTCCCTGTCTATATATATGGTGGATCACCCTTTAGTACGGCATTATAGCTCTCTTGCAGTAATTGCAGTTCCTCGTCGCGTGCCCGATAATTGTCAAGCTCGGCGAGTCGATCCCTACAACGGACCTGCACCTCGCCCATGATAATGAATTCGGCTTCGAGGCGTGCCAGTTCCTCTTTGCACTGCTGGCCGAGATCGGCCTGCTGTTGAGCACGCTGCAGTTCGGTGCTCATGGTGAAGATCTGGCCACGCAGCGACTCCACATCGTAGTTGATCTCCTTGCGTTGCTGTATCTCGGCACCCAGACGCGTCTGCAAATCATCGTTTGCCTGCCGCAGACACTTATTCTGCTCCAGTTCGTGCTGATATTTGGACTTCAGGCTGGCGAGCTCCTCGTTGTAGCTGTTTTGTTTCTCATTCGACTGCCGAATTGTCTCGTCCACCATGGCGGCAAGATCACGATTCTTCGCATCAAAGTTCTTCAGCTGCTCACTCAAACGATCTCGTTCCATTTCCAAACTGCGCTTGTCTCGACTGCGTCCCATCAAACGGCGATTGCGTTCGGCATGGATGCCGCGTCGATAGCTCTCGTATTGCAATTGCAACCACATCAAATGGCATTGCTCCTGCAGGGATGAGATGCTGAGATTGTTGCCACCGCCGGCATCCAAGCCATCCTTGGCGTGTATGCAGCGCTTTATGTACTGATCGAGTATGTCCTGCGGATACAATTGACTACGCTCGTACTTATTGCGCTGCTCCTTGCATTCAAACAGCAGCTCGAACAGCCAATCCTCATAGTGTGTCGGCAGTATCTGCAGCGTCTGTGTGAACGCATTTGCGCACTTGGGCGCAACCATGGCCAGAATGCGTTCGCTACGCTGCAGTCTACCAGCCTGCAGTTGCACAGTCTTTTGAGGTCGGATTTCGCATGCAACATGCATTCCATTGCCGTTGCCATTCTTATGTTGCAACTCTGTTGAGCAATCGGCCTCGTCATCCTCCTCTTGCTCCTTGTTCTGCTGCACGATCTGCACAGCCGAACACGACTTGCTGCGTCGCATCTGATGCTGCGCTTGGGCGCTATTCCAATTCGCCAACTTGGGAGCAGTGCTGCTGCTGCTGACGGGACAGAAGGTAGTCTCGTTGCAGCAATAGCTGGACATACGAACGCGTCGCTTCACTTTTGCAAGCTGCTTCACTGAGTGGCTGGTGGGCATATGAAGGCCTCCATCGCTACAGAGGTTCCGATCGGTTTCATTGCATTCGCCGCAAATGGTGCTCCTCAGCTCCTTGGTTTCCCAGGTGAGCACCGTATTCGGACCCATCGTGCACAGCGTGGTCGTTAGCAGTGCCTCCGAGTGCAGCTCGGGCAGCTCCGCTTGTGGGTTCTGCCTTTCAATCTGCAGCCGACGAGTATAATTGGTTACGGATTCATTCCCAGCGGCGTTGCTGCTGTACGGAAAGAGGAACTGGTTTTGCTGATCCTTGCGCTGCGGCGATGAAGGCTGGCTGCTGCCAAAGATGGAGCGCACAGCATGTGAGTTGGGCAGCTGCTGCTGCTGTTGTTGCTTAAAGTCGCGTAAATCTTTTAGCGGCGTCGTCTCCGGCGTGGCTTCCACAGCCGCCTCCGGTGGCGACGAACCAGTCGCACCAAGTAGCTGAGCATTGTTGCTGGACGGCTGCAGTGGCAATATGAACGGCGCCGTCGGCGTCAACGGTATTGCTGTGCTGCCGCTTGCAGTAGTTATTTCATTGAGGGGACTCCAGATCGGCGTGTTGCTGGTCTCGGATGCTGCAGACTCAAAGCGTTTGACAGGTGCGTCCGATTGAGGCAGTTTCCTTAGCGGATAGCTACTATTGGTTTGCGTATCGCTGTTCGAGTTGACCGATATCATGCGACTGCAGCTGGGCGTGCCGTAACTGTAAGCGGAGTTGATTTCCTCATTGGTCGAATCGGGATGCAGCATGGGCAGCGACAAGTGTGCACATTCTAGGACCACATCATGCGGTTCCATTTCTTTCCAGCGTGCACTGTTCACCTCCGTTTCGGTGGTGGCCGTCAGCAACATGGGATGAACGCGCACCGTGTCCAGCAATGGTTTAATCGTATGCTGAAAGATACTGCCGCCGGCCTTATCCTTCTTAATGAACTCCGTTAGATACCCCATGAAATTGCACGGATACATGCCGTACAATCGATGAAACAGCATTGTCAGGCCAAGCTGCAGATGCAGCTGCAGCACCTTCTCCTCCGGCAGCCTATTGACGATTTGCAGCTTCCACGACGCCAAATGGCCAAACACCTCGAACAAATCGTTCAAAAAGTTTGGCACCGAATTCGGTATTATGGGTAGCAGCGTTATAATGCTCAACAAAGCGCTCATCAACTGCACAATGTCCTTTTCGTGCTGCAACAATTCGACAATTTATTTATGTATAAGCTAACAAAATTAACAATAAAAATATCAGTAGTTAGTTATCATTGTCTTACAGGTCTTGAATTTAAGACACTTATTTGCGAATTATGTGATTTATGAAACTGTCAAAACATATTTAAATTATTTTAATAATATTATTCAATACAAAAATGTAAAAACCAATATGACATCTACATATATATATATATATATATATATATATTTATATAGATAGCTCACCATTAGCAGTTTAAATACGCTTTTAATGAGGCGGTGCTTCTCGATTTTGTGCAACCAGGTGGGATGACGCCGCACAACAAAACAAAACACATTCAAGGCCTGGACACGATACTGTTGCTGCTTGAGCCAGTCGTCCAGGCGATCGAATATATAGGCATCGTGAGGCGGCTGAGCTTTGACCAGCACCTCCATGATGCGCGTGGAGCCAGTTTTTATGAAGTAGTCCATCATATAGCGTACGGGCCATTGTTCCTTAGCTATTACAAAATATATATAGGCATGTATATGTATGTAGATATTAAATGTGTTAAACCAATTACACTATATATATTTTTGTAGCTTACTCTGTGTGAAAAGTTCAACAAGTTTTTGCTTTGCCTCCTCCGTATCGTGTGTTTGATTTGATTCCAAATCTATGGAGATCTTCTCGATGTCCATTTTGGTATGTGTTTAGTTAATTTTGGACAGCATGTGGTTGTGTTTTCGATTGATTTTTCAGCATGGGCTGGCTCCTCTCTTACTGCACATGCACCTCCCACTCCCACTCCCACTCTTAGTCCCAGTAGCACTGCCTACCCTCCTTTAGATTAGCTACAACAACTTCAGCTGCACCTGCACACGTTCGCTGGCGCTCTGGCAGTGGTCACCACTCCAAGAACTTTGTAGCCGTCGTTGTTGTCGTCGAAGTTGTCGTGGTCTCTTGGTCGTGTTTTTTGTGTTTGCTGCGCTGCGTGTGCTTTTTGCTCTCTTCGTCGTAGTCAACTGTTTTTACAAAATTTGCATCACATTTGTTTGCCTAGTTTGTCCACTTTACATGCTGCAGCGGTCAGTGCGACACGTTTACTTACCACTGGTAGTTTCATATTTTTTACATGTTTTCTTAAAAAGGGTTTTTCGCGTTTTTCTACAATAGATTAGCAGCAATGTTCATCTTCTTCATGTTCTTCTTCCAGTGGAGCCCACTTTGACTTCGTGATATTTTGATTTATCGTCAGTACCTCAAGTATCGAAACTAAATGTTAAATATCGACACTAAACGTCTTTTTCGTGACACGACTACTAAAATCAGCTGTGGTTAACAGACTAGTGTGCTCATTGGGAATATTCGCTCTCATGATGTTAATTCCAATTAAATATAATTTGTTTCTATAATGCTTATAATAATATGTGGTTTGTGCAAAGAAAGTACATGGCTGCAAACATTTTACCCCTTAAATTTAGATATACTTCGTCAGGTTATCAGCTGTTCGTTTGTTGTTATCGGGTTTGCCTGTTCAAGTTCGCCTATTGGCTGAGAAAGCGGCTGATTCTCAGCTGTTGTGGTTATCAAATCTCAAGCCGCAAGGATACAATTTGCAATGGGAAGTTATATTATAGTCCGTCGACTGGCAACGCAGCCCAAATTGGCCAAGGCCCCTAAGCGGTAGTATACAAATAATTTTTTTACTTCAATAAATTGAAAATCTTTCTGCAGCAAATGGAAAAGCGTTGTTGGCTTGGAGGTGCATGCACAAATTGCATCAGCGTCCAAATTGTTTTCGGGCAGTGGAACTGCCTTTGGAGCACCTCTAAACACAGCAGTTGCCTATTTTGATGCCTCGATACCAGGCACTCTGCCCGTGAGTTGGCTTCAATTTGTTAAGTACATAAATGCTAATAACCTCAATTACTCAATTTTTAAGGTGCTTAATCGGAAATGCGTGGAGTCTGGAATAAAGACTGCTTTGGCGCTTGGCTGTCGGGTGAACGAGGTGTCCATGTTTGATCGCAAGCATTACTTCTATGCCGATTTGCCAGTGAGCATTAGATCGCCTTGATGTTCTATACAAAGTAAACATTTGGAATACTTGTAGAACGGTTACCAAATTACACAACAGCGCGCGGCGCTGGCGAACAATGGTCTGATGACATTTCCAGTCATTACGCCCGGCAAAAAGGTTTATTATAAATCAGTCAACCTGTTGCAATTGCAATTGGAGCAGGACAGTGGCAAATCGTTGCACGACGACCATCTGAAAAGAAGTTTAGTTGATCTCAATCGCGCTGGGCTGCCTTTAATGGAACTTGTATTTGCACCAGACTTGGAAACTGGCGAAGAGGCTGCGTCGCTGGTGAAAGAACTGATGCTTATACTAAGGCGACTACAAACCTGTAGCTGTAAAATGGAAGGCAAGTTACCAGTAATATGTTCTGCTGTTGATCTTCATTGTTTATTTATATGCAGAGGGTGCAATGCGTGTGGATGCCAATATATCCATACATCAAGAAGGGGATCCCTTTGGCGTGCGCACTGAAGTTAAAAACATTGGCTCTGTGCGAAGCATTTCGCAGGCGATTTCTTTTGAAATTAATCGACAGCTTGAGCTTGTGGCTGAGGGTGGTGTGGTCACAAATGAAACGCGCTCCTGGGATGCAGAGAACAGGCGGACTATCGCAATGCGAGACAAAGAAGTGCTGCAAGATTATCGCTTTATGCCAGAGCCGAATTTGCCGCCCTTGCATGTAAATCTTAAGCCAGGCTCCCGTTCAACCAAGGGTTTGATATCGGTAGCTGCGTTAAGTGAAGAAATACCGGAATTGCCCGAGCATACGCGTCAGCGACTAATGGAACATTACAAACTAAATGCAGAGACAGCCATAATTTTGGTGGTAAGATTCGTTCTCTTCATAAAATGGGACAAATTGATTTAATACGTATGCTTCTGCAGAATGAACCCGTCCTGCTGGACCACTTTCTGAATATTACTGAGAGTCTAGTTGGTGTGCCAACCAAATTAGTTACCAACTTTCTTATTAACGATCTGTTGACATACTGCAACAAGCTTAGCTTGGACATTGAGGATTGGTAACTAAATTTTGCGTGGTCACCAAACTGTGCATTAATATTTTCCATTTATTAGTGCTATAAGCGCCAGCGCTTTGAAGAATGTCCTCAAATCCCTACATGCAGAACAAATCAATTTGCAAGCAGCACGGCAACTTATTCAGCTCTTACACAATAATCCCACGAGTGATGTGAGTCAAGTAAGTATTTTTATGTATACCATAATGCTGATATAAAATTAATTACCAACTTTCACCTTACAGCTGATTGGGGAGCACAATCTGGAACAGATTTGCGATGTGAGCACCATTGAGGCTTATTGCCAGCAAGCAATGGCAAATCAGCCCAAGGCTGTGCAGCAATACCAGAAGGGGAAATCGAAAGCCCTCTTTGCCATAGTGGGTGAGGTGGCCAAGCTATCGGTCCAAAAGGCGAATATGAAAATAGTCGTAGATTGTTTGGAAAAGCTGCTGAAGACGCAAAAATAAAAGCGTATATTTGATGTGTTGTTGGACGTGTTTATTTTTAAATAATTTATAAAATATGCAGTAAGTTATTGAACACAAACTGTACTTCGAGTAAATATGTTAGAAGTTAAATGTGTTTATGTGCCGACTATGTGTTTATGTCATTACAAATGCAGACAATTTTGTGTAAATTGATAGCTCATATATTATAAATATGTAGTTCTGTGCTCTCTCCTACCTGTCGAGGAGAAGCGGAACTTGTGACCCTTTAATGTTTTATATGCATATGTTGAAAATATGAATGTCCAATTCGAGATAAACGATTTGTATGCGAAATAATGGAGCGCACTATATTCGATTGTCTATCAAAGCAGACAATGAACAGCTGGAATCGTACTTGAAGCTCTTCAAGTGTTTTATGCAGGTTGATGAACTAAATTGCGCGATTAATTATAATTATGTTATTTTCTTTTTCATTTATATATCGTATTTCGTAGTCTAAAGCGTTTAGCCTCAAAATAAATGCATGTGGTTTGCCTTACGCTGGCAGTTAACGTTACGTCTTGGCGGGATCAAGTTACCAGATGACAATGCGATTGCACAATCCTCTAATCGCGATCATAGTCACGACAAGTCGACGGCGGCAGGCTCATTGAGACCGCAGAGTCCAAGCTGCAATGTATAACAAATATAATCATATATTCTACTTAAAATTCCTACGGGCACATTTGACCATAACTTTGTAAAACTTGAAATGTATTTTTTTTACCATGGTTCGAAATTTTTTGAAAAATGCAGTAATTTTGCTACTCACCGTCTGCTTTCGCTTTCCAACAAGTGAGCATCTACTGGATGTTGGGATACGTTTCGCAGGGAATCACCCAAAGTGCTGCGCAAATGTTGCATCTCCCGATTGGCCTTAGAGCTGCGCAAGACATATTGCTGTCGTCGCTTGGCCTCCTGAGCCAGTTGCTCTCGCAGCATGGAAATCTGTAATGATTGGGGATCAGAAAAAAATTGTAAATCGAAATGTGTTTCTTGATTCACCTGATTCTCGAGACGCAGCACTTGCTGCTTGTGGGACTGCTCGCGAGCATCTAGCAGCTTCTCGGCATGCATTTGGGCGCTGCGATATCGATCCGCGTCCATGCCATCCGTGCACTTGGCGCTGTCATGCATGCGTGCTTTGCAACGCGCCAGCTCCGATTCCTTCTCCGCCAGCAGCGTCTCCAGACGACGCACTTTCAGACGCAGATCGCGTGTCTCCTGCTCGATAACACTGTGATCCAGGCCGCAGCTGTAGGAACCTCCGTTGCCGACATCATAGCGATTCGAATCATATTCACCCGCATCTCTTTCGCCCCCATAATAGGAGCTGCTCTTCTCGGCCCGATCGTAGGCATTGCCACCAGCAAATTTACTCTTGCGATCGCATTCCAGCTGCTTCACCTTATCTTGCAGTGCTTGCAGTTTGCCGCGCAGCTCGGATTTCTCGCGCTGCGACGATTTCAGCTGGCGACTGAGCTCCTCCTCCTCGCGACTGCCGCCGCCACCACCGCCTCCACCATTGCCATTCGTGTTGACCTTGTCACCATTCTCCTGATTCCACTTGGCAATGCGCAGCTGCGACTCCAGCGCTGAGCGTTGTACCTCCAGATCGGTGACCTGCTCCTGCAGCCGCTGATTGCCATCGAGCTGTGCCTGCTGGCTGCGTCGCAGCTCATTGAGATTGGTCTGGGCGCTCTCGAGGCGTTCGGTCACAATTCGCTTCTCATTCTCCGACGTTTGAAGCGACTTCTGTAGCAATTTCAGCTTGTCCTCGTTGGCTTGCGAGCAGTGACCCTGCTCGGAGAGCTCCTTCTGCAACGTCTTGATCTCACCGCGCAACTGCGTCTCACTGACGGCGCTCTTTTGTAGGCGCTCCTTGAGCTGATCCACCGTCGACTTGAGAGAGGTGCAGCGATCCTCCAGTTGGGTCATGGCACGATTCTGATTATCCAAGCGTTCGGTCACCTGCCTAATGTTGCAGTCCTTCTCCTGCAACGCCATCTGCAAACGGGTCAGATCACCCTCCATGGCGACGCGTTGCAAGTCGAGTTTGCTGGCGCGTCCCTCTACCTTGGCCAGATCCTCCTGGAGCGCACGTTTCTCACTGTCCAACTTGCCGCACATCTGCCGACACTTCTCTAGACGCTCCTCATTTTGCCCATTCTCCTCGGATGTGGCAGCCAGTTGCATCTCGGTTTGGGCGAGACGCTCACGCAGCATTTGGCACTCATCGGAGCGCTGCTTCAGCTTCTCCTCGAGCGCTTGCAATGCCGAGATCTTCATTTTGCGATCCGTCTCCAGATTACTCTTCTCCTCTTGCAGATTGCGCAGCATCGCCTGTAACTTGCCCAGCTTGGCGTCACATCGCAACTGTTGCTCGGCTGCATCCTGCAGTTGTTTCTTTGCTGCACCCAACTGCGATTTGTAGTCATCCTTCTCGCGCTCCAGCTGGGCCACCTGATGCATCAGATTGCGGACACCCTTGCGTACCAGGTCCGGATCGACATCGACGGGCGCATCGGGACATTGCGATGTGCTTCGCGTATCGTAGTCTCCGACGCTGCGCGATGGACTAAAGCGTCTCGATGGACTGACCAGGCGATGCGACAGATTGACACTGCCATCCACCTGGATGCCAGCGATGCGACGCAGTGTATGCACCACGGAGCTCAGCTTGTGCTCCGTGTCACGCTTGTGCAGCTCCACGCAGGCCAGTTGCTCATCCAATGCCCTGATGCGACCCTCGGCGCCGCCCAGACGTGCCTTCAGCTCCTGAATCTGCTGTGTGGCATCCGCCAAACACACCTCCAGATTGTGCTTCTGATCCTCGAGGCGTTTCTCGCGACCGCGCGACTCCTCCATCCGGGTGGCCAGCTCCTGTTCACGGGTATGGTACCGATGCTCCTCCTGATTGTTGTGGCAACGTGCACGGCCCAATTCTTGGCGTGTGGCGCATAAATTCGCCTCCAGATCGGACAATTGTTTCTTGATCTGGCAGAGCTCTTGCTGGGCACGCTCCTTCAGCTCGGTCTCAGCGGCCAGCTTGTTCTGCAGCTCCTTGCCGCCCTCGTCCTTTTGGGCAAACTCCATTTGGGTCTTGTGCAGCGCCGACTTTGTTGCATTCAGCTCCTGCGTCGTCTTTGTGAAATTATTCTCCGTCTCCTTTAGTATGGTGCTCAGACGCGTCCGATCAATTTCCAGTGAGTTCCTGGTCTCTTCCAGATTGTTGATCTTTTGCAACGCCTCCTCGATGGCACGCGCCTGCTCCCGCTTGGCGCTCTCCACGCGCTTCACATGATCGCGCAGCTCCTTGTTGCTGGTGGAGTACTTGTCGCGCTCAATGTTGCTATCCGCCAGCTGCCGGCGGCTGTCGGTCAGCTCCTTGCGCAGGCTATCGATGTAGCCCTCGCCTGGTAAGACATTTTAATAGATTAACAATACATCAAATAGAATAAACATTTTTGCTGTACAAATCTCACCTTCTTTGGACTTGCGCAGCGCATCCTGTAGCTCGTTATTGGTGGCCTCCATTTTATCCTCCTTTAAGCGTATTTCCATCTTTAACTCCTCGCTCAGACGGCAGAGAGTGTCGCGCTCCTCCCGCATGCTGTTCAACTGCAGCTCCTGCTTGCGTATGCACTCCTCGAGTTTGATTCTGGCAATTATACAAATGAATATACCATAAATGAGAAACTCGGGTTTCACTTACTTGTGCTCCTCCTCCCTGGTGCGCATGTGCACAATCTCATCCTTGAGCTGAGCAATGGCGCTGCGTTGCTTTTCGTCTCGGGCATTGGCCTCCCGCTTGCTTCGATCGAGGGACTCCTGTTCGGTCTTGAGATCACGTGACACAGCTTCCAGTCGCTCGGCAACGGCCTGCTTATCTCGATGGGCCATCAGTAGTGCCTGCTGTTTCTCGTTCTCCGCCCGTATCAGGGTCTCCTCGTGCTGCTGTACGAGGCTCTCAATATGCGCCTGCAGCGCAGCGAGGCGCTCTTGCAGCTTCTCGATTTCATCATCCTTGGCTGTTTGCAGTGCCTGCAATGCCTGCTGCATGCGCTTTTCCAATGCGTTCCGCAGCTGCAGCACTTCGTCACCATGCCGCTTGGAGGCATCCTCGGCGGCCGCCTGAAGGCTGGCGATCTTCTGATTGAAATCACTTTCGGCAGCGCGTGCTGCGTTCAGCAGTTGTGTCTTCGTCTCCTGCGACTTGCGCTGGCACAGCTCCAGATCTTTTTGCAGTCGGGCAACATGATTCTTTAGGGATTCCTCGCGCACCAGTGCTTCCTGCAGATCCCGTTCAAGCTGGCTGCGCTTCTCCTCGACGGCCTCCAAAGTTGTATTTGTATCGAAGAGCACAGATTCCAGGGATTCCTTTTCGGAGCGCAATGCGGCAAGCAGTTCGTTCAGGCGATGCGTGTCCTTCTCGTGCAGATCAATGACCACCTGTTTCTCCTCCACATCCTTGACCATTTCCTCAATGTTGCGATTGAGGCGACTGTTCGTCTCCGTCGTCTGCTCCAGGCGCTGGCGTGTGCGCATCAGCTCCTCGTTGAGCGCCTCCTTTTTTCGGCACGTGGCTGTCAGCTGGTTGTGAATATCGCACTTCTCGCGTGTCATGCACGCCAGATCCTGCAGGATCTTCTCCTTCTCCAACTGCAGGCACTTGAGCTTCTCGCTGTAGGATAGATTATCGGTTTCCAGCTCGAGCCGTGCCTTATCTAGCACGGCCAGCTCCTTTTTGAGTTCACCAATTTCATTGGCCTGATCCGCGGACTGCAGGCGCAGTTTCTTGCGCTCCTCCTGGGCCTCCATCAGGCAGTTCTGCACGGACTTTAGCTCATCGCTGGTTGAGCAATTGTTGTTGGACAATTTCTCGTGTTTCTCCTGCAGATCACATTTCTCCAGCAACAGCTTGTCCAAGTCGTATTCCAGATCGCACTTTTGCTTCTCCAGCAGGCATATCAAATTGTCCGATTCAATGCGCTGCTGTTCCAAAAGATCCCGATTCAAACTGACTCGATTCAGCTCCTCACGCAACGATATTGTTTCCTCGCGCAGCCGGCTGCTGCGATCTTCCTCGGATCTGTGTGGGAGAAACCATGTAAATAAATCATCGTTGGCTGAAGATGCTGAAAGTTATACCTTAAATTTAATTCGGTTATGTTCTTATCCTTGAGTATGCGCTGTATCTCCAGCTCCACAGCCTTCTTATCCTCCTCCATGGAATCGATGCGCTTCTGCAGCTTGCCACAATTCAGCTGCAGCTTTTCAAATTCACCACTCAAGCCCTCGAACTAAAAAAATAATTTAATTATTATATATTATTGAATATTTAATATTAATACTTTCAATTGATTGATTTTTAATCTAATTTAATAAAATATTTTAAACAATAATAATATTTGTTTGAATTGGATCGGCTAGTCTGCGATTCGAATCCGGATCTTAACTGTACAGTTGCCATAAAGTCTCGGTCATTTAACAACTCATCTACCGGGAATGGAATAACAAACATCATATATTATGTAGATTTAATGGATTTTTGTCGAGACAGCAAGCAAGTAATCTAATCGGACTGTGCTCAGGAGATTATCTTTCGCAAATCCATTATTGAATATATGTAAAAATATAGAAAATGAATAAAAAAGGTAAAATGTAAAAATAGCACGACTTCTATAAATATGCCGTCAAAATGTACTAAAAATGCTGATTTTTAAACTAACTCATTTTTATGCAGAATATGCTTCGAATCTTACTAATCGCATAGTATTTATTATTTCTAAAAATTATTAATTTTGGAACTGCAACCCAATACTAATTCATTTCAGACACTAAAATTACCTGGTTTGAAAGTTTGTAATTTATATTGAAGTCTTCTTAGCAGTCCATAAAAAATACAGAAATCTAAACTGAGGTTTGGGTATTATCTATGGTCAGTGACTTCAACTTGGTTTTACAAATTTAAAGAAGTATAAAGTCCGAGAAAAGAATCATACATATATATATACACACATTACCTTGGTTACATAATTAATCAATTATTATTTTGAGGACTTATTAATTAATAACTTTAACAAGACTGCTAAAGTCTACATGCCGAGTATAACCTACAAGTAATCTCTAGGAAAGGTTTGCGAACCACTCGCGCGAAACGTCTAGCCAAAGATTATTTGTGCCGTTCTTATCTGTAGCTATTATCACCTCTGCCACCCACTCACCGCATTGTTCAGATCGGCACGACCCATTTCCGCTTGCTGTTTCTGGGTCCTCACATCATCTAGAGTTTTCTGCAGACTCTCGCGCTCTTGCAGCAGCTCGGATAGCTTTGAGTTGCTGGCATCCAGTTTCTCGGTCAGCTGTTGCATTTTACTGGTCAGTAGCTGCTTGGTGCCCTCGCTGGTGTCCAGTTGGGTTCTGGTGCTACGCAACGTTTCGCTGGTATTCTGGAACTTCACTTGCATATCGTGCAGCGCCAGTTGATACTTGTGGAGGGCTGCCTGCACCGCAGAAATGGTGCCCTCGGCGAAGGCCTGCGAGGCGCGCGTCGAATTGCGACGCGGCGATTTACCGCCACCACCGCCGCTAGTACCACCCGCAACAGAGGCAGAATCACGTGATAGATGCATGTGCTGCATGGCCGGGTTGACCTCGGCGTCTGCTTCGCGATCGGCGATCTCGGCGTCTTGAACCACCGCTTGAGCAATCTCTCGCATTGAATTGTTCAGACGTTCGATTTCGTCATTGTAGCGATTAGCCAATGCAGCCTGCGATTCGGCTTGAGCGCAGCGATCTTCCAGCTTTTTTAGCTGATTCATCAGTTCGAGGAGTCGCTGATCTCGCTCCATGATCTCGTGCCGTGCACTCTCGTACTGCACCTTAAGCGTGGCCAGCTGCGATTGCAGTTCGTCGTTGATGCGACGCGATTGCTTCAGTTCCTCGTCGGCGGCACGTTTGGCCTGCTGCAGGGCGAAGGCCACTGTGGAGTTGGAGCCATTGATGTCCTTGTTGACGCCATTGATTTCCTGACCCATCTTGGCCACCTCCGCTTTCATAACACTCTGCATTTCCTTGAATGCACGCTTAACGGCGACCACCTCGCGCCACATCTTCAGCAGGCGATTGTGCTCGCTGTTGTAGTAGTCCTTGAAGGCCTGCTCCTCCTCCTTGAACTCATCCTCCTTGATGAGCAGCTCATCGCGCATGCTCGCCCAATCATTGGTCAGCTTCTGCAAGTCATTGGTCAGCGCCTCGTTGGTGCGATTCGACTCCTCCAGTTGCTGGCGCAGCGCATTGTTCTGCGCCACAATCTGCTCGCAGCGATTGTGCTCCTCCTCCAGCTTACGGCACAGCTCACTGCTAGCATCGTCAAGCAGGTAATCACGTCCACAACTTGGCGGTGGCGAGTCTAAAGATGAGCTGCATGGCAAACTGCTCTGGCCCAAGGTTAGCGAGGTCGAGCACTATTTCAAAGAAGATAATCGCAATATATTTATTTTAAATTATGCACTTAATTATGCGGTCAAAAATTACCAAAATTCTATTAAGAAAACAACAGCAAACTTTATAGGGGAGAAACCCTGTGTTCAAAAGTAAGCTGGGAATATGTATATTATAGTAATTTGCAACATATACAAAAGTGCTGATAGCAAATTGATTTATTAACAAATTTTCGGTATATTAAGAATATAGATAACCTTTTTTGATATGTATTTGTTTTTGATAAACGATTAGCCTGCTGTTTTAAAATTTGTATATTAGAAATGTGATTGAAATATTACTTAATACCAAATGCGACCAACCTGGACTTATATTATTATCTGTACAATAGTTTGAAGAGTGAACTTTGTGGCTTATAAAAAGCTGAACAGATACGATATGTTTTTTGTCTAGACATGCATTTATTATTACACTGTACGTATTAATATTATTATTATGTATTAATCAATTAAATAATAAATTGAATGGACATGTACAAAGTTCAGAATCTGAAGAGATAATCGGCGGATATGTGTGCAATGCATGTGAGCTATTAATATTTTGGAACGCAGCGATTACAAATTATATTCTTACATTTTGATGAGCTGGCTTTTTAAACTCTCCACACTTTCGTATTGTAATAAAAAATATACTTGTTACTGTGCCAATTATTGGCGGCTTATCATTATCAAGTTTTACTCACCAGCACCTGGCTTGCAGTTGGTCCCGTCGTTATCTTTGGAGCCGTCTTTGGCTTGATGGTATCGTGCATGCGATCCTCGAGATCGCTGCAGCGCTGCCTGTACTGCTGTATCTTGGACTGCAGACGACTGACGAGATTGGCCTGGTTGTGCTGCGCCTGCTTGTACGTGTCCAGCCGACGACGATAGCTGTGCGACTCGTCCGCCAAACGTTGCCGCAACTCCTGATTCTGGCGCAGCAGCGCATTGGCGGAGCAGTCCGCTTGCCCAGTCGGCGGTGCTGGTGAGGGGCTCATCATTCTGGGCGTGATGGCACCCGAGCCGTGGCTAATATTGCTATTATTAATGTTATTGTTGGTGTTGCTCGTCGGTTCGCCGCGCCCACGATTGCGTGAGAAGGGCAGACGCGTGGAGGATGTTGACGCTGGCGCCGCCGGCAGGTCGACGGCCGTTGGGCAAGGCGTTTGCTTGAAGTTATCGCGATACGCTTGCATCTGTGGGCAGGAGTTGAGAACGGGTTAAGGGATAACGTTAGTTCGGGAAATTGCTTGCGGTTTGGTTTGCGTGTGAGGCAACTTTAGTAAAAGTTTGCCGCCTACGCCTAAATGCTCGATAACTTTGTCCAAATTGATTTATTAACTCTGGTCGGGCGACTATTTTCATATCCGGTCGCCATGACAGCTACACCAGGCGCAAAATTCTTTCTTTTTTTTATGCTTAGGCCTCATAAATAAACAAGCTCCCCTTTTTATAACATCTACTCAATGATATTTCTATGCGAAACATCGCCCACTTGACGATACAATTCCCTGGGCTGACACCGTTTGTCACCAGGACAGCAACTTTGTCTGTTTACCAGGCCAGGCCAGGCCAGGCCAGGACTTCCGAATCCCATGGCCCATTGCAGTTTCCCCCCCAGCAACAACATGCAGTATAATTTCGTTGTCCTCGTATTTATATTAATAAACAAAATTTGTTTTTTTATATACATATTTTTTTGGTATTCTCATTGCTTGTTGTTGAAACTTTTTTTGTCACGAATAAAGTCTTGTTCTGTGGGTCGTCTTCTAATTTTGAGCTCCTTATGCTTTGTGTCACTTCCGCTTCATTTACATAGACAACAACAACAATTTAATAGTTTTCCGCATTATCTCGAATATGCTTTAGCATGCAATCTATCCTAGAGTTTTTCTGCCGGAATTGTTTATGTGGTAGACTTATTTCCATACGGCATCTACTTTATATTTTAGTACACCCAGTTTAATGACAGTGCTGACTACTGCTTCTGCTCCATTCGGATTGAGGTTGACATAAAGACTTAAATCTGTCATTAATAAGCTATTTTTATGGATATATATTCAGCTGATAGGAACCTGCGTGTTATCGGAAAAAGAATCATCGGACAATATGCTAGGTACCCACTTGATATCTACACGGCGGCACCCACTTTGATATCCAATCGCGGGTACCCAAGGTACTAAACCTTATTTGTGGCATGGACTGTCCAATGTCTGCTGATACCTATTAAATGGTACCCAATATTTCTATAACTTGGTCGAATTTCAAATGAAACCCCCACTCAAAAAATCGCAAATTAAAATATGCTTTTCGTGCAGGAGGGGTGGGGCCTTCTAAAACACTCCAATTTTCATACCGGCGTACGCCCTTGACCGATATAACATTCTGAAAACTGGACCGATTTTCAAAAGCAGTAACTTCTTGCTCATGGTTCGACGTGTAGCCCAATACTGCATTTAATTTTTGAAATATGATTTAGCGTCAAAATTCCTTTTCAAAATTCTTTATCAAAACTAAGCCCATATTAAAAATAATGACATTTTGAACATGATAGCTGCTCTAGAAATAGTTTGGAACACAAATCGCGGTCTTAATTCCAGATAATTCTCAGATATGCCTCTCCATTAAAGACTAGAACAAAAAGCTCTTGAGGATTACGGGACCAACTTCACCAGTTACGAGTGCTATTATGCTCCTATCATTTTTGCAAAAAATGACTAACAGTCGACCAAAATATTAAATAACTTGCATAGCAACAATCGGTCGTTTTTTATAACTTATAATAAAATAAAGATGTGAGAAAGTGGTTGACATTTATACATACATATATTTATACTAAATAACTGCAAAAGTTATTAAGTTAAATTTTTTAAAATATTGTTTAATTCTAACCTAAAATGCATAAGCATTACATTTTATTTTTAATGTAATTTAATTATTAATAATTATTATTTATTGTATTTTTCTGAGTCGACTGATATTAGTCGATACTAAATAGACAGAGTATGAAGGGCAATATCGGAAGCAAGAAGAGTATACGAGAAATCAATTATCACTTACTTCGCTTGATACTTATCCAATTATAGGCAGCACAAATCGGAATTGACAGATTTTGAAGCGCACAGTATGGAAATGTTCTTGTTAACTGATTGAGCTTCAATTGAATACTCATCAACTAATCGTGTAGTTTGCGGGAACACACCACTTTGGCTCCTTGCTGGGCGGTAACGGGCAACGGGTAAATGATAACACACCACGCCCGTACTGGTAACTAAAAACCACACCCACTTCCACTTCACAGTTAGCACCGCTTAGGGCAATTGACACAAATTTGCAAAAATGCGGAAATACGCAACCAATGTTTCTCGCATGCGGCAGTTTTAGTTGTGAAAGTAACTAATCAGGATGTAAGCAACTAACGAGGCTGCGTCCTTCTGAACTGCCGGGGTCCGTGGAACACAAACGACTGAGCGCCAATCGCTGTGCGAGGCCATTTACATAAGGACGCCAGAGTCGACGACTCGAACGGATTCGCTTTCGAACTAAGGACAGTCCACCCGATCGGCTGCAACTTGGCGCTGTTTGCATTGAGTTTACTTTTTTTTTCTTGGCTCTTTGGGGTTTTTAGGGTGAAGTAAACTAAACATTGAATTAACAAATTCCTCGTTACCACGAGCAACCGGAATTGATTGCGATTGCGAGTCATCGAAGGCAGGAAGAAGTCACAATTATGTTTGCCGTGCCAGCGAGCAACAAATGCAAATCGTGGCTCAAAGCATATTTACAACATGGTAACCGGCTTACCGTCCCTTTCTATGTGTGTGTGTGTGTGTCTATGTGTGCTGGAGCATCTCAACGAAATTGGTCACAATATTCATACCTGCGTTTAATAAGTCAAATAGTGCAGGGCAATAAATTCTGAGCCCAGTCAATGCGTTTTGCCCCTTTCTTATTAACATATTTTTATTTTATTTTGACGATTCAACGTCATTGTCATGAAAATGAAACCACCACATTATGCTAATCATTTGTGAGCCAAGTTAGTAGGGGACGAACAACATAAATACAATTCTAATACATTGCAATAACATTTGAAAGCAAAGAGTTCAAGATGAAAAAATTATTGCATTGAATGGGTCTTAAATCATTTCAAAAGTTGTATTTTCAAATTGATGTAACTACTGAAAAAAAATATCCTCTTACTGGTTGCCGATTGGTAATAGCATCGCTCCCATAATCATGATCCTGGTCAAGTCACGGTTCGATGCAACGGGCCGAGCTTGGGTGTAATGCGACGCGTGCCGACAGTCAGCCTGGCTGGGACCAGGTGGATGCAGGTGGAACTCTGTTGTCCGCGTATCGTGGGAATAATAATGGATTCCAAAGGAATTAAAACTACAAAACAAAAAAAGCGTTGAAAACTCGACCAAAACCGGAAGGGAGTAATCCCAAGCAAGTAGCGGAGTGGCTTCAAAGACTGACCAAAGAGCAACTCGAGCAAAAGTGGTTCGTAAACCTATTTGCTTAGCCAGTGGTACTGGCGAGTTGGCAAGGACGCTGCCACACTCGTGATCTTGGTAGTGAAGCAGAGCACTTGTGCAGCTAATCGTAGGGTGGGAAAGGCGAACTGGAATAGGCAAAAAGAGTAGTAAGGAGAAAGACGAACGGCAGCTCTCCCAAGAAGTGCCTGGACCTGTTGCCAAGCGGGCCAATGTGAAGCAGGGAAAGTCTTTCGTACAGGTAACAGGACCCTGGATTAGTCGGAATTCATGCCAATTGACTACAGGTATAGAGAAGAAAAAGAAGAAAAATCTCCAAGCCATTTCTTCTGGTTCTGCCCTGCATTTGCCAGGAGGCGACTTGCCTTGAGAAGCCACTTTCTACGATATCAATGAAAGCTACACGGCTGTCGAAGAAATCCGAGTTAGATCCAACACGGTATCACAACGGGCCAAGCATGGCCTATATGTGTCGACCTTACAAGTTGACAATCGTTTAACCTAGACTAACCTAATATTATGAGAACATGAACCGAATAATAATGTGTTAACTGAAGAAGATCCCTGATGGAGGTTGAGCTTGTAACTAATAAATATGTCATACTCTTGTAATGTTGGGATTCAAGATATGTTTTCAACGCACTTTGCACCTAACTTGTACTGATTGTTGTCGAAGCGTCGTTAGTCGTTATTATTTTTGTATGTATACTCCGACAATTTCTCAATCAGAAATTGTTGCAGATATCAGGTTATCGAAATACATACATATTATGCTGATATATATAGATATGTTTACGTATTTTAATTCAACATTCAATATATTCAATTAGAGAGCTGGCCGAAGCAAATGTCAAAATGTTTCCTGGCATATGTTTAAACAGCTATTGCGACTAAGTAGATTTAATGCCAATGCCAACGCTAGGCACGAGCTTTGAAGGTTATCAATACTCATAGGTGATGACCGGTGCCTCCTCCATCTCTCCACCTACCCAATGCATATCAGGAATAGTACACACACACAGATGCACAAAACATGTTGAAAGGTGCGAGCTTCTCTCTCCGTTTGAACAGGCCAGTTTTGCCCAACAACCAAACAACAACAGCGATGATATTGCAAAATAAAAAAGAATTATATAAATAAAATATTACGAAAAATGTTTGAAATATAATTATTTCTTATCAATGTGCGATGATGTTTTGAAGAATAATTTGTGGTTTATTTTTATACATTTTTTTTTTTTTGCACCCACATTTAACCTGTGTACAGATATCAAGGTGCAAATCTGACTGTAAAATTAGAATATAACTATAAACAACCAGCAAATACTAGGTAAGCTGTTTAAAGTCCACAATTGGCATTGGCAAAGTTAAGGCGTTATTCACTTACCGTCCTTAATCACATACATATACAGTTTTTCGTATGCTCACAATTTAATGAGGCATTTCGAATACACAACTATTGTGTGTAGTAGGTGTGTGATTATTTTCTTGCTGTCACTGTGAACCATAAGTTATTTGATTCTGTCTTTTCATTATAGTACTTAGTTGTTATTGTTGTTGTTGTTGCTGTTGTTGTTGCTGTTGTTGTTGCTGTTGTTGTTGCTGTTGTTGTTCTGTGGCTTGCTTAATGGGGTGTTGGGTTCATAGTCAGCGTGTTATCAGCTCCAGTCGCTGTCGCATTCGGAACAAGTCGTTTTGCCGCAATTGGCGGATTGAAATGGGATTGAGTACCTATTTGTTTACATATGTACAAACGGATTAATTTTTAACGACATGATCAAAGTACACAAACACACACGCACACACACACACACACACAGCAAATGGCTAGTGCGACGGCATGGCTGTAGTTGAAAACTCTGTAAGTCAAATGGAATCTAGAGCTCTATTGGTTTTGGTAGGGATATGCCCAACACAATTGCTGTTATAAGTACTATGTAAGCAAAGTGTCGCTGGCAACAGCGCTGAAGAAAGACGCGGCTCAACGCAACGTGGATGATTTATATTTATTGACAAACGCGAATGCACTGAGAAAAATCAGTGCTCTAACAGTCAATTGAGGCTATTTGACTTTCAATTTTCAGGTGAATTTCATTCAGATTGAAATTAAAATCACAAAAAAATTATCCTATTTGCATAAATTAAAATTTGTATTTAACAAGTGAGTCTAACATATGTAATTGTTAATTAATAAATAATAATTGAAATGTTGTTAACATTCTAATGAATGAAATTTGAATATAGCAACATGAGTATCTATAGATAGCTAATGTCTCCGAAGTTGGGCAAAAATTTATGAAAAATTGAATGAGAAAATGTTCCATTATATATTCAATCGGCTATTTATATTTTAGCTGTAGCTATAAACGATTATGATTTGATAAATATATAAATGTAAATCATGCAATAAACCTTGCTTTCCAAATGTTAGCAAAACTTTACAATATATACAAAGAAACAATGAAAAGACTCTGAAGTATTGATGGCTTAGCTTGTCTTAAAATAATTAATATGTTTTCAAATCTCCAGCAAAATAATTCTAAAACAATATAGAACAGACAAAAAAAAAATTTGCTTTTTCTTATGAAAATAATTACTTTTTGGAGCGGCATCTTGTTAAAGTCCCTTTTAAAAGTTTTTCCTTTTTCGCAAATATGAACAAATTTGATCAAATCAAGCAAATCAATATTTGTGACTTTCTTCATGCATTTTTTTTTTTGCCAGTGTAGATACAATGCAAAATCTTCCAGACTAGCAGACAGACAAAAAAAGAAAAGAATAAGGGAAAAAAACAATATCAAGAATAAGAAGTAAAGCAAATCCGTATGCATATGCCATACCTACTATATGGCTATAGCCTATAGGTATTGCCGTATCTGTTGATGTGTCTCAGGCGTTATCGCCGTGAATCTTGCGGCTGTTGCAGAGCCCAAACAGACAAACATCGTAGGTTTTAAGTAGAACTTCTGTCTAAGCGGCGCTTTAGTCCGATTTCGAATTTTGCCAGCTTTGCACGGCATAGGGAAGAGCGCTAAAGATTACAAGAAAACGGACGGAATTCGAATATTAACAGTCGTGTTCGTCTTTATATGTGAGTGAGATATATACACATATATATACATATAGAGCGAGAGAGAGAAGATGTCGCAGACACTGGATGATCTGCTGCAGCAACAGGAGCATGCCCGCCAGCTGCGGCTAACCACCCGTAATCCCAAATTTCGTCGCTTCAATTCATTGGATCGCATCCCCGAGCATCCCGGCCAAGATGAGTCGGAGAGCGTGGAGAATACGCCGCATCGTCATTTTATAACGCTACGTCGTCAACGGACCGCAGATGGAAGCCTTCTACGTGGTAATCATGTCCAAAAGTCAAATCAATCTTCGAGCCGGAACTTTTTGTTGTTTGGACCGCAGCTCTTGATGCGTCTGCTGTTGAACCTATTGCGTTATATGCTCTACATTCCACTGTCAATAGCAGCGCCCAGTTTCTGGCTATCGGCCTTACTCTGGATCTTCTGGAAGCTGTTGCGTGTACCCATCGGTATGGTCAAGTGGCTGCTTACCAGCGAGGAGGAGCAACCCGGAACACAGCAGCGACAAAGGCAACGAACCGTGCTCCTCAGCAGTGGCAGCACAATTCAGACCTTACATCTGGCCCGCAATTTTTACGGTTCCGGTGCACGAGTTGTGGTCTTTGAGTTTGAGGGTCTGTTCGGATTGGCGCGTTTCTCGACGAGCGTGGATAAGTTTTATGTAGTGCCACGGCCCAGCAGTGGCAACGTGGATCAGTACATAACGGCACTGTGTCACATTGTCCGCAAGGAGCGACCAACTGTCTATGTGCCCGTCTGTGCCACCAGTCCGGCCTACTTCGATGCACTGGCCAAGCCGCACTTGGAGCTTTTGGGCTGCGCCAGCTTTGTGCCTGGTGCACGGGAGACCCAACAATTGGACGACTGCCTGGAGCTGTACCAGCGCTGTGAATCGCAACAGATAACGCTGCCGCCGCATACGGTGATCACGGCACAGGAGCAACTACATCAGCTGTACGAGCATGGACTAGTGTCTGGCTATCGGAATATATTCATGGCATGCGGAATGCAAGGTGTCATGGAACGACTCAAGTATATATTGCCCAACAGACGAGTGGAGCTGCTGAAGTTCAGTCAGCATGAGATCAGTGAACGACAGCCTTGGATGGTGGTGCGTGATCAGCCCGGCTATCATCATTTTGTCACGTGCACAACTGTCAAAGATTCGAGGGTCGTAGCCAATGTCAGCTGCCGTGTGGAGCATCATACGAAGAATCTGATACCGGTGAGACGGGATGATGAGGCACAGATTGAGCTCTGGCTGAGCACTTTCTTTGCCAAGGTGCGATTTCAGCGTAGTATAAATGGTCACATCAGCTTCCGGCTGGTCAAGTCACCGGCTCACGGTGGCCACTTTGTGCCGCTCGGTGTGAGATTGGGCGTGGCCCTGCCCTACATCTGTCACAATCGTTCGCATGCCCAGCTGCTGTGTCGGGCGATCAAGTGCATGTGCATACACCGGCGGAGTGGCGGGGCAACGACAACGGAGGAGGCCAACTGGAGCTGGAGCTGGTCAACGTTGGAGCGCAACACATCGAAGGTGGCGCTGGATAAGCGAGAGGCACTGTTCGCCTATTGGGACCCGTTGCCCTATTGCGCCTACTATCACTTTCAGCTGCCGCTGGAATCCGTCAAGCTATTTTTGCAGCGACGGAATCGCAGCGAGACCAAAAGTTTATCGCCGCGCATCACGGCGCCAGTTCATTGAACGACGCAGTGCAGCAATTGCCGGCCGGGGCAGCTAGTAACAGCCACAACAACAGCAGCGCGAGAGAGATTGCACAGACTGAACAAAATAGCAATAACAAATGAGTACATACTCATACCACATATATATATATACGTCTATATATGTATATATATATATCTATATGCAAATACGCATTAAATTTTTTACTTTATTTTGCTTATACACACAAGACACACACACACACATCCAATGGGGTTCAGCATCTATCTAAGAAGATTAGGCTATAGCCTGCCTACACATAAGCATAAGACACATTAAAACTAGTGTATGTATTTGGTTGTTTATGTAGATCTGGCACAATCATCGCACATACATATACATTAGTTTGTTGACTTTGCATAATAAAGTCTATACACACCCATATGTAAATACTATTTATTAAAAACGGAATTATGAATTATTACCCATGTTGTTTATATTTATTTTTTCATCGCACACTACACATTTGTTTCTATTTAGTGAACGAACTGCAGCACAAACTAAACTAAACTAAACTGACCACCACTACCAACCATCCTTCAAGCGTATCCTTGTTGTTTTTGGTGGTGGTTTTGGCCACATTTAGGTTTCGTTTTCGTAGGCGTTGCCGAGCAACGGCTTTAGGTCATTTTAATTGCGGTTAGCTCTGGCGGTAACTAAGTCATTTGCATTATCCTTACCAAACTCAGCCCCTCTTACAAAAGGAGTATGGGGTGTAACAGCGCCTAACAAGGCCGAAAGTGCAAGGTGCGAAAACATTAAATTGTTAAATGGGCCGTGTCAATATAATATGAAGAGCAATAACATTACCTCATACCAATTTACAAATATGTTTGCTGCTAATTTCCAATATTTTTCAAGGTAGTAAAATGATAACTGGGATCATCGAATGCATTGAATTTAAATTGTATTTTTGCGATCAGACAAGTGTTCAACTGGCAGTTGGACTGCAACTCTGTTTTTCTACGTTGACATGCGAATGGCTACGTTGACAGTTGACTAGTAGAACATTCGACTCGCACAAAACGAAAACACGTATTTTGCAAAAGCAAATAAATTAAGTAAGCCATAAGCCACGCAATGCACAACGGGCCAAGCGATGCTGCTTCATTGCACCGGGGTCGTGGCACTGTTCAGCCGGACCGAAGCGCGCCCACAGGAGTCGCCATAAACATTGATAGCGACAACGACTGCGACGACAATGAGTCAACGACAGCTGAGCATGATTACCTGCTGCCTGCGCCGACGCCGGCGCCGCCCTTGTCGCTGGTGACCTCGGCCCAGCCAATAATTGGACCTAGCACAAGCACCAGCATTAATTTGGAGTATGTACCACAGCAACAAACACCAGCACGCAGCAGCAGCCTCACTGGCACTGGCCGTCCCACTGGGGGCAACATATTATCATCGCTGCTGGCCCGCCAGCGGTCCTTTACGCCCGTCAGCAGCACACCGGTCCGTATGACCACACAAATGAACCGTCGCCTGCAGCAGTCGCGCAGCGTTGGCGGAAACAGTGGCAGCATGGAGGAGCCGCCAACGCCCGCTGGAGTCACCTCGCCAGCGAGCATGCGCCAATTGGGCTTTTGGCGTGTCAATCTCAATGAGATGTTCTCGCTGTCCACGGCACCGTCCACGGAAGCACTGCGCTCCTTTATTGCACATTCCAACTTTCGATATCAGCCAACAGCAACAGCAGCAGCTGGCAACGTTGCACCACAAACGGCTGCAGCTGCTGGAACCACTGGCTCCGTTGATAATACGCACATTTTGCTGAACCAGCCACAGCTGCCGTTGGGCGAACCGGAAGCACCGCTGGCCAGCACCAGTGCGTCCATCTCGCCGCGCATGGGCGCCTACAACAGCGGCATGGGCCGAAGCATATCCCTGCGCGAAGGTGAAATGCAACAACAGCAACAAGCACAGCATCAAGCACGCCACAGTCTAAATGGTCGTCATAATGCTAGCGTCATTGGTCTGACAACGCCAGCAACAGCGGCGACGAGCGGCATCATTAATCCACCCGGCTATGATGCAACACATTCCGATGGCACTACTGACGGCGGCGGTGCCGTCTCTGAGGGTGGTCCGGGCACACCCAATGGTGGCAATGGTGATGCTGCACCAGCGGGTGCGCACGAGAATAATGTCGATGATGATAATATCATTACGGATATGGTGGTGCAGCTGCTGAGTCACTTTGTGCGCTATTTGCCCATCATTGCAATACTGCTGATCAAGTTCATGCACGATCATCTGATGGGCATACTCGATCTGCTACTGCTCCAGACCATCATGTACAATGTGAATCGGTCAGTGCGGCATCAGGTCTCACGACTGGCCCAAAAGAACTATGCCGTCCTGTTGCGCGATGCATGTTTCATTACGGTGACGGTCACATTGCGTCTGTATTTGGCCGCAATGCCGCCAGATCCTTTGGGTTTGATTGTGCCGCCGCCAAAGATCTATCAGACCATTGACGTCTCTACATCCCACTACAAAACGGATAACGGCATGGACGTTGCGATCCTTGATAGTCCGGCAACAACGTTCCACTCGAGCCTCGATTCGCGCAAGGACTCGTCGAATGAGACTGCCGCTCCCAAAATCATTCCGTTGGGCATGCTCCTTTACTATGTGGCCATCAGCGATCTGCTGCTCAAGTTGCTCACAATTCTCATCAAGATCGGCGTCACCCTACTGCCCATCAAAGTGATACGACTGAAAGTGCGAGTAAGTAGAGTCCACGAGCAAATTGACACTTTTCAAAATTAGGTTTAGCATTTTAAATTCTACTTGCCACTTTTTAAAGACGTTTGCTTACGTATAAGCTGAACATAATTAGACTTAAGTCTTAAATCTATATATAAAATATTTAATTTGAATTATTTGCTAGTCAATTTGCCAATTTGATAATATATATTTTATCATATAACTATTTCTATATCTCTCGCAGGCACGTCTTTACGTTCTAGTAGAGTATACATCGCAATTCTATCGCGCTCTCGTCCCCATGTCTCAGTGGTTCATGTTTCTGTACGAGTCGTACTCGGGCCTGGAGGTCATCTCGGGTGGACTCTTCTCATCCTTGTACCTCGGCGCTAAGATCTTTGAGCTGATCGAGCGTGGCAAATCGCTGAAGAAATCCATTGCAACATTTAGACGCAATATTGTAAGTAATCAAAAAGAACTATTCACCAATATTTGGACAGTGTAATGATCGATTTTTAATAGGACTCAGAGCGGCCGCCCACAAAGGATGAACTGGATGCCGCTGGCTCTGTGTGTCCCATTTGCCATGATTCGTACATCTCACCCATTTTATTGGAGTGCGGACATATATTCTGTGATGAGTGCGTCCAGACGTGGTTCAAGCGCGAGCAAACGTGTCCAATGTGCCGGGCCAAGGTCAGTGATGATCCGGCCTGGCAGGATGGCAGCACCACTTTCTTCCATCAACTCTACTAGGCCAGCCAACTGGAAATAACAGTGCCTATGAATTTATCTATTCTATCTATCTATGCCTCTTTCAATTCATTTATATATATATATATATGTGTATATAGTTTATAAGTAGACATTCCTTGCGAATGCTTGCAAATTTGTTTATTTAGATTAACAGTTATTAATTATTAACTATACCTACTATTATTATTGTATTGAATGAGAACAAAATGTCTACTTTGGCTTGCTGCGCCGCTTGCTGGCTGCGGCATTTGCAAAGGATTGCGCTTCAAAATATTCGCCATCGCCGCTAGTTGCCTTTCGATTGATATCGCCATGTCGCTGTTTACTCACAATTTCCTCCAATATCTCGCTGTCGCCCTTAATGATGCGCGTGCGACCCGTAACCGGATCAACTTCGCGACGAATTTGGCTTTGGCGACGCTGATACTCCTCCGGCGTTTCGGGAGCGTGCGATTTGCTGTTCATCAGCGCTTAAATGTATTTGTGTGCAAATAGTGTGAATATGGTTAAAGGGGGCGAGAGTTAACTGTGATTATTACCGACCTATTGGTATAGCGAAATCTTCATCGCTGCCACTGTCCACAGTTGCAGTTTGACCTGGTGGATTCGGAGGAGGAGGAATTGCAGGAGCCATTTCATTCTTTGCTTCTGACTGCAATTCTTTGGGTTTCTTGGCTTTCTCGTGCTTCCGTGATTTCTTGACTTTATCTTTGTTCTTCTCCTTTTGCTGTTTACGCTCGCTCTTGTGCTTTTTCTTAGCCTTTTTGTCGCTTTTGCCCATTTTTCCTGAATAAATAGAAAAATCGAGTTTAACAAATTTTTCTTTATTGTTTATTTAGCATTCGCTACGAAAAAGGAACTTTACTGACGTGTTGTTAACACTAGTTAATGACTGGAAATCAGCTGTTCCTGCGTGATTTTTTGATTTACAAATTTGAATTTTCTTCAAACAGCTGAAGACTAAGTGCAGTCACAACGGCAAACATTAAAAGCAAATAAATTTATTTAATTATAATGTAGAACCTTAACAGAATCACTGTTACTTAACATTAAGCACCACCAACTAGAATTTTTAACAACCCTTGAGAAGAACGCTTGCGGTGTTATGAAAAAATGTTAATTTCTTTGAAATCCTTAACTGATACCGAACTTAGCATATAATTATTTTGAATATGAGTTCTTATCTTAAGTACTTTTCTTAAAATTAAAAATGCAAAAGCAAACAAAGAACGGATCTTGGCGCTATATTTCTCATGGCAATAACAACAAATCGATAATCTATCGATGCATAAGGGAAATGATTTTTTGCTTGGAACCCATCCGGTTACACTGGTTGTGTGTTTTGATTTTGTATGGATCAGCTGATTGACTATCGATAATTTAGGCGAAATTTTAAAAAATCATATTAAAAAAGCGAATCAAATGAAATGCTGAATTAAAAAGTGATCGCTGTGTGTATTTTAATAAATTGTATATTCCACAAGCAATTGCCGTTGCAATAAGAGCCATTCGCCCCGAAAATTGTTGGTGTGTTGCAAAACGTCAGGTGATTATGCGAAATTGTACAGCACTGACTTATTTACGTAGCACGCCGATAAAAACCATTAAAATCAAAAAAGGGCCAAACATCTTGTCAACAATTTACCACCTGGACGCATTCAACTACAATAACACGCAACGGGACTGAGAACGCGATCCAGACGTTCCAACGGCGGCCAATTAGCCAAACGCGATAATATCGTGGTGTGGAAATCACACACACATATATATTCACATACACACACACATACACGCACACCTACAAACAAACACAACGACACGCAAGAAGCAAGGAGCTGAATTTAAAACCACTACAACAACAACAATTTACGATTTGGCAACTAGACAGATAGTACAACAACAAGCCACATACACAATTAAACACATTCTGCAACGTGCACGCCAACAACAAAAGTACAACAACAAGAAACCCCACACACACACACCAAAAGGCCAGGCCAGCGGATTCATCAGCCGCCAACAACAAGAGAGAAGCACAACAGAACGCGGCTAAAAGCGATCAAAAGCAACAGCAGTAACAACAAACAATAATATCCATAATTCAGCCGTGCAATATTTTGTTACACGGAACAGCCGGAGATCAGGAAATAACTAGGAGCATGGAGAAGGTGGCAAGCAAACAATATGAATCGTAAGTGGATATCAATTTAGGGCAACAAATCTCTGCCCCCCACCACTCCTCGCACCTACCCTTCCCAATTCCCGTGCTATCGTCTCGTTTGTTAGGTTATGTTTCTAATATCACAGAACCAAAAAACTTGCCCAAAAATCGTCTGAAAATCTAAGCTCTCCAAATCACATAATTATTTATACACAGACCACACAGCCTCTAAGAAAAAAAAAATATATTTATCGTATATCATTTTTGAATACTAGCAGTTAAATTTATATGCAAAATTTTGGTATAGAATTCAAAATTATGCCTTGGGTTAGGAATTCTTAATATTGAAACAGATTTTTTTCTATTATTCGTTTAATAAACATTTAGGAGCATAATTGAAAATCCGATGAAATTAATTTACAGAAAATCTTGTAAATAAATTTTGCTCTTCAAAACAAGGATTTCTGCAAATAGAATTCAATTCTAGATACAAAAATGGAAAGTATGATGAGTCCCGTATGTATGAAAAGCTACCACATTCTAAAACATATTCAAATAGTTTGCATTTTACAATTTTTCGCCGATTTTCGCTCTAGCATTTTATCTGAACTTTAATACAACTAGAATCTTGAGATATCTGAGGTATTCTTCAGCTTGCCACACAGAGAAGCAGCCTAGTTATCCTCAGCGTCTATACCGCGAAAGAGGACATCGGCAGTGAGCTCCTCGTTCTTGTCGCAAGCCAGATAAACGGACAAAACGATATCCCGCTCGTATCCCAGCGCCATTAGACGCTCCAAGGCCGCCTCGTCTTCGCTGCTTAGTTCGGCTGTCGCCGGCTCATTGAGCATATTGATAAACTCCTCCGGATTGTTGCGGATGATTTCGAAGACCACTGGATCCATTTCACGAAAATGTGTCAGCCCCCTCTCCATCATCTCTGGATTCTGGCGTAATAGATCGCGGACAAAAGCAAAGCGCTGATCAGTGGCCAAAATGTTGAGACGCTCGGCTACCTCGCTGACCTCAGTTCCATCGTGGCTTGCAGCTGTTGTTTGCTGCTGGACAGCCTGATTGGGAATCCCTGTGATCAAATACTCGATAGCACGCTCGGGATGATTGAAGCTGGCACGCAATGCGGCACGCACGTCCTGCTCCTCATAGCCCATCAGTATAAGATCACGTACACGCTGTTCATGTGCCACTTCAGCGGGAGTGGGAGCTGGAGGAGCAGCCTGCACCTTTTTGGTCATTAGCACTATAAAGTTATTTTCCATTATGCTGTAATCGCTCAGCTTGTGATCATCCTGCATAATGCGCCCGCCATAGATCAATTGCAGATTCTCCACCGGCTGTGAGATCTCTGGCAAGGCCACTAAACGTTGCTTCAACTGCCACACCTTCTCGCTGTCATCCTTCAGCTCAAAGGTGATGGTCTTCTGGTCCACTGTGCGTATGGATAGCTTCATTTCAATATTTTGATTCAATTTTGTATATATATATTTGATGTTGGAAATTTTTCTGTTATTTTGTTAGGGTTGCTTTGTGTATGGCTTGAAAAGTTAAAAAAGTTTTAATTTGATGTACGAATCAAAACTAAACAAATTAATATGCCTTGCAGGAAAGTCTGGCCGGATCTTGTCGACAGCGATGACAGTGATGTGGAGAACGAGATAGATGTGGACAAATTGCCGCCGCTTGATGTGGGGCCGAACGAGAACCGCCTTCAGCACACATATTGCCTGTGGTTCTCGCGGAAGGGAACGCAACGGGCTGCCAGTGATTATAGTAAATCGCTGCACGTGGTTGGACGTTGTGCCAGCGTGCAGCAGTGGTGGTCACTCTATTCGCATCTCATTAGGCCAACGGCGCTGAAGCCCTATCGGGAGTTGAGTCTCTTCAAACAGGGCATCAAGCCAATGTGGGAGGATCCGGCGAATAGTAAAGGCGGACAATGGGTAATACGATTGCGAAAGAATAAAATCGAGCGGGCATGGGAAAATGTTTGCATGGCAATGCTCGGTGAGCAGTTTCTTGTTGGCGATGAAATCTGCGGTATTGTGCTGCAAACAAAGTTTCCGGTAAGTGCATCAAATCCAATATATATATTATTTAATATCTGCAAATATAGAAATTGCCTGAAAGCCATATTCAAAGTGCCAAGTTCAAATTTTGGCGCGTTCGTCAGTGCTATGCAACGGCATATTGTGCATATCGATAACTTATCGATAGGCCGTGTATTTACGTGCTTTGGCTTTTCTTTATATTTATGTATGTAACTTTATCAATCAAGTAACAATTGCATTTGAAATATTTGCACATGTAAAAGTTCTCTTTCAGCTGCCGATCTTAAATCGTATTAATTGCAAGTACCGGCATCCATTCATAAAACAGCGCATGCCGTTCATTTACGAATGAGAGTGCGAGGCATACAGTGCAAAAATTATGTTCCACAAACAAACCGAATTGCTGCTCACTGTTTTTGTTGTTGTTGCTGCTGCTATGAGCGGCATTTGAGCACTGACGTAATACAAGTGCTTTTAGTATTATTTTGTACTTTTCTGCCAAGCGTTTTTTGGTATTTTTTTGTTTTTGGTGTCGCAACAAAAGTGAAAACAAGAAAAAGAGTAGCAAAAGAAAACGCAAAAAAAAAAGCCCAAAACTGTAACTTTTCGCAACGGTCTAATAATTGTGCAATCAGCGTTTCGCAATAAAACAATTTAAATTTTGATGGAAAGTGATCGCCAAGAATTAAAATCGAAATGAAAGCAATAAAAACTTTGCCGCATCTGTGGCTGCCTCTCGCATGTGTGCTTCTGTAAATGAGAAAAAGTGAGAGAGGAGCGAATTACTACAAATCAAAAGCAAAAAGGTTAACGAAAGGAGAACAGAGCAGCGCAATCGCACTCGACATATATTCCACACACACTCAAGCGCAGCCAGAGCAGTTTCTCGGTTTTACCAGCGCCGGAAGGCGACGCGTGTTTCAGATTGACGAGAGCCAGCAACGCGTCGAGTGTGCTTTTTAGCGACGTGCGCGTAAAACAATAGGCGACATACATAACTAAATCCAAGCCACACAAACGTCAGCCAGAGAGAACAATCGAGCTTTCTTGCGAGAAAGCGAGATAGAGAAATAGAGTGCGAGTGCGAGTGAATGGATGTTTGCCACCCACAGCAGTAGCGGCGAGAAGACCAAAGCGAATGCGAATGTGTGAAGTGCCCGCCGACTAAAACTCTCTCACACAAACACACACACAATCACCACACAACATACACATACAAAGCAGACGACACGCAAAGCAACGAAAATAAAACAACAAAACGGAACGCAAACAGAAAAACGCCCACCGTACAAATCGTACCCCCCGCCCCGTCCCCTTTGCAGTTCTCGCGCGTGTTGCCGTTGCCAAAAGCAACCATAACGTCACAGTTACCCCTCCATCCGCACCCTTCCCTCAAAAAAACGGTAAAGAAGAAGAGAGCCGCCATTTGGAGCCCTGCGCAGAAATCGATTTTTTTTGCCCATTTTTGTACGTGTTTCGCGTACGAAGGAAGTCAACCTCAACCGAAATTCTTTTGCATGTGCAAACGACGAGGAGAGCAGATGCAAACGCATTGCTGCTGCAGTTACGCATTGCTGTGAGAATTAACTGCTGACAATTTAACTGCAACCTGAATCGCTCACGGCAAAACCGATGCCAAACGACTCCCGCTGCTGTTGTTGCTGCTGCTGTTGCCCCACCCACCACTCGCGCGTTTTGACTGTGAATGTGAATGCGTGTTGGTAAATGGTAAAGAAACGTCGATCGGTTTAGTCAGCAATTAAACAACGTAGTGCAAAAACAAACGAAAGAAAAAAAAAAGTGTGCTGAAAAGCTTTTCATGCACAAAAAATCCTACGCATTGTTCAAATTTATCTGTGCATCTAAAGTTAAAATATATAATATATGTATGTGCGTGGTATATAAACGCTATTTCTTGTTGCTGTCGTCGTGAGTCATAATTTAACGTTTTTGTTGTTGCCGCTGTTCACTACTCGACTCGACTTGACTTGACTTGCTGCTTGTCGCTCTGCCTGCCTGGCATTGAGGTGTTTGTGCTTGCTGCTTGCTGGTGCTACCGTCGTCGTCGTCGGCGCTCTCTCTTTGGCGGCGCCCGCTCTCTTGAGCAAAAAACCACACGAATAAAAAAAAATAGTGACAAAAAGAAAAACGACAGTCAAAGAATTAAATGTATATATTTAAAAATATATATGTAGTGTGTTTGCATATAGTATTATTACTAAGCAAAAATTAAAAAGGTGGGTGTAGCAAAAATAATAGTCGACAAGTCCAGACAGAAGAAAGCAGCGTAGCAACAAACAATAAAACGAACCGAAACCAAACGAATCGAAACGAAAAGGGCAAGTGAGAAGTATTTATTTAGGCCACGCGCTGCATGCGAAAAACCATTTAGCGGCTACAAAAATCTACGAAAAATCAATAGTTACTTTGTGAGAGCAGCAAACGAAGAACAAGATAAAGAAGAAGGAGAAATAACAAAAAGTTCAAAAGCAAGTTGAGCAACAAACATAAACGCTTAAAAAAACTTGACAATTAATTCTGCTAAATGATACGAAATAGCAACAACAACGGTCAGCAAAAGCTTACGTAAAAAGCTCGCCTTGTCAAACGGTAAATGTGCAACTGCATTTTTTAACTAAAATAAAATTGTCGAATCGAGAGCAGAAGCACCAAAAATCTAAAAACATATAAAAAAAAACTAAAACAACAAAAATTAAAAAGCGTTATCAGCAGCCCGCCTGCTTCCTGCTTGAACAACAAACAACAACAACGACACTGTCAGAGCAAAATGACGAAAGACAGATTAGCCGCCTTGCATGCCGCCCAGTCGGACGATGAGGAATCGGAGGAGGTGGCCGTTAATGTGGATGGCCATGATTCGTATATGGATGACTTCTTTGCCCAGGTGGAGGAGATACGGGGCATGATCGATAAGGTGCAGGACAACGTTGAGGAGGTGAAAAAGAAGCATTCGGCCATATTGTCTGCACCGCAATCGGATGAGAAGACTAAACAGGAGCTGGAGGACCTAATGGCCGACATCAAGAAGAACGCGAATCGTGTACGCGGCAAACTCAAGGGCATCGAGCAGAACATCGAACAGGAGGAGCAACAGAATAAATCATCGGCCGATTTGCGTATACGCAAAACTCAACATTCGACGCTGTCGCGGAAATTTGTCGAGGTCATGACCGAATACAATCGCACCCAGACCGATTATCGGGAGCGTTGCAAGGGTAGAATACAACGTCAGCTGGAGATTACGGGTCGTGCCACCACCAACGAGGAGCTCGAGGATATGTTGGAGCAGGGCAATCCGGCCGTGTTCACGCAGGGCATCATCATGGAAACGCAGCAGGCAAAACAAACGCTAGCCGATATCGAGGCACGGCATGCGGATATCATGAAATTGGAGACATCGATAAAGGAGCTGCACGACATGTTCATGGACATGGCAATGCTGGTGGAGTCGCAGGGCGAGATGATCGATCGCATTGAGTATCATGTGGAGCACGCTATGGACTATGTGCAGACAGCAACTCAGGATACCAAAAAGGCGCTCAAATATCAAAGCAAAGCGCGACGAAAGAAGATCATGATACTGATATGCTTGACTGTGTTGGGTATCTTAGCGGCTGCATATGTTAGCAGTTATTTCATGTAAATTGATGCAATTACTTAACACACACTTATACACACAAGCATACACACACTCACACACACAGAAACATACACACTCACACATACACACTCGATGTCTGTTTAGGATGTTGTGCAACCCACCCAGAATTGATTCAAAAAATATGTGTAATACCTAAAAGCGCATTAAACAGTTAAGAGAGCGGCCCTTGCCAGTGAGCTAATATATATATATATATATTTATATATATATATGTACACACACACCTACAGACAACACACACTTGATACTGTAGGCTCTATATATATATATTACGAATGCATTATATAGCTAATTTGTATGATTAGTTTAGAAACCATGAGAGTCTAGCGGCAACGTGCGAATATTTGTTGTTATTTATGCAGACAGCCGCCTGGGCACAGGATATGTCTATCCCTATGCTCAACTCACACACACACACAAACACACACACATGGACACATACACAGGCAGTTTAATATACATATATATATATAGAGAAAGAAAATACAATCGTTTAATTAGCCAGCCACAAAGTAAAGCCAGGTTAAAAAAATAAAAAAGCAGAACCGAACAAACCGAAACAAAAGGCACATAATTATAGTCTAAAAACCATATTAGACATAAACATACACACTTACACAAGTATATATATATGATCAAAGTGGCTATTGAAACTCTATAAAACACATACATACATATATAGCTAAAAAGTAATAAGAATAATATTAAACTGCAAAATCAAAAAAAAAATAATAATAATAATAATAACAACAACAACAAAAACGAAACAAAAGTAATTGCAAAAGAATCATGAAATTTTATTGATTATTGTTATAATGCGAAGCAAACTTCAAATGCGACTTCAGAAAAAAAAAGACAAACAAGTTTTTAGTAGATTTACTTTGCATACATATTTAAAACCCATCTATTCTTTATGCTTTGTTATTCGATTCGGTTTCTCGCATTATGCCCATACAATTCTTGCTAAATCTCAAAGCTTATATTTGTAGAACCTCTCACACACACACACACACACACACGCACACACACTCAAAACAATCTCTCAGTACGCAAATCTCATGCAAATGCTATGTATTTTAAAATCTAGTTAACTTCTTCTATTTATTAAATGATTATTATTATTATTATGAGATATACACATGCATATATATAATAACTATAGTGACTATTTACTAAATGCTATTTACCCAATCGTGTTCACATTTACGGAATGCACATTACATTAATTAAACAAACAAAAAAAAAACAAACACAAATAGAGATTTTTTAGCTAATGCAACACAAATGACAAATAAGGACACTCGTATAAAACATTCTCTATTCATATATATATATATATATCGATTGAGGAAGCTGTTTGACTATAAAGATATATGTATATATATGTAATATATGATACCACACAAAAGACCCTCTATTGAATGCCAGCCTCAAATTAAACGGTTAACTGTAATTGTGGAGTTGATAAAAAAAATAGTTGGTTGCGCAAATAAATGTCCAACATTCATCTCCATTTAAACGGGTTTTATTTGTCCCTGCCTATGCTTTTTGTTGCATTTCCGTTGTTTTTTTAATGAGTTTATCTGCACTGCAGCACAAAATTGTTGGCAGTAAGGACAACTTGTTGGACTTGTTTATTTGTGCTCAAGAATTTTCAAAAAAAGGTTTGCTGATAGCGCTAAAATATTTGTCATTCATTTAGTTTCAAGCTTACTCACTCAAATACAATTAACACACACTCACACATGCATACACATTCACACACACATACACATCCAAACAATGAATTCTCCTTTCAATATAACTCATTTATTTATTTTTTCTATTTTTTCGTTTTCCATTTCCCCCACCCAATGACTAACCACGCCAACAACAAACGAAACACGCAATTTGGATTCTTTTCTATTTGTTTGCTTAAACTCAACTGCATGCCAAAACATTATTTTTAATAATCTATTTGATTTGCAATCAAAAAAAAACCATAAATCTATGCCAATAATAGTATCAAAGCAAACAAGTAGCATGCCTAAATATAACAAGACTTTTTTGTAGTGGCTAAAAATGAAATCTTAACTTCACAACACACATGAAATGTTTTGCAACACTAACACAACTAAACTAATCAATGAAATCAACGAGAGCAATGCTTACGCTTAAGTAGGAACTGCACTTTTTAAGCACAGTAAAACAGAAACAGAAACAAAAACAAAAACCAACAAAAAAAAATAAAACAGTCAAACAAAAGACAACAACGAGCAGAGCAATAAATATCTAGTCCACTGCGAATGCAACTCCAACTGCACGCGTGCACGTTTCTGTAATTTCTTTACTTTTAAACGAGAGAGTATGCGATGTGCAACAAATGCCACCCAATAGCAACAAACCAGCAACAACAACAACCACCACAACAACAACAACCAGCACGCTAAAAACACCAGCATCGTCGATTGTTGCGCAAACGAGTCGAAACGAAATCAACTTCGTATTATGGCAGTTAATCATGCTGCTTTAACCTTTACCGCATTCAATGTGTTTTATCAAGCCCACTGTAACATCTAATAATAAAAAAAAAAGAAAATGAAAAACATAAACGCGACTCCGCCGTCCAGCCTCGCCAACAACAACAACAAAGCACACTAAATCAAAAACGAAATACGATAAAAAAAAATAATATATAAAAAGAAAATACGTATGAATCCCAAAGTGAACAAGAGATTTCAGCCTCAACGCTACTCCACATGCAGCTGCCAAGCGTCATTCCCCCAACTAAGGTGAGTAATACCTTATTTTTTTTTTTAGTCACTTAAGTATATACATATATATACAAGTAAACAAAAAAAAAAAAAAAAACAACAACCTCGACACTTGCCTCGTTTTCTCCTCCGTCTCAATCTGTCGCATTTGAAAATTCGCTTATGAATGCTGTCATATTGTGTTTGCACATATGTTTGTATTTATTTCTTTATGTTGTGAGGTCGCGAATTTGTCGCTAAGTTCTTTCTAATGCGCACTTTAAGCGTCATTCTATAATAACAAACTGAATAATAATTTCACTATTATTATGAGTGCAATTGAGTGTGGAGCACTATGTTAATTGGGTTCGTGAGAGTTAATGTGCCAATCATTGGATTTCTCGTAAATTGAGCTGAGCAATCGAGATGGGAAAAGTTTGCATTTGAAAACAATAAATAAAATTAATTATATTATACTTGCGTTTGAGGTTATGTTTATGAACAATCAAATTGAGCAATTAAGATGGGATAAACCTCAAACAAAGCAATAAATATAAATGTAGAAAATATAGTTACTTTCGATATCATTGAAGGCTGGCAAAGATATAACATATTATTATTATATACTTTGAGATTTTGCTCTTAAGGTGCGAAAAATCAATATCAAAAAACAAAAAAAAATATTTATAAGCAAAATCTAGTCGAATTTTAGAATTAAAAGCAGAAAATAAGAATGATTATCGACAACAGTCTGTTTTTTCAATAAGGTATATAACCCGGATTCGAGTATATTTTTTCTATAATCATGACAATATTTTCAAGTGTTATTAATGAATTTATCATACGCTGAAGTTCGACCCACACTCAACGACAACAACAAACCCAATTTGCACATTTTGTTCTTCCCATTTGACTTTTTACATATACAACTTTGATATTTTTCGCTAAGTGAATCTGTTTGATGAGGTGATCTCATGCTATCGAGTCATTTTTTGGGTCTTGTTCGTTAGAGTTCGAGTAACTGACTGACGTTCTTTCGTATTTATAGATCTTGCAATCAGTTTTTGTCCAGTCATCTTACACAAATCGCTCTCAGTATTCACTTACTAAGCCCATTTTTATATGGGCTCGTTTAATCAGTCATAATTCATTAATCTATAAACCTCGCTCCAACATGTATCATATTCTCCGACATCCTGTCGCCTCTCTAGCTTAATATGTATACACTGACTGACCCTAATGGGATCTAGACATGCACCACATTTACGACTGTTTCGATTATAACTGTTGTTGAGTCATCAATTTGACCAGGCTGCCCATCAAAAACCTGACACAATCATAATAGAAAACTATTTTTATGTTCTAATAATTAGTTATTAAAAGCTCAATGTTGATAAAAATGTATAAATACATATATATAAAACAAAAAATGATAAAAAACAATGTATGAATCATGCGATAAAAAATCACCAAAATTTGATAAGAGTTTGACAACGTGTGGGCCATATTATTTTTTATTATTATTTGTATTTAACTCTTTTTGGTGATAAGCAGAATGAAAACAAAGAATTAGCCATTTGCATTTGGCATTTTTTCTCTCTCTAATACTATTACAAGTTTGCATATATGTATAGATATTAAAGTTAAACCTCTTGTTCGGCAACCTGTCTCTTTTTCTTCTCTCTCTCTCTCTGTCTCTATCTGTCTCTATCTGTTTTCAAAACTTCCGTCGTTTAGTTTGTGTGTATCTTTTCAAAGCTCTACCTTGTTGCTCATCCTCTGCTGTATGCTTTTTTGCTGTCTATTGAATTTGTATACTCTAGAAAACGAGAAGGAGTTATAGAGTTGTTCAGACTGCTCAGTTTTGATGATTGAACTGAGTTTAACTTGTTAAAAATATGATTGCTAAAATTATCTTGATTCAGATAGAAATAATAAAGATTTCAAATATTCTCACACTAAACTTAAACCCGCACAGCAGCAGCAATTTCAAACGTGAATCTAATAGATAGATAAGTCAAATAAATATTGTTTAGCTTTTGTTTTTGGCCTTCACACTTGAGTTTAATGACTGCTGCATTGCAACACAATGGATGCCCTTCGACCCCCATCGACCCCTATCCCTGGGCTAAGTACACACTCGTTAGTTGTCTGGCACAGCACAGCACCTGCCTGCCCCTATTTGTAGCAACGAGTCATGAAATCAATTTATGTTTGTATTTAGCTTTTGCTGTTGTTTTTTATATTACAATTGCCTTTGTACATGTGTCCGTTTAGTGGATTGAGTCTATGTTTGTTGGCCAAGAAACGATGGCCAAGCGATTTTCTGCCATTTCACTGAACACCCATCTCCTCTTCTCTTCCTGTCTCGCAATGTCTGTTTGCTTTTTAGCTCTGAGATGTTGGGAATTTTCTTATTATTCACACGCCGCCTCTCCTATCATGACTCATCATGAACTCTTTAAATGCTGACTAAATGTGCGTGTGCTTTTTCTTTTTATACACTTGGCTTACAGTATGCTGGCCTTTTTTTGTTGCCAAAATATCTCATTTTACCCTTTCTCTGCTGTACTATCACTGAAAGTATTTTTTTTTTTTTTGACAAATGATCAATATCAATTTATATAGTTGAGGAACTTGACAAAAATAAACTTTTTCACTCTCCACAAAAGTTTTAGTTTACTAGTTGAAGAAAGTGCAGTGCACGCATGAACAAGATTTTTCATGTTTTTTTTTTTAAGTGCATGAAGCAGCATTTCCAATTAAGCTTCTTAAATAATGTATTTATTCTGTGAATATTTATTCACTTGAACAATGTATGAAAAGCACTCGATTTTGTTGCGGAACGTGCAGTTTCTATTTAGTTTCCTGTGTTCGACTGCGCTTGCTGTTCCTGGCCAAGACTAAACTTAATGTGAGCCATTTGCTCAATCTGTGGGCCGGTATTCCTCCTCCTAAATATTTATGCACGTATGCTCAGTTTAATTGAAAACAAGCTTAGGCAGCAGCGTCGAGGCAGGTCATGAGGCAACCCACATCATGAGCCCAGAGTGCAATCGATTCGACCAAACATACACATACACATATACATATACATGCACACTTTCACACACATGTGGGTGGGTGTTTGTCTGCCTAAAATAGAAAAAGTTGGCAAAACTATTTAATTGGCTTTCTAAATGAAAAGGGTTTCGTGTGTTTAATTTAAATTAAAAAAAAAACCGATATATTGTCTTAAAAGCAATGTACACAATTGAATAAAATATTGAAATAATAATAAATAAAATTCAAATAAGAATACATTAAAAATAAATAAATAATATAGTCTGATAAGCATTATGTTTCCGTATCTTATTCTTGTTGGCCTTCAGGCAAAGTTTTTTTTTTTTTTGATTTTCATATATTCGAATATATTTCGAATCACATTGGAGTTGTCAATTCCACAGCTGACTAGACGGACGCTATGAATGTATCCCACAAGACGAATACCGACCGAATTCGCCTTAAATCGGATAACATAAAAATTTATAAAAAAATAAAACTGGAGCCAGTGGACAACATGTTTAATTTATATAAAGAGGTCACCAAATAATACAAAATGTATTCCTTTCATCTTCTTCTTTGAAATAATGTTCGGTGCTTATAGAACTCAGATTTGAATTATAGTATTCTGTATAGTATTGATATGATATTCATTAAATCAATACAATGTATATTTTATTTTTCAATATCCTAAACACATAAAAATGTCAAAAAATTTAAAACGTGGCAAGACCAGCTTTCTACGTAGTCAAAATCAACACACACACACACACACACACACAAGAGCAATTGACCCTTTTTTCGTCAATGGAGTTCATTCGCCTGTGTAGCAACACAACCTTTGACTGTCTGCCCACCTGGGCGCGGTCCTTGTTAAACTATATGTATGTATATGGAGGCATGAATATTTAGTTGTTGTTGTTGTTGTTGCAGCACGAGTACCTCGGCTGTTAACGAGCAGCACATTTAAAATAGCAATGAGGTCCAGAAAGGCTGTTTCTCATATCGTTTTAAAGTTTGTTTGTGTGTGTATTTTTCTGTTTGGCTGGTTGCAAGTTTTCTCCAGTTCAGGTTGGGCGTGTAATGGTCTTTGTGGCTGCTTTTGCTCTGCTGAAGACTTTTCGGTAAGAGTCAACGAGGCGAGCACAGCAATTTCCACAATTTGGCAGTTCACATTTTTACATTTAAATTCTATGCGCTTTGCCAACATCAGCATCAGCATCAGCATCAACTTCAATTTCCTTTCTTTATTGTTTTGGGCCATGAAAATTGTTGTTAATTTTGCAGGCATTTATACAGCTTAGGCAAATATAAAAAAGAGAAAGCAAAAACTAACAAAAAGGGCGTGAGAGTGAAAGAGAGGGTTAAAATTTACGTTCAACTTCAAGAAACCCAAGGCATTTCGTAGAAATTCGAGTTGTTGACTTAATTGTACAAAGGATTTTCAGATGCTACGCGTCATGCCAACTTTGACAAATGTTGTTTCTGGTTTTGTTGATTTCACACGCCCATTGCTGACGCCTTAATTAAAGCGAGCAAAGCTCCCCAAAAGCTGCACGAACTGCAAGCTCATTTGCATCAGGGCCAAACTTGGCCTTCCCAGCAGGCAGGCAAACAGTAACAGCGCAATCAACGAAAAGCGCTGACTAATTACAGTTAGCTACCGCAAAAGTGGGAGACGGCAAATGGATGAAACGCACTAATCAGCAGAGTTGTGTTGTGTCGGTTAGCCAAAACACCCAGTCGAAATTTGTGGTGTTTTTCATGTGGCTAGCGGGTGTCGCAACAGACTGCAGCAAAAGCAATAGCAAATATACTTATGTATGTTTAAGTTTATATATATATATATATATATATATATGTATAAGGAGACAGAAAAGGGAGCAGCCAGTCTTTTGACGTGGGAATACGCCTGGGGCTGGCTCTGTCAATGAACTATCTTACATGGACTCTGCGAATACCGACCGAAAATGAGTATAGGTTGGGTGGGGGGTGTCGGTCTCAGACAGACACCATAAGAGAGTGAGTTTGAATGACTCGCAGATGAAAATATGTCAAGTCATCACATGCTTAATAAACATCATTTCATGATTTTAATATTTATAACAAATGGACTTAGCACATACACATAAGACAATGACGGAAAACCAGAAAGACTAGAAGACAAGATTTAGAATGTCTTATTTAAACTGCTAATTTTTTCCAGTATCATTGTTGTTTACAGGCAACCATTGCTGACTTGTTTATTATAACAACAATATTGCTTCAAATGTTGTTAAAATGACCCCTGTTATTTGTAGAATATTAAGAAGATTCGAGAATTTTTGTAAAATTGCTTATATTTTTTTTTGTCATATTACTGAAAGGGCTCTTTTTAGATCCAGTCCCAAATTCTCGATACAAACGTATTTATTAAGTTTTTTTTTTAGCTTGCTTAAAGCGAGATTTGGCTTAATTAAGAGTTAAGTATCGCATTTACTGCATACAATGTGAGCCCTGGATCTCAATTGGTTCTTATTAATATTTATTTGCACACTTATAAGCACAATTTATGATGATTTTCTAAAGCTCTTAGTTAACTAAGAGGAGGTTCATTTCAGTTTAGCGAGTGTACATCGGTAAATCCTTAGTCCTTGATGAGCTCACACAAACTGTGGTCCTTTACAATATTAAATGTCACAATAGGGACACGCAGACTTCATTAGCATTGCATACGCAAAGGCGCCTGCGTAATAACATTTCTCGCATTATGCAGAAATTCAGTGTTGGGCGATGAGCTATAATCGCCAAAGCGGCAGCTACTAAGAGAATTTCATCTGGCTAATCGCTTTGCTTTACTCTCTTTCTCTCTCTCACACACTCTCTCTCTCTCTCTCTCTCTCACACACTCTCTCTCTGTTACTCTTGCCCTCTATCTTGCGCCCACACAGGCGGACAGACAGGCAAAGTCAGTCACGTTATTAATTTACTCGTCCGTTGAATGTTTTACTGCCTGCGGCGTGTTTAACATTTAATTTTCTACTTTTCTTTTCGCAGAATGCGATGCTGTGGTTGTCAGTCATTTCAGCCATTTTTCATTTTTGTTATTTTTTGTTTTGCATTGCTGGTAGCGCATTAACTTTTATTGTTCCAACGTAAAGTGTCAGATGTTGTGGCAGCTGCATTTTTCACAAAAAAAAAAAAAAATCGACATAAAATTGTCAGCAGTGACTTTTATAGATATGTAACGACTACAGAGAAAAGTTTTTCGTTTCGAGTAGCGACCGCAAAAAGATTTTCGTCGTTTGCATTTTTTGTACTTAGGGAAATGTCGAGATTGCTATGCTGGGTTGCACATGCAAAATGCGAGCAGGATTCGTTGGGTTTATAAGACTGCAAATCCGTTTAAAAGTATGTATCCAAACGAGTGAATCCTGTGAAAGCAATTTTACTATATTTCTGCATATCAGTCGAACTGTCGCGTTAATAGATAATAGTAAGATAGGTCCCAAAATTCAAATATATGTTCTTCAAAAGAAACTTTAATAGTTAAACAGTATCTTGTTCTCAGCTCGTATCCTTGGGTATCTTGAAGTCGAACACACCCAACTTGCGACACTCGCTTTTGGTTTTTTTGTCGTTGCCACATTGCGCTTCTTGCAGCAGGACACTTTAAATGATATTCCCTTTATGTAATTTTACATTGTTGATTCACTTTCGCTGTGATGTTAAGATTAATTGCAAGCTTCTAGTTAGTTTGCCTTGTGCATATAGCATTGTGATAAAGGCATAATCCTTATTATGCTAACCACGCCGTATTTTTATCCAGATAATCTGCTACGCTGTTGCGATGTGGACGCAAAAAGGCGCTCATTAATTTTACAAAAGTCGTAATATTTTGAGCGTAAAACTCGAGCCAACACATTTTATACACGGCAAATGTATCACATTTTACATATTTTGTTGTTATTTATTGTGATGTTGTTGTTGTTTAAGAGGCTTTTTGTCTCTTGTCCCTTGCATTTGGGCCCAATTTGTCCAGTGCGCTTCCTGAGAGGGCGCGTGTGCCTGTTAGTGGCCGACTGTCGAGAGTCGACTTCCTTCCGTTCCTTTTTTTCCGGTTGTGTCGGCCATTTTCTGCGTTAAGTAAAACTTAAACAGCACGACAACAAGGGCAGCAACAGCAACACATCTTATTATACACACACGCATAAATGTATATATATATATATGTGTGTGTGTATGTGCGTGCGTGTGAATTGGAGGTCTTCAGCTGTCGACTGACTGAGCGAAACTTCAGTTTATCTGACATCATATTTATTTTATTGCTGCTCAACTCTTATGGTTCTTGCCAACCGCCTTATTTGCCAATATCAATGGGCGAACATAAAGTAATTTTTTCTTTCTTTCTTTTTATTTATTTTTCTTTCTTTTTTTTTGCTGTAAAATTCATTCAGCACGTTAACAGCGAAAAGCACAGTAGTGAACGTGTGAAGAACCTGTCACACATGTAAGCAGTGTCAGCAGCAGTAGCAGCAGTAGCAGTATAGTAGCCACAGCAGACAGTGAGCAGCGTGGGGCCGACGTCCTCGTCTCTTCGTACCTCGTCCTGCTCCTCGTCTTCGTTGTGGTTGTCTCGGTCACAATGTCAAACATAGAACTGTAAACAGCTCAACACAATGAAGGGACGCCTCAATCTACGTACGCATACCAAGCGAGAAGCAAACACAGTCACACCCATAAACACACTCACACACACACACACAGACACGCATCTAAGCACAGTGGCAAAATGGAGTAGACATGCGCCTACAAATGAACCGAACCAAACAATAACCTGCTCTGCCCGCTGTCAGCCACTAATCCATTTCGCTAGCTATTTTTAACATGCGCAATAACAACAACAACAACAAGAGGAAATCAAAAGCTAAACTCACACACACACACACACTTACGTGGTAAGAAGCATAGCGCCGCTCTTTTAATGCTGCTGGCTGAGCAGAAGGCACCCCTCGTTGTAAGAGCGATTCTCTCTTTTGCTCTTGTTGCTCTCCCAATTGCTAAGCTGTGTTTTTGAATTGTCATTGCCGCTTGTGGCTGGCTGCGCATTGTGCTTCGTGGAGTTTGTTTATTTTTTGATTTTTTTTTTGTTTTGCAACCAACAACTTTAATTTGGTGCAATTTGAGTTTTTCTTAATTTTACATTGCGTTCCCGATTGCAAATAATTAAGTATACGATATTTAAGTTAAATATCCTACTTAAAAATTCAAAATCATTTCAATTTTGTTTCGATGAGTTTGGAGAATGACTCAGCCTAGTTTTAGCAAATGCAAACCACTGTGCAACATTTGTGTAATTCTTGTTGTGGTTGTTTGCTGTGCGCCACTTGTATATGTACATACATATTTTATATACATTTTTTATATACAGTGCTGGGAGCCACTGCTTTAATTTTCACACAACTCGAAGAACGTATAAATAAATTTAAAACAAAAAACAAAAACAAAAATGAAACAAACAAGAAGAGTAGCAAAACACACCACAGCACAGCAACTTTATTGTCGACGCTGGTAGCCGTAGCCTTGCAGTATTCGTAGGTCCTGCCGTTTTACAGCCGTTACCCAACATTTTTGCAAAGCCCCTTCCGATGTTGTCGTTGTGGTTGTTGTTGCTGTTGTTGCCGCCGCCTGGTTGTGTCGCGTGCTAGTTTTGCGTGTGCATTGTATTTTTGTTACTCATTTTGTGTTCTTGTTTTTGTGTTTTTGCTCCACCAACCACGTCATACATAGCTACTAGATCCGGTGTTGGTGCTGCTATCCTTTTGTGTTGCCATTTTGTGCTGCTGCTTCAGCTGTTCTTTTCATGTGCATGTTGTACACTTACACATAAATATAAATAGTATGTATGTGTGTGTGTGTGCGTGATTGTGTAAGTTTAATTGCCGTGCTCAGAAGTAGGCAATAATTTTTAGCGTCAATTTGACAGCCTAAGACCGACCACCTAAGCCAAGTGATATTTATAGAAAACACACACGGACAGCTAACAGCTAATCAGATTTAACCTGGTCAACAGCAAGTAGGCAAGGAATCGAGAGCAACTCGCTTGTCACTTGCGGCTACATTCGCATTATCCTCACTAATGGGGGCATTCGTTAAATGGGCGTGGCCGTTTTGGCCAACACTTGCGTTTTTGGTATCACGCTGCTAGCTGCAGTAATGTGGCTTCAGTTTTACACCACCAACAACAACAACAACAAATTCATAGTCAATGTTCTCGCTTATCGCCACGGGCATATCATTTAATTTCCACATTATTTGTCACACAATGAGCGAAAGTTTTTGTGGGTTGTTAAGGGTGTGGTGGCGGTGAACTAATCTGGCCGCCAGGCAGACAAACATAAAATGTGCTATTAATTAGTTTTTCCGATGCTGCCCAAAATGCCACAAAACATCAACAAGAGCGCAGAGAAACTTTTATTTTGCTTTTGCACACGCAAAATTCAGCAAGCAGAGGGCAACAAGGACAAAGAGAGAGCGAGATAGAGCTGCAGATAGCGTGAGCGAGACAGCGCGATAGGTACAGGCAACGCGCAAAATATTGAGAAAAAAAATTGTCCAGCAATTTGCGTTATCCTTTTTTCATTTTTGCTATCTGTGCATATATCTTGTAGTTGTTGTTTCTATCGTTGTTGTGCTTTTGGGTGCCATTAAGCTTGACACTAAATTGCTTGGCAAAACTGAAATTAATCATACGCCATGTTGCCACACGCAAAATTCTTCTACAATTACTCATTGCACTGTTTACTTACACACACACACACACACAGCTAGCTAGCTGGGTGAGTCAGCCACGCCCCAGGTAAGGCAGCTTCTAATAGCTGAAAGGCCGATCGATTGATTGATTACTGGACGGGGCAGGCTTGGTTTCATTTGGTTTCCGTTACGGTTTATTGAACTCCCCCGCCCAGTACAGTCCAGTCAGCATATTCCAGGACAGCTAGTAACCGATATCCATTTTAAGTTCAGCGAAACGCGAATGTCACGAACATGGGGCAAACAAATAATAGTTGTATGTGGCTGCTTATCGGTTGATGCCTGCCGCCTGCTGCCAATTTGCATACGCTTCAAGTTCTTAGCTTAAAGCTCACGTCATATCTAAACAGACCCGGTTTGCGTTTCATTCGAGTTGAGTAGTTCATTGCACGTTCAAGTTTCACGAGCGGTTATCATAGCTTCAGCATGTAGCTTGTAGCGTTATGGTATATCTATGTATAGCAATCAGCTGTTTGTAGCTATTAGATGAACAACAAAATTTTAGTTTTGTTATAGCTGTATCACTTGTGTGTATATGTGTGTAATGCTTGGAATTCAGTTGCCTTTTGATTTCAAGGGCAGCGCATATCAAATTGTTTAACGACTTTTGTGTTTTGCTTTAGCTTTTTGTTGTTTAGCTGCTTTTTTTTTATATTATTTTTCTGACTCTCCGCTGTTTATCACCTTGTTGATTGTGCGGTTGGTGACAATGATGGCATTGAATTGCTTGACAGCTGGAGTCTTTTATCAGCTTTTCTCGGCTTTCATTTGGCTGGCCCCCCGCTCACTCTCCCACACTATATTTTTTTTTTATCTGCAGCTCAATGTCTCGCTCGTTCTATTTCTTTTCTTCTTTTTTTTTTGTATTTTTGTGGCAAGTGTCAAACGACTTTCAGTTGTCAACGGCCTGGGGCAAATACAAATTGCCCCCGCAACGACCTTTGCCACAAAAATTTGCTCTGCGCTTCTCATTTTGTCATATATTTTCTATATATACATATAAATGATCATATATTACAGCATTTTCAATTTTAGCTAGCAACTAATGAGTTTTTTCTTGTGTCTCCTCGGCTTTGCTTTGTCTGTCAGCAGAGATTTGGCCAGCCAACTGGGGTTACTAACCAGATTACTCGCACTTGCCGTCGTTATTTTTGTATGTCAACTTAATGGAATTGTGAATGTCAGTCAGCAGTGGAAATGTTTCTGTTCCTTATGCCAACCATTTGCATATGGCGAGAAAATTTAATTCTGCTGCTCTGAAGTATATTCCACAAGCAGCAGCAGCCCAAGCACAAAGAGAAGAGAAGAGCTGCAGCCTGGGCAAGCAGCTTCGGGCTGATGAGGCATCGTTTACAATAATCGCGCCGTTGACGGCATCATTGTGGCATGGCCCCATTTGTCCAATGCGCTGTCAACAGCATCATTAAAAGCACAAGCTGTGGCTGCGACTTTGTGTCACTTAATGATCCAAAGATTGCCATTTAATATGCAATATCGAATACATAAATTCAATTGCGCTCATTATAATTGGAGTGCTGCTCTTCACAACTTTTGATCTTTCACAACTTTGCTTAAAAATTGCTGCTCCGTTGCACAAACGGCTCACAACAAATGCCCACAAACACTTGGGTTATCCGAAGATAAAGGAAAAAGTCATTAAAAAAGGAGGCAGCTTCTATTGTGAATTGGTCTAGATTTTCATACCACTAAATATTGATTCAAGGATCCCATCACCTGTGCACTTATACAATGGTAAAGTGTATCATGCCATATCTCAATGATAAAATCCATATCCAAGCACCCAAGCAAATCGGCCAAAACGTGATTTGCAGGTGCAATACTTTTTGATAACCTGAAAAAAAATTTTAAAAAAAAATCAGAAAATAAGTTTGGGGAGTTAATGCTGTTTTGCATCTGTTATTGAACACGAATATCTTTAACAATGTACTAAAATTAGTTTAATGTAACAATTTTGATACTTGAAAATGAATGACAAAATCACAACTATTATTTTGAGAAATGAAGAAAAGAAGATTTCAAGTATGTGAGGCAAGAATTCAGACATTTTATTTGGTTGCAGCGTTAAATGCCAGCTTATCAGCTTATTCGTGCAATTCAAAAGTCTGCGTTCATTATTCAAGTCAATCTGTTTTACAATCTCCTTTACAACTTTGCAGTACTATTTGATTCAAAGTTTATTCGCCTTTGTATACTTTACTGCAAACTTCGTAATTGCATTTCTTACAACTTTGGCACGCTGCAATTTACGAGTTTTAGTCTCAATACTCAGTGTTGTCCCTGGCAACAGCTAAGTGATGTTATTTTCTGATGTTGCTTTTATCAGATTAAGATTTGCCTCAACTGTCGCTGACATCATTAAGTCCAATTAATTATGCAACGAATTCATTGTTTATTTTAATTCTGCCTGATTTGATATTAAACAAATTTAATTAAATTGATGTGCATACAAATTGCTCGCTCAGCGAGCGGCTAGTCTTCAACTTAATTTGCATTCGTTATAAGACTATCACATGTTCAACATAGTCACAACCGTCAATCATCATCATCATCCCCATCATCAGTCAGATTATTTTTGCCTTTGAGCCTGACCGCCGATTTGTTTTAATTTAGACTAAATCGAGAAAATAAAAGCAGCGAAAATATGGAAAAAAAAACGTTGAGGCAACTGCACAGTTTTGGATTCGTTGCACGAAACCTTTTTCTTTCCCCCTGCCTGAGGAGCTAATCCAAGTAGCTGAATTAAAGTTTGGGTTCCTGTTTCAGCTTTTCTTATCAACGTTGTTTGCTTTGCATTCGCTGTTTGGGTACGCCCTTTGCCTTTGCCTTTGCCGTTGCCGTTGCCTTTGGCAATCTGACAAGCCGCAAGTACGTGGCGTTGGTAATTTGCTTTTTGGCCATTTGTCGTTCCTTGGTCTGACCTGACGCCCTCGCCACCTCTCTCTCTCTCTCCTCCCCCCCCAATCTAATGCTGTACTCCTCCTTTTTTTTGTGTCGTCTCGCGTCCTGCTGCTGACAACGCCACTTTCAGTATTGGGGCAATAAAACGTTTGTTATTTTTTTCGCTGCTGCTGCTGCTGTGTGACCCAAAGGCATTTTATGTTATGGCAAGCACACGCAGCACTCACATTACTCACAGCACTGAAAGTGGAGCACCAGATGGACTCCAAACTCCACAACATTCTCACTGATTCTTTAACAGTTATCGTTCTCGTTCTCGTTTTGTGTATATACAATTATGTTCATTTACATACATTAAAAATATAGCGTCATTTTTCTCACATGAATATCTGCCGAATTTAATATTTGAATGAAAAACCGGAACTAGAAACCGATTAAACATTCCGCTTATTATCATGGCACAAAATTCTTATACAGTGACGCTAAATATATCACCGTCTTATAAATATTTATTTTAAATTTACTTGATATGAAATGACAGATGCAAATAGCAAAATAAATAAATATCTGCCACTCGATGTCATTATCATGATGATAGTTATACCGTTCCAATTTTAATCTATATTTGTTTTGTTCCGAAATTTTGCAAATGACAAGATTTATGGCAAACAATAGGACAACAATTCAGCTCAGTTTGATATATGCCGCGCCGCAAATTAAATACTCTGCAAAATATTATATCTCCATTCGTGTATTTTGTGAAAAAGTCATTTAAATCTGTATCGTTTGCATTCGCGGCATTTGTGCCAAGTTTAATTAATGAAGCCTTAAAATTTGGGAACGATGGCCATTAGGGGCGACGCTTGTCAAAATAATGAAGAATTTATATGGATACACTTATGCATAATGGCCTCGGAAATGTCTTTGAGAATGCGTTACGCAATTCGCGACATGTAATTATTATTTATAATACCCGCAGCAAGGGTAAATGGGAATATGCTCGCTTTGCTGAGCAACATCTTTAAGGGGCGCCACAAAAACTCAACTCCTTGCTGCTTGTCCTTTCCCATTTGTTGTTGTTATTGTTGTTGTTGTTGTAGTTGTTGCCGTGTGCGTGTCATAAAACCTACCGCCCAATAGACGACGACGACGACCTTGCCACGACAACAACACCCCGCTGTGAATTTTGCGATTGCGATTACGATTGCCACCCGTTGGCAGACTTTCGACTTTTTTTGGTTACTCCTATTTAGATTGTATTGGCCTTCAAGACTCAAACTCAATTTGCATTACATTTGCTGCGCGCTCGCATAATATTTTATGTAAACAAATAGATATTACATTTATGAGGCTGCGCAGGATATAAGAGATACGAGCAAGGGCAAAAGGGAGTGAAAATCAGTCAAGTTTTGATGTGTAAGCTGAGCGCTGCTTGTGCAGAAAAACAAATTGCGATTCGAATATGAAACATATATTTGAGTATACACAGTGTAGTTTGGCTTTAAGTTGGTAGTAAATATAAAACTGAATTGTTCAATGCTGCTGCTCCACACACACACTTGCCAAAGAAGCACTTCCCATGAACGACTACAAAATCAAGAAATTTACGATTTTGTTTATTACAAACTCGGTTGTGTGTGTGTGCCCTTCGATTTAACAAACCTATGGCCAAATCGCGTCCGGCTCGAACCGAACTCTTCTTGATTAGCTGCTGTCATTTCCCATATGCAGACCGTCTCTGTTTCCCAATCCCAATGCCTGCTCCTTCATTGAGGCATTTGTTTTGTTTTCGTGTAAAAACAAAAAGCAAAGGCAAAATAAATAAAACAATAACATGAAATGCTTCATGGCTGATTGACCCATCGTAAATCTCGCAGCGGGACCACACGGCCTATACATTTCTGAGCTTCGGCGCACAGCCGCAGAAAAAGGCGGAAAGCGTAGCATGCTTTTAAGGGCTAAGCGATGGGGCGAGGAGACGTCTATTAAAAACGGCTGCCTGACCTTTAACTTGGCTATTCTCGTGTATACACACACACACACACCCACATACGCATTTATACATATGTATGTGTGTATGTATGTATGTATGTATTGGGCTGCTTGCTACGTCTGCAGATGTAGGCTCGAGGCACTTGTAACTTTGCACATAAATTAACTGTCAAAAGGGCAGCCTCTTCCTGGCTGCCAGAAATTTCGTGCTTGTATATTTATCTTGTAATTACATAGCGCACCGTTGTTCTTGGAGTTGTTTTTGTTGTTGTTCCTCTGCTTTAATTACACCCACGTAATTAATCAACAAATTTTGAGAGACTTACATACATATTTATATATATATTTTTGGCGACACTTTTTTCTTGCTCGCATTTTAATCCGCACACTCTGCTTTATACATATATGTGCATATATATATTTAGAATGGGCTTTCATTAAACGCACATCAATCAATAAATGTGATTTTTTTATTGGAAAATTCTCTAAATATAGCAACCTGCATTGAACTCGCCGATTACCTGATGTGTCAATTTGTGCTTTTTATATATTTCATCTGATAGCAGCAAACAGCTAGCTATTAAGTCGGTTCTTTTGGGAATTTGGCACACAAGTTGTTAGAATCAAATGCTGACGATGTCAACAAAATATTTTATTAACCTTTGGGACACAGCTTTCAACCATTTCTCCAACTCACACGTTGACATATTTATGCAAAAACAATTACAAATGTCCCGCATAAATTCATCCAATGCCAGAGAAAAGCCGACAGGCGCCAAAATAATGATATCATAAAAAAATTTATGTATTTGTATATGTATATATATATGTATAAGAATATGTTTAAGGCATACATATGTACACATGTAAAAAGTGTGCCCGATAGTTAAAGCAGCCAAAGGTGGTTGACTCCCATCAGACGAAGAACCTTGGCCTGCCCCCTTGACCCACATAAATGCTGCTGGTTCTTGTGGTCGTACCATATAAATCAAGATAAAAGTATATTTATATTTGTATATGTTTCTATATTTGTATACATATGTATAAATTAGTGTCGCATTGCGTAAATATATAAATGAATCAATTTATTTATTCACTTAAAGTCTATTTCTATTTAATTCGCCAATTAATCATCATCGACAACTATTTTTCTCGGTTTTGGTAATTTAAAGCTATTCATTGATATTTGGATTCAAATAATTATACAATGTGCCTAAGATTGACGAGTTTTTGTATCTGTTTCAAATGTTGTTGTGGTCAAAAAGTCATCTCTTATATGTTTGGATTAATTGATTAAATTAAATTAAATTGTACATTAATAATTGGTTTGCAATTAATGTGATCTGTGTGTGTATATATAAAACCGTGTGGCAGATAAGGGTAATCAATTATTGAATGAAATAAGTTATTTCGAATAAGATAAGATAATGAAGTCTAAACATCGAAAGTCTCTTTATAGACGAGACGGCCTTTCATCAGGTATTCCTGCAATTTTCAGTGTTTTGTTGATTACATCAAACTTGTACTCACTTTGTCAGAGTACCCACTTCAAACGATTCTGTTTGCTCGGCACTTAAGCAGGCAAATAGTTAGCTAACGGCAAATACACTGAGCGAAATTAATGAGCATGCCAATTTCGCACCTCTCTTTTGTGCGATTGCCCAACGCTTTTGCTTGCTACTTACTTGCCACAATGACTTAATGAATAGTCATAAATTCCGTCATATTGTCGCGTTTACTTTTCTTGGAACTGGCTAAGCTTAATGTGAGTCCAATTTATAGGCAATTTCTCTGAGTCATGCTGAACGCGTATGTGTATGTTTTTTTTTTGGTTTTTGTTGTTGCCAATTTTGGGCCACGCCCATAGTCGAACTTATGCGCCAGCATCTTACAGGATGAACTCGCAGAAAACTTTGCGTGTTTGTCTCCTCGCTTTCACATTTGTCATATCAGTATTTCCTTTTTCCTCTGGCCCAACTTTGATATATGCCTGGTTGTCACATGTGGGCGTGTGTGTGTCTATATCTCTCTGTGTGTGTGTGTATGTGTCTATTTTTCAACTATGTATTTAAAACGGAAAATTATTTGAGCGTGTATCACTTGCACACACACGTATGATTTAAGCCACTCAACACTTTAGGCCAGTTGTCATTTTAGCTAATCTTTTGTTTATAATTGTTTGATACTCTCACCTGTCTGTCAGACTGATAAGCTCAACACTCACTAGTTGATAAAAATCGCAGTTTGATGATGAATAATAGCATAGAATAGAAAAGTAATTTGGTTTCAATTGATGAATGCTTATTTCATTCAGATGTTATGCTGCTACATAAGCGATTCTGTTTGGAGTTGATTTAGTTGCGGTTATTACGCAAACAATAACAATTTTACGGTCAATGACAATTTGCAAAGCAACCAAGTGTGTGAAAAACAGATTTAAAGTCAGATGGAAACTCTGGCAGTTGTTTAATGTGGGAAACACACATTTGTTTTTGTCCGCAATTGGAATTGAAAAAGCTGCAATAATATGATGCAATGTGCTGGTTTGAAATGCGGCACATACCGTGTTCTACATAACTGAAAAGTTTTCAAACTAAGTATTTCAACATAAATATGCCAAATATACTAAAAGCGCTTTTCAGTTCTCTCGCATAGCTCAGCTTGCCACAGCTGCCACGGGCAGTAAGTGCATATTATCAATGTTTAAGGCATCTCCCAAATGATGCAACACATTGTTGTTGCGTTGTGTGTGCTGGTGGCTGACAGTGGCAGTTGCAACAGCAGCAGCAGCAGCAACCACAAATTCAAATTGGAAACACAAAACCAAAACCGGAATGTCTATGATGGCCATAACCGAGAAGTGTTGTTTTCAGGCAACCACTGAAACTAGGTCGGACATAGCATAGCGTTATATTAAAAACCACTCAACACAAGACGCAACTAATAATAATATTTTTATTTAATAGTTGAATTTCTCAGAATTCCATATTTACTTGTTAAATCGAGTTGAAAATATTTTGTTGGTTCATCTTTTTCGTGCCATGCCAATTCTGATTTAATTTCACAAACTTGTTTTAACACCGAAATTTTCACAAGCTGAGTCCTTGAATTGTGTCTCTAAATGCAGAAACACATTGCAAACAAACAATTACAAAATGATAACAGCAAGAAGGCGACCACATTTTGGGTAATTTGTCAGTAATTAATGTTAACTTGACACCGACTGCAAAAATCGTCCTTTCAGTTCAACTACTGTCATTAATTTTCGAAAGCCGTGTGACTTTGCAGCATGTCGTGTTCTAAATCAATTAATAATCACCATGTTTTCAACATGTGCAACATGTGACCGAGTGGCGCGTGTCGCCTGCCTGCCAATTCCAAGTGTTTCATGACGAATGAAGACAGCGCTCGAGTTGGAGCCTCGCCGTTCGTTCCGACTTCCTGTGCGCCAAGTCGTTTCCCATTCCAAAATGGCCTAGTTTTATTTCAAAAGAATTTCTGTGGCACAAGGAACGGGAACAACAACAACAACTGACTGTTGCACACGCTGAATTATTTGTAAGAAGGCTCTCGAATCAAATGTCCCATGGAAAGTAGCGTAAACATTTTTGGGTAGACAATTCAGATTGCCATATTCCGCACATGGCTTAGACTTACTATAACGTTAGTTACGTGTACACAAAAATAACGGTTCTCCATGTAAAAGTTTTTTGCTGCCATTAAACCTTGACGTGGGTTTTTCAGATACAAAGAGGGAAAAAACACAAAACTATAGTATGTAATTTGTACAACCTTTATAAATTATAAATTGGTTAGCCTTACAACCTTAGTTATAAGTTGTATTGCAAGTTTGTAACAGGCAGAAGGCAGCATTTCCCACCCCATAAAGTATAAGTATAGCCAATAGCCAAGTTAATCTAGCCATGTCTCTCTCAGCGTCTGCAAAAGCTAAAGATTTTAAAGTTCAAGTTATTGTTTACCATGGGCAGATCAGGCTTCTTTTAATCGAAATCACTCGCTATTATCGGAATCTATATATTTCGGATAGTCTTCCAATTCCCCGGATAATTTTGTGTAAGTAACATTGACTATGATTAAATATATGTTTCAATTTGCAACTTGTAACATTTTTGGTCAGTGCTTTACTGCAGCAACGGAAGTTATTTAATCGCTTTTTATATATACCTTTTAAACTGTCCTTTTTTTAATTTCCTTGTGTGTCCGCAAGCACAACTGCAACTGCCAGAATGTAATGGAATCTAAGTAATTTTCGAAATAAACCCACAAATCAGAGGGGGGCGGGCGGCAAGCAAGCAGACATCTGCTATGTGTAAGCCGCAAAGGGAGCGAGAAAGAGAGAACAGAGAGAGAGAGAGATAGACCTAAAGAGAGGGCGATTGAGAGAGCATAAGATGGGAGAGAGCAACAATGTTGATATGGATATACCCACTCAAAATCAATAGCTGCATTTTCTCAGAAGCTGCTGCTGCTGCTGCTGCCGCTGGCAACAATTTTATTTGCTGCACCCGTCCGCCCGTCTGCGTCCGGCGAGTTGTTTCCGGCTTCCTGCTTCGAGAGAATCGCATTGCACCACAATGTAGTCCTTGTACTTGCCCTTGTCGCTGTAGTTGTCGTCGTCGTCGTTGTGTCCTTGCCTTAAGTTGCAATTTCTGCGTGACATTCGCATGGTTTTCACTCAATTTGCACCCTCCGCTCGCTCGGTTCACCAGCAAGGACATCCCTTGAATTATGCTTAATTGTTATTTTTAGACTTCATCAAGTGCCTTCATTAGTGGCTCAGCGAAGAGGCAACAACAATAACAATAACAATAACAGCCAGTCAGCCAAACAACACTCCGCTTGCATTGTTGTTGGCAATTTATTGTTTGCTTCCTTTGCTCCTTCAAGTATAATGAATTTCGCACTCAACTCCAAGGCCAAGTCACTTAAATTATATTGAAATTCATTTCATAAATTGCGACACTAATTTGACTAATTATTTACAAGTATTTATGAGCTGTTGCAAATTTCCGCTATAGTCGAGCAACACATGGGCCTGGCCTTGCAAACGTTTACCTCCCTGCAACTCACACCTCATCTCATTTGCTAACTCTGTACGTGTGTGATATACCCTGTAACTAGATGCTGCAAGGGGAGTCTCCCACTTTATTTAAAGCATACAAATACAAAAAACCCAATTGTAGACAAAATAGTTGAGGCACATTTCAATGGTTCACGTGGTATCTAAATGTCGAGCACATTTTTTTATTGCATATTGTTGCTGGCAGGCACATCCTGTTTGTGTGCAAATTAGCCTTTGATGAAGGCACACACACACACGCACACGCAGACACACACACACACAGATATGTAGGACAGCAGCTGGTGCTCATAAGTAGGCAACGACAGCAAACATCATCATCAGCATTAATATCATTACGATCTTCATCATTATGGACGGGTATATTCAATATGTATTGCCGCTTAAGCACTGAAGCACTAAAGTTTTCAATTTGTGTTCTCTTTTTTTTTCGTTCCGTTTTGTTTCTCCTGCCCACCGCTTCCCGTTTCCGTTATATTCTGCTCACGACTTTTGTTGCTGATAAGACGGCTACGGTACCGTCAGTATCAAAGTAGTGGCAACAGCAGCCTAGTTGCAAGAACCGTTTTCACATGTAATTTGATTTGGTTTCGTGTCTACTACAAATATAGGTTAATGCGATTTTTATGTCATTTATATTGTTGATTTTCACTCGACTAGAGTGTGTGTGTGCTGTGTGTGTGTGGCTGTGTGTGTGTGGCTGTGTGTGTGTGTTTTTGCAAGTACGACTTATATGCGGCTCACGCAAATGGCAATTTACTGTCTGGCAAATTTGAACAATTTATATGCATGTACTATATGTTGGACAGCGGACAGACAGACAGGCATGTTGACAGGCTGACAGAATCGATAGTCATTATACGAGACTAACGCTTATGCGTAGATACATTCATATGTATATTAATTGAAGTTTGTTGTCCTTATCGACAACCAGCATCTGCATTAGCTGCATAACAGCTTTATTGGACGCCGCAAGGGTGCAAGAACAGAACAAGCAGTCATAACTGGAATTGTGGCATGTCAAATTGTGCATGCAACATTTGCCTAATATGCTTGTCCCATATGAAGTCAAAGGTATCCATGAAGCCATGCTTGTATGTAACCACGTATGTAACATGGCATGCTTTCAGTTTTGCAATAATTGGAAAACCTTATAAGGTGGAATTTTGTATGAAATGCCGTAACGCAGAAAATTATTGAAATGTGCCTAGATAAGGCACAAGCTATCTCGTCGTACATTTACTTATTGACACTTTCTGTGATTTAAAAATTTCATTGCAAATATATTTTTGGCCTAAATAATTTCCGTCTGATAATTACGCAATTTAAGCGGTAAATGCTTGTTGTCCGCTTTGGCTGCATTTCGATGCAGAATCCAATTAAAATGACACAATATAAAAATATGAAATAGTCGGAAAACAATGCAATAAGCCATATTTATAATTAATGAAAGGTTTTTATTAATCAATATATATCAGCTGCTGCAATTCCACATGCACATGACTGACTGTTCGTGACTTTAATATATGTGTGTGTGTGCAAAAGCCCATGAATATGGCAGCTCCCCTGCACCTCACCTCTTCTGGCAGCTGTGATGCGATACACAAGCATGAAATAGTATTTGATGTTGCATTCATGTATAAAATACATAAATGCTTATACACTCGAACTCGAATACGAAAACAAAGGTATTCAAATTAGAAATGCTTATTTTACATATTATTTAACAACTGGAAATGAAAGGATCTATAAACTATCTAAAATGTTTCTGGATGTGAAATCTTTGAATGCTTAATAATCAACAAACGAATTCTTTGCACACATAGAAAAGAGTAATAAGAGAAATGTCCCTTTGTTTTTGTGAGTGTATCAGAGATATACGCATATCCGTTTACACTGTGTTACAAAACGATTCATTAATTATCGCTTAAGCATTTAACTTTTGCATCAATTGACACCGAAAGGGCGGCGGCAGTTGTGCAACCCGCGGATTTCGCACTGATCCCTATTGTGATGGATAATCTCACGGCTTGGTTGAAATTTATAACAAAGTTCATTAATATATCCCTGCCTGCCTACCTATACTTAATATAGTGCTCCATGTGTTTGCGTCACGAAATCCAAAATTTGTTGCACTGTGCTCAAAATGTTTATTGATTATTTCAAGCTGCACATAATGGCAGCCGCTGCATGTTTGTTTGTGTGCGTTTTGTTGCTAAATTGTGTTTGGCCGACAACCGATTTTAATTATGCAAATCGTTGACGTCATATTGAAATTTGATTGATGCATTGTTACGCGATGCAAACAAATAGGACAAAGGATAAGTTACGCTGCGTGCCCCCACATCGATAACAATGCATTCTAATTGCGACCAGTCAAATTTGACAGTGGTATATCGCAATTTGATGGTAAATAGAAAAAATATTTAATTTTCTGACACATCATTAGTATTGAACGCATTTTGTATTGAATACATGAATCCTGATTAATATTTGATCTTCTAGTTGTGCATTTCAACTTGTTATTCTTATGCTGGTAATTTTTCACTTTTTGCCATTAACTTGCCACTTTATTGCATATGGCTCGAATGCAATTCCAATTCCAATTCGCCGAGTCATTGAAGATAATTATTTTCAATACGTATGCTTATACATATATACATACATATATACAAGTATTTCACTCGTGTATTGAGTTATTATTATTCACACTCTTGCGATTCGAATTGCCGTCTTCCGGTGAATCATTATTGTGATAGACTGCAGCAATTCGTTTTAACTTGATGCGGTTTTCACATTGTTGTATCTGTCGAAAGTTTCCCAGAATACAATAGTCTCAATGTGTCAGTCAGTGCTAACAAATTTGAATAAATTGCATGTAAAGTACTCAATTACAATATGAGTTCCCAGCAAAAAGTAGATGGTGTCCATTTCTCATTTCTAAAAATAAATGTTGCTGACAGAAAGTAAATGGGGAAAATAAATTCTTGGAATTTTAATTATTGCTCTTCCAAAACGCGTCTGCTTACTGTTGCCCGCCCAGTTGTCCTGGGCAGATGTTGTAATTGAAATACTGAAGCTAAATAGAGTAAAAACAGAACTCATATATTAGAATATTTTTTTTCTTTTGCTCAGTGTTTATTTAATTCCATTTAGATTTAATTTCTTTCCTGTAAACCTTTTTTTCCTATGTGTATCGTTAACACAATCGAAACAACACAACCAACAGCCGTACAAACTATATTAACAGTTTGATTAGTGAAAGGTCATTTTATGGTCAACTGTAGCATTGTAGGTTTGCCACATGCACCGCTCAATTGCTTACTGGACGCTATTAAATGTAATTTCTCGAAACAAGTCTGTCATGTTATATTTAGAATCTGTTGTGAATTTGTCATTTGTCATTTAACTGGCATGCGTACATGTTTTCTAAAGTACAAAATGTAATCGTGACGTTCTCCGCTGATGATGATGATGATGATGATGATGATGATGATGTAAATGTTGATGATGACTACTGCGACCTTGTGGAGGAATGACGCCGACCAGACCTAATGATATGTCAACTGAGATAAATGCACGCACACTTATGCACACACACACACACGGGTTGTGCCAATAAATGCGATCTGTCGTCATTTAGACTATTTACAAACTGGTTAAAAACCGTCGCTTCACACAATAAGGATTTTAATTAAAAATTTATATAAAGCGTTAAACTGTTTCTGTTTACACAACACACATGTGTTTGGCAGGCAGTATTATTCAGACATTTTCGGTAAATTTCAATATTGAAATTCCACATTCAGTGCATGTGCCAAAAACCCTGAGGTCGACATCAGTTTTTCAACCCATTTTCTCTTCAGTTTCCAAATACGCATTTTGCGTTGTATTTCTATTTTCTGCCACAAACTGCATTGCATGCCATTTTGCACACCATTTTTGTTTGTCGGTGCTGACCTCGTCCAATTGATTAAATTAGTCGATCGACTGACGTAGAAATATAAAAACAAGGCGTGAGTACAACTTCCTCGCTGCATGAATATGGATGGAGCAATATTCGAGTGAACGTTTTCTGTGGGGTGAGAAAGTGTTTCAGTTTTTGTTTCGAATTCAAAAGGAGCAATAGCAGATTCAGAAAACTGAAATGAATTCGCTTTCGCTCTGCTCTGCGAGTGAGCATTCAATTCAATTTATTGCTATCCGACTCGATTGTCGTTTGCAGCAGTAGCAAAGGCAAATCATCAATTTTATTGCGCTTGCAAATATAAAGTGCTAAATTCAAACACTGATTTTAAGTAATTTAAGTTCAAGTACCTTTAGCTTGTGATGATTGAGAACATATACTTCTGCCTGTTAAATTCGCACAGCTTCATTATACCCTCTTTTAATGGGTGGAACCCCTTTTCGGGCAGTCTGTCATAGTCTGTATGTATTCACGTGCAAGTTCCGCCGTTCGCATTACGTGACGCCGTTTGCAACAGTTTGCTAAAAATTCAGCAACAGTGCCTACGAAAAGTTGCATCCAAGTACGTGCAGCACACACATTCATATCCATATCCATATCCATTTACATATGTATACTGCTCTTACATAAGTAAATATGCGTGTGTGTGCTGAAATGTTCAGTGCATGCACATAGCGTATGAATACATTGAAACTTGGCAGCAAGGGATTTTAAAGTGGGCCAAAGTTCATGTTCTGCCTATTGGACACATTTTGCCAGCATTTTTAATTGGCAGCACTTGACAGATGAGTAACCAATATTGTATAAAACTTTTTACCTCTGTGCAGTAATTGGCTTCTGCTAAACGCTTAGGGCGCCACAAAATCCTCTATTTCTATTAGCAAGAGACGAGACTTGCTTCGTTCGGTGCCTTATCAGCGCTCCAACTGACAGGCATTGTCTGCTCCGTTGAAATAATGTACCACAAATTTGCAACGTACTAAGATTCAGCCCGTAGCAATCCATTCCACTACTGCTCCAGCTTTGTTTGCCCAGAGAAGAACATGGCGCCTTTGAGCTTAAGGCGGTCATTCATCATGGGGAGTGCATCAAACAGCTTAATTAAATTTACAACTGTTGCAGCTATCTTAACCAATCTTATGCGATGTTGCAAATTGATTTCTAGCCACATTTCCGCACATTTTGATCAAGATTTAAATGCAATTTCTAAATGTGTATACATTTTGTATCCAAACTCTTTAGCAGCACACACATATATCTGCGGAAATCTTTGTCAACTTTGACATTTGAAAACGTTCACGAAACGATTCGAGTAAATGATTTAAAGCACACACACACACACACGCTTAGAGGGGCTTACTTGATGAAGAACATAAATTTGTGTATTTTCTGTGCTGCAAAGGTGCAAAAGATGATTAATTAGTTTGAATCGCTTCAGTGAGCGACATCGTTAAGCTTTACTCACTAAGTTGTAGATACACCGCGAGTCGCAATGATAGCAGTTGAACTCAGTCGCATGGTAATTGACGGACGGGGGTGGCGGGAGATCGAGGCAGCGTCTGTCTTTTGTATGTACCCCTGGTGTGTACTTGCTGTTTTTCCCGTTTGCGTTCTCCGTTACAGATTTCATGATTTACGATCTACTATATGCTATAGTCTCTCGGCTGCAGATGGCGTCACGTTCTTTTGCCTTTTTGTATTGGCCATTTGCCCTGGCCGTAAAAGCAAATGCCAAAAATCGACTTATCGGTAGCGGCTGCCAGTTGCTGCCAGAATTCGAACAACTTGTACAACAAACTTTGCTGCCAACTCGATAATTTTCTCATACAAGTTACCACAGAGGTGGGGTAATGTATAAACCATATTTATATAATATATATAAATTGGCCAAATATTTTTTGTTATCGTTTTCTTCAAATCCTTGGTCAAATCCAAAGGTCAAGACTGTTTGTTTCCTCGTTGATTTCTCAAATCTAATAATAATCATTGTTATTTTGATCAAAGTCAGAAATTAAATAACGTCCATTTTATAGACTGTTTGTTGTATCATTCGGGGAATCATTAATCAAGCTATTTTTTCATTTATATTACATTATTATTGTGTAATCAGTGCAATCGCTTTCGTTGGATTACAAATCTATATGATTTAAACATGTTTATATTTCAAGTAGTCCAAATAATGAGAAAAGTATATAAGCCAACAATTTAGACTTCATTCTTTTGAAATCATATCGTTGTTGACTTATATTTGAGCAAAACCCACTCTAAAATGTTTCTTTTTGCTTTGCTTGGCTTTAATGTTTCTTTTATGGCTATTAACCTAGAGATTGCCTCGTTGCTTCCTGCGCGCCTTTGTGCGGGTTTCTTTGGCTTTTATTTTTATCGGAAACTTGCATTTAACACGCACATGACAACGGCGTGGCAAATGAGACTCGTTTAAGCTACTCCTTCATCCTACAAAATGGCGGCTCGTGGCTGCTAATGTGCATCTGTGTGTGCGCGTGTGTGTGCGCGTGTGTGCGCGCCTGTGTGTGTGTGTGTATGGATAAGTATATGCAGAGACGTGCTATATTTGGAAATGAAATTTAAGAAAATGAAGCTCAATTCGAGGGAGCGAAGACCAAGTTAAAATTGTGCGACAAGCATTGAGCAGCAGGTGACGTCAGCGGCGGCGTTGGCTACCAATAAATTAACAACCTGCGTGCTTCTGTTGCTGCTGCCTTTTGTCACCAAAGAAGAGCCACACCCACTCTCTCACACACACACAAGCTGGCAAATTTAAATTCAAAAAAGCATGCCGCACTTTTTGTGTCATAATTTATGCAACATCTTTGCATAAACATCGCATCATAGCCACGCCCCTTCCCGTCGCACAGGCCACACGGCCGCAGCGCAGGGCTTGAAAGCCAATTTAAGAGCCCACAGACGAAATTGATTTAATACAGAGCAGGCAGCTTAAAGCAAATCGCATAAGTTGGCAACTTTTAATGAAAGCGCTCTCGCACAAACGCCGACAGATACAGAGAAAGAGAGCCTGCGAAGAGGTGTGGAGAGAAGCGGAGTGGTTACCAATACGTCTCTCGCAAAGACAAGTCCTGCCGCAACCCATTCCTTCAACAAGCGGCGGCTGGCAGGCGGACGAAATCCTTAACTATAGCCAAGTTAAGACGCTACCAGTTTAATCCCAGAGTGGAGAGTGCTCCAGAGACTAAGACCCAATATATTTATGGCATTCGTAGGTTTAGACAACGAGCTCGCTCTAACTGTTTTTTTTTTTTTGCACCCACTTTCCTACCTTTTTTTCCGCTTCGCACTCTGCATTCCATTTTACATAGCTGGAATACTAAAAACCCCCCTCAGCCATCCAGCTAGAAAACTCAACAGCCAGTTGGCTTGTGTCTATTTTTAAGGCCCCACTGTGCGCACTGAGGGTGCAGCTGCTAGTGTTTGCTTCGGATGTGGAAGCCATTGCCGACCTAGAGTCATAAATTTGGCGCAGTGGCAGCATAACAATAAGTCACAGACACAACATTGCGAACACACACACACACACGCACAGACAATAAAACATAACTCTCTTATGGAATGTTGCCATCTCTCTTATACGCACAAATCATCTTAACTAAAGTGCTGCAGTGCTCTAAAAGTGGTGGACTCAGTGATTAGTTACTAATATTGCGCATAATTTTAATATAAGCTGGCAAACAGGTTTCATATAATGGAGTGTCAATAGTGGTAAACAAGTGTTATACACATAAACACTTACGAATATCGAATAATAATTGGCATGTGAAAAGTATCGCTTCGATTTGGGAAATATATATTCACTATATGCTGAAAATAAGTTTGCAATAATTCCAAAAAAATTGATTAAAGCTAATGAAATTTTCAAATTTAAAAAAAAAACTTTTATTGTCTCTCTAATGATTTTGATAATTGAACATGTCTCATGGCGGTAAATTGCAATAAGCTCGTTGAATCATTTAAGTTCATAGGGTATCGCTAGCATAGACACGAAGACGCCACATTCCGCTTTGCGTCTGTATGTGTGTGTGAGTGTGTGTTTTGCTTGTGGGGGGGGGGGGGGGAAGCACATGGTCCGAGAAGCGGACGTTATTTGTGCAAACATAAAAGCATTGTAAACAAACATGGCAGAGTATAATATCCACATACAGTCACACTAACACAAACACACACACACGCACGCACACGTACACGCACACTTACGCACCATCATCCAAACTGTGGGTAAGGGGGGACGGTCTAGGTTTATGCTGAGCTGCAAACCCAAGCAAAAAGTTAAACCGTTAAAATTGGTTTACGTATATGCTGGGGACACACAAATGGCCTGGGGGCCACTACTGTCAGGCGGAAAGAGCGAGAGCGATAGCGACGGAATGGAAATGTTGCCGACAGAGAGAAACTATTGTTGTCCTGTTTGTGTTAATAGTGTTCGGTTCTTACGCTGTAACGCACAGTGTGTGTAGCACACTTGATTGTTGTTATCTGCACTACTAGCTCTGCTATTTAGTTTCGCTGTCACTTTGCTAGCTTTCTCATGTCTCGGATTAGATTCTGCCCAACCGCCACCCACCCAGCTTCCTGGTCGAAGCGACATTTGGCTACAATGTAAAGCTCAACTTAATTCAATTTGATCAGCTTTGCAATTTTATTACTTAGTTTTTGATGTCATGTAAGTTGTGGCTAAGAACTCTTAGCCAAACTCATTACTTTGATTTTTTCTTGCGTCGACTAATACTTTGGACTTTTTTCGAAATAGTTTCGCCGCTAAGTTCAAAGGCTAATAAGATCAATTGGCTATTTTGCAGAATGATTTTGCTTGAAAAATAATCGACTTGTTGATTATTAATATTATCGAACTATCGTTTAGGTATTCAAATATCGTTTAATTAAAATCACATGCAGTGTCGATAATTTTATCGGAGATCTTCTCCATCAATTACTAAGTCAAATATACAAATAAGTTTTGCGAAAAAAGAGTTCTCGTTAATTTTGAGTTCGCCAAAAAATTATAATTATGCAGTAGTCGATTTATGAGCATCTCAACTACAACAGAAGGATATTTTCACTAGGTTTGTGACAGTTCATTGTTGCCTTCTGTATAAAATCAAGAAAGTTGCTCTATCTGCAACGAACGCTATGCTCATTTTGTAAAGGGGATTAAATATATATACAAATATAAATATATTTTATAGAGAAATAAATAGATTACTATTTTGTGTGAAAGCTTAACTTTGAAATTACATACACAGAGTAATATAGTAAGCTCAATTCGAGGGAGCGAAGACAAAGTTCAAATTGTGCAGCAGGTGACGTCAGCGGCGGCATTGGCTGCCAATAAATTAACTACCTGCCTGGTTTTCTTGCTATCATCATATTTTTATGTAGATTACTATTTCATGTGAAGGCTTAACTTTGAAATGACATATACAGAGTATGCTGTAGTATAGCAATACCTTTGCAAAATATGTCATTTGTTCGCTTTCATTTTTCGCCGGACTACAAATTGTAAATCGCAGGACGTACAGCCTGTTAGTTGCGCATTCTGCGTGATTCACACTGACTGCATTGACCTGGATGTGAAATGGACGTTTTATATCGATACGCGCAAACATATGCACCTGTGTGTGTACGTGCATTTTGAGGACACATACATATCGATATACCTAAGAATGGGAAGCCAAGCACTGTGCTAATTTGCATATGTGAGCAGCAACCACAGGACACATTTGTCTGCCTATTTATGCAGGTGTGTGTGTGTGTGTCGCCCAATGGGTGTAAGTGTGTGTTTAGATTGTGTTGCTTTTGCATTGCATTCGACAAAATTTGACATCGAGAAATGTCCTTGATTCCTGCACGCACCACTCATATCTTTCCATTTATTCCGTTGTCACCATATTCGTTTTTGTGTGTGTGTGTGTGTCTGTGGGGCTGGCTAAGTGGTTGAGTGCGGTCATTAGCAGTCGACACTATAATTGAGTTATATGTGCTACAATGCTCCAATGCATACTGGCCCTTGACCACCACAATTGGAGATACATGTACAGTGGACAGCAGTCGACAGCTCGACAGCTGTGGGTGCAACCTTTTGGCCGCACAAATTGTGATGCAAAGAAAGGCAAACACACAGTTACACCTACACCCACACAGTCACACCCCCACAGTCACACCCCCACAGTCACACCCACACAGTCACACCCACACACACGTACAGTGGCAGCGTAGAAGTTGGGTGGTTGGCCACCAGCAGCCTTGCTCAACCGCAAATCCCTAGCACGCGCCTAGAGTTGAGCACCCGAACAGCAGACTAAGTTGAGATTTAGCCGGAATTGTAACGGTTCGTGCACACGGGGCTGTGGGTGTGTAGGCTATTCACCTGTTTCACCCGCTGCCCAGTCAAAATGTAATTGATGGCCTCGGAGCCCTTTCACTTCGTCAAGCAAGAGCTTTGCATATTCACATCTATTCTTTGTAACCCTGAGTAGCTCCATATATACACACATATACACACATACATAGAGTGGTGCACGATTGTTTGCGCACAGTCACAACAAATTAAACCATTTAAAGCAAATCGAGCTGCTCTAAGACCCGCAAGTAGCCAAGTGGCTATGCTGTTGTTCGCCCGACCAAGGTTATAAATTTTAAATTTAGTCATCAGCATCCCAAGAGTGGTGCCGCACAGCATAAGCAGCAAACACATTTTCCCATTTTCGCTACAAATCAAACTAATTTACATATTTGCGTTTGACATCGAATTGGCAACATCAACGCCAGATTCGCAGCCGGAACGAGTCGACTGCACGGCTATCCCCCAATTTAACTGTCATGTCACAGTCAGCGTCCTCCATTGCGCCCATTGATGGTCGTTCTGCTGCAGCCTTGGTGTTGTCAATTTCAGTTTATCTCTATCGTGTTTAACAATTTTCATTCCAGTTTTTGCGTAAGCGAAAATTGCTCTGTATTGCCAAATGTGTGTGGAAACATTTTATAAAATGCATTTTAAATGCAATTTTTATTAAATTAATATTTAAAACACGTCTGCTCTCGGTATTTGGAATCGAATTATTTATAACAATGCACATAACTGAAAATGTAAATGAGATAAAAGTATCCTTCGAATGGCAACAAATTCAAAATTTAAATAAACAATAAAACAAACCAAAACATGTTAATTGCTTTTGTGGCAATTATCGACAATATTTCCGATGGCCAACAATACTCGTTATTTGGAGCTTTCTTAAGCAATATTTCAGTTTTATATAATTGAGATGGAATTTTCTTTAAATGAACACGTAGATAGCTTATACATAAATCTAGTCTTTGTCAGGTTTAAAATCCAATTAGATATGCCGCAGGATGCATTTCGATTGTTGTCTACTACTGGGGTATGTGGCTTTGGGTGTGTCCAGTGGTTGTGCTTGGTGAGTGCTAATGTGGGTGGTGTGTGACTGTGTGTGTGTGAGTGTCTGAACACTGGAATTCCTTAGCTAAATTGATATTGTCGACGCCGCTGCAGACATCGGCGTCTGATGACGCAAATGAAGGCGCATAGCAACAGCTGATGTCATTTCTATGAAGTCTTCGCTGCGTTTGCGGCAGCGCCACCAAATTAAGTAAATCGGAAAATTCGCCAAATCCCCACATTGATGGAAATTCTAGCACGCGCAGAACAACAACTGGTGTGTGAGTGTGTGTGGGTGCCTGAAGTGGGCAACATTAGATAGCCGAAGTGGTGGAAACTATGAGATAATCGTTGCATTATGAATTCCATTTTTAGACTCAACACTTAATTCCTGGAAATTCATATTTGTTTGCTGCGTAATCAGCGAGAAGCTCGTGCCGCCCCAGCAAGCAAGTTCGATATTAAATTATTGTCTTAAATTGATTTGAGGCATTTGTCCTTTCTAAAAAGTAATTCTTAATCTTGGATTTGTTCTATTTTTGAAACCTTTTCTCAGCTCAAATTAAATAAACCTTTTTAAAATACTTTTGAACAGATTTAAAAAAAAAGTTGAATATTTTATCCAATTTCTCTACGACATCAATTCGAGGGTAAATAAATCTTGTTAAATTACTTTTTGTTTTGCTTATGAACGCATCAAAAAAATCTATTTCTTCAATCGTCGAAAAGATACTCAATTTTGCATATCCCCTGTGTTCTTCGTATTTTTGTATTTTTCTTTTATATCAATTCGAGCTAAAATAAGAGAAAGTTGTCGTTTTCCAATAAGTATGCAATGCAAGTCACTTTAATATAAAATTCATTTAACATAGACTTTAGACTTGGATTTCCCCATTTTCCATTTTCTTGTCGATGTTGCAATGCAGGCTCTTGCCGTCAATTTGAATTTTAGAGTATGCGAGCAACAAAGCAAGGCTCCGTTCCGACTTCTCTGTGTATAGCAATATCATGGCTGTCGGCACACACGCACACACACACACGCACACACAAACAGCGCAACTGAAGCAAGTCCACATGACTGAAGAAAATTGTGTGTGTAGAATAGTGGCAAGTGTCATATCCTGTTGCTTGACCTATTTGAGATACTCACACACCCACACACAGCACACACACCCACACACAGCACACACACCCACACACAGCACACACACTGTGTCACAGACATGGCCACATTGATAATTCCGTTTCCGTAGCTTGTTTGTCGCATTGCCTGCTCTTAGGCGCCCATTGTGGCTCACTAGTACGTGTTAGCTTCGACTTATGGCCTGCAGTTAGTTATATGGCTTACAGTGCGGATTAGGTGCATTATATTGAGGCGCTGGGCGAGAAGAGAGAGGAGAAGTACGAGGCAAAACAGAGGCAAAGCAACTTTTGCAACCAATTGTAAATTCAACTCATTCATTTTATTCATATTTCGCTTGCAGATGTGAAAACCAAGAGTTTAAAGCAACAAAGGCAGATGAATGGAGACGGTCACGTCGCACCAGCAGATACGCCAGGATGCAGAGCCCGAACGCCAGGACAAAGCAACCAGACATGTGTCCGCTGACTACTCGCAGCTGGTGCCAGAGTAGCTGGCCAAATTAAAACAGAGCCCTAGAACCAATCCTACAGCTTGCAAATGAAATTTAAGCCAAGTCTATTGGCGCAGCACTTGAATAATATGTTCGCAAACTTCCTAAATGCGAGCAGCGACACAAAGTCAGCGACAGCGTGAGTGCAGAAGGGTAATTTAGTTTCGTGGCAGAAGGGTGATGGGGGGGGGGGCGGGGCCGTTTAATGGCCGTGGCACGTGTTTCCATTTCTTATTGGGTGTTGCAGGGTGCTCGTTCTCTCATGATCTAATAATTTGCGTGCTATATACATAATTATGATGTGTTGAATTTGTCGCCAGCAATTTCTAATATTTACCTATGTATTATTTCTAATTGTCTAGATGTAAATAGTCATTATAATTATTATATTAAAACTGTGTAACAATAACAACAACAACAACAACAGCAACTGCAGCAACAACTCTTTGCAACAAAATTATACGTTTTTGAAAATTTAATAAACAAATATTTATTACAACATTTAGTATTTGTGCATTAACTACATTTATAATGAATAAAGCAAAATACAAAAAAGCAAAAAAAAAAAAAAAGAAACAAAAAAAAAATACCAAAACAAAAGCAAAAAATTAAACTATTAACTAGTAATTATTATAATGTGATGTTATACATATAATATACATATATACATATATAAAATAAAAACAAAATAAAAAATCGATGTATGTATATATACATACATATATACAAAGATAGAAAAAACAACTTTAAACAGAATGTTAACCAACAAATGATTAAAACATACAACAACAACAACAAAAAAAAAAACAAAACATTTTATTAAGTAGTTTTTTGAATTACAATTTAATAATACGTACATACATACATAAATAAATAAAATAATTAAAAACAATTGGAATGCAAATTTTTTGCGCAAGCAAATCAAATGCGTTTTTCTACACAACCGATACAACAAGTTATTAACTCGTCAAAATCCGAAACTAGAATTTGTAAATTTTTCAAATTAGCTTGCTATTAACAAAATGTAAATGTTGTGCGAAAATAAACAATTAGGTAACATACAATTGAAGTGGAAATTGAAAATTATAAGCAAAAACGAAAAAATAAGTCTATATATATATATATATACGAAAATTACTTTGTGTAACAAGAAAAACTAAAAAATTAGCGACAAATTTGTCATTACCAATATATTTGCAATTGAATGTCATTGATTTAGTTCTTGTGTGTATTTACTAAGCGTGCTAAGTACAATTTGCTAATCTATAAGATCGGCTCGCAATCTGAGCCCAGATATTGATTCAGTGTCAGTTATTCAGTATAAGCTATAACCAGCCTTGTTGATCATATTCAATTTCCAAATTGCACGTTTTCTTCTCAAATAACTACAACTCTTGTACATTGTAATGAAATAATACGAAATTATACACATATATATTACACAGAATGAAATATAATACACAATATATGTGTATGTACTTATACTGTTAACGGCTTACATACATATATATATATATACTTTAGTTTTCTACATAAATCGCATTTCTTCCACTTTCACATAACACTTAAACAGCAAAACAAGGAAACAAAAAAACAACAATCAAAAATGCAGTAATCTTTAATTTAACAAATTAATTTTTATATTTATATTTTGATGAATTTGTGTTTCTTCTGCCACGCTCAAAATTATGGCGAGCCTTATAATTAAACTCGATATAAACTTTAGTTTCTATTAGTTTTTGTTATTTATATTGTTAAATAAATATAAGTTTCGATTCGCAATAAAACTACAGTTACAAATTTGAAATATACATAAGAATATATTTTCAATATTTTCGTTTTTCTTATAGTATTAATAACATTTTAATTTCTTCATCAACTTGGCACGGCAAATAATTTGTACAAAATCGATAAATATTTAACCTAAATCCTTCACAGACACAAATCACACATGGAGTAAAACAAAAAATTAAAACAAAAACAAAATAAGAATAAAAAAAACAATTTAAGCGCAGAAGTTCAATTAATAAACATTAGAATTTTAATATAATTAACTAGTTACATAATTTCAATATTTATATGCATAAATATTTAAAAAATAAAAGAATACAAAAAAAAAACCAAAAAAAAAAAAATTAATAAAATCCAACAAAGAAAGTTATATTAAAATGCATAGAAAGTGAGTTTCATAAAACCCAAAAACAATTTGTTTCAGACTCGAAAAATGATGTACTTTAAAATTGAATAAAATTCAACAAAGTTCTCTAGAGAGAATGCCCAAAAAGCGAACAATAGAGCAAAAAACTGCTTTCATGTCGAGAACTGAGGAGTCGCGCAATTTATGTTGCGACTTTCACACTCTCAGCTTGCAACCAGCTTTTGCGGCACACTCCAATTCCTTTAAGCTGCACACACACACCAATACACACAAACCGTATGCAACATGATAATGATGTTTATTTCGATCATGATAATGATCATGATGATGTGTTCGCCCAATGCAATGCGATTGCATTGGGAACAGTTACTTACCAACAATAATTCCAGGCATATCGAAGCATTTCAAACACTTAGACAGCAATCAGTAAAACGGCAAAAAAAAAAAAAAATGAAAAAAAGAAGCTAAGTAAAATATAAATAATAAAAATTAAACGACGGCAATAAAAGAACAAATTTAGTACTTAAAAACATTCAAAGAATTTCTCCGACGACATCTGAAATGATAAATGTTTGAGAAAACAGACACACAGACACAAGCATACACACACAGATACACATGCACACACGCACACACAGGCACACAATAAATAAACGAATAAATAAACAACAAAAGTGAATATTCAAAGAAAATGGGATTCACTTATGTGTATGATGTATATTCAAAAAGCAATAATACTGAAATCATGATTAACAAGTGGAACACAGTAAGAACAAAAGTAAACAATTGACATGAGCATAAATTAATATTTATATATATTTTATTTAAAGTTACATATACATATATATATATATATATATATATATCTACATATATATATATAAATATATTTAGTGCAAATCAATGAATTAGCAAGCAAAAAGCATTGAGTTGAAATTGCTAACCCAAAAGTTTAATATTTACAAAATATTGAAGTATCAATGTGCAATTGAAAAGCGTTTTAAACAATACGCAAAATAAAAGCCTATACACGCCTCCAGATATATAAATACATACATACATAACTATGAAATACATACCTATATTAAATTAAATTGTATACATACTATAATATAAATCTGAGAAAGGTAAAAATTCAAAGAAGTGAAGGAAAATCATTTAGAGTTGCGTGCACACCCAGTAAAAAAATTAAACGATTTAAATATACATATAACATACACAAACAAACACACACACACAAACACACACACCACCTATAACATTAAATCAAAAATTAACAAGAAACTTAAAACTGTACTTTATTATAAATTATTATATAACAAAACCAAAAAAAAAGCATATAAAAATTGCAACAGCAAAAACAAATACGGTTCAACTCAAGTTTTTGAGCAAATACTCATAATTGTTAAAAATGTTTAAATACTAAAATACATAATACAACAATACAAAACCAAAAAAATATATACAACAAAAAAAATATATATTAAAATAATAAAAAAAAAAAATATGAAAAGAGCCGTGTAAAACTTCATATTAAAAACATTCTTACATCTCTATATATTTTTCCCTCTTTAGACAATTTAGTTAATTATTGAAATAACAAATAAACCTTACAATTAAGTGTTAGTCTTATATACATACATAATTATAAATAATAATAAAAAAAGAAAATAACAAAAAAAGGAAAAACGTGAAATGAGTAGCGAGAAAAGGTAAACGAGTCAACAAATTTCAAGTGCGATAACCAAAACCAAAACAAAAAAAGGAAAGCGAAAAAAAAAACAAACAAAAATCTGCAAAAAGCATTTTAAATTAAGATGATTGTTTCACCATTTGTGTTAGAATCAAATTTGTTGTGTTGTTTCATTTCTCATTTTCAATTGGTCAGACATCAAATGATTTACTTACATTGATTGAAGAATAAAAATTATTAAACAAAAACAAAAAAAAAAATCATTCTTTTGTATACGTATATAAATTTTCAATCTATGGCTGGCACATGGCTTTCAGGCTGTTAGGTATCCAAATATTTTGTACCGCCAACATTTGATAGTATCCATATTAATGAATTCATTTACTCAATGCAGGAGGATAGCTTATCAGTATGGAATCGGACTGCCACTGATATGACCAGTACAACACGTATCCGTGATACGTTACGCAGGATATTAAATATACCTCTAACAACTGCAATGGAGTATAAGATACACTGTGATAGCCTTAAATACGTTTCAATGTAAGTATCCAGATGCATATGCTCGAACCCACTCAGTCACAGCGGCAATGCTCAACAAAGTAAAATAATTACCAACTGCCTTAGGCCCCACAGTTGTTATCAAGTTTCAAATAATACGTGTAAAGCTCTAAGTTGGAAGTCGACATCCTGGCGACGCTGATGCAACAATTGGCCGGCAAATCAAAGTCATTTGCAACAAATTAATTCTTGAACTAATCGAATGAAATATTCCTCTTTTATTTTGCAGTAATAAAGGCGCATTGAAAAGCTGAAATTCAGTGAATAACTACAAACACAAAACAAAAACAATAAGAAAAAAACAAACAGATGATTTAGTCACTAGTAAATGGAGCAACAATAATGCAGCAACAGACACAACAACATCAGCAATAACTACGACTACAACTACAACAGCAACAACATCAACAACAACATCAACAACATCAACAACAACAACAACATCAACAACTACAACCACAACGATAACAAACACACTAGCAGGCGCATAAGTGCGACAGGCACAAACAACACAAGGACATCTGGTCCTGATGATAAATACTATATTGATAATGCTGTTCAGAATGAGATTGATGATATGATAGAGTACCATATAAAGACTAATCCAATTCCCTAGGCCCAACCCCAGCAACTAGCAAGCCCAATATTTAAGCGCTAATAATACAAATCTTTGTATTTTGAAGAAATTTTACAGTCAGTTGTATATATGAAACGCCATAAATACTTTAGTTTGTATGTATAAAGTTTTTACATTCAGTCATTCCCAATTAAAACTGCATAAGCCAAACTTAATCAAAATTCTAAGCTGCAAATTTTAGAAAATCATTGGCAATACAAATCCATGTAATATAGAATTACTTTCTATACACCTGCAAACCCCTCCCTACCCCCCAAAAAAAAAAAATTAATCCTCGCCTACACATCAATTGTATTAGTACGAATAGTTACAGCTTATAAGCGCCGTAGTAGCCTTTTCAACTAAGCTCTTTGCCAAGATATACATGTATATATATATTTTTATATATATATATATATACATATGTACATTCAGTGAAAGAGTTAGAATTACACTCACAAAAGTCAGCCCCAGTTAGTGGTTACTATCTTTATCTGTTTGAAATGATTATTTTAAAATTATTATAAAAAGGAAACTGAATAATCAAATTGTTTGTTTTTGTTCATCAAGAAATACAAGTTTTTTACAAGAAGAAAAGAAAAAAAAAAGAAAAAGTAAATATTGAAACAAAAAATAAAACCACGTTGTTTACATTTATATATGATGATGTACATATATACTTACCTAGCATACACATGTGTATACACGCATATACATACATACACACAAATTTTCTCCACAAACTTACAGTACAGTACAACCAACCTAGAAACAGAAGTCTAATAAAGGATACTATTAAAGTTGCAGAAACTATTTTAAAATAAAATACGTCTTCTCAATGATCTCTAAAGAGCATGTCTAGATGGGAACTCGTCGCAAATATCTTGTCCTTAAATCAATCAATGCGAATATTTTTAAATAAGTATCTAAAGGCATCATTTTAAGCTGAACAACAAAATCAGAAGGCAACCGGCTTTGACCAAATCAAAAGTTGTAACGCATACTTTTAGAGTGCCAGAAGGCCTTTAACTCGGCCAAATCCTTTCAGATTTGTTGAGGACCTATTGCGTTAGGTGCGCTCACCACCATTAACTATATCGATCGGCTTTCAAATTTATGTGGGTCATCTAAGGCCCAAACACACAATTTTGCTCCGAGGGCGAATGAAAAACTGTCTAAAAGCACCAAATTCTTCATAGCTCGGAAACGAATCAATGATACGGCTGAGATATTATAGCTTTTCTATATAGAAAATCCCTATAATCGTGGTTCTTTCGTCCTTTTAAATGTGTATTTCGACATGGCAGCACATCGATCATTTTGATTGAAAACATTTTGTAAATTCTGAAAAAATTTTAAAGCAAGTTCAAGTTTCGCAATACAGGTTTTTGAAGGACATGGTGTTCTAGGATCACAAAGACCAGCGCCATCAATTTACTATTAAATGATCATCCATAAATGTTTTATTAATTGAAAAATGTGTCTGCAAGACAGATTATTATTTAAAACATGATTAATTGCGTCAAAAGTTTCCTTCTCATTTGTCCTCGTAAAAGGTCAAATCACATATATAGACATCCGATATGAGACAATCACCCTCCTGCAAAGCAATCAAAGGTTTGTATCATTTGAATAGATGACGCTAATGTATAACACAAACATACCGCTGGAGTGATGCCGACCAGCGCATCAGCATGACCATAGAACTCTTCCTTGAGCGAAATGACAATTGTCTGCAAATTGGTTGTGTGATCTCTAATATACGAAGCGACTTTGCCAATATTTGTGTTATCCAATGCGGCGTCGATCTCGTCAAGCACAAAGAACGGCGCTGGATGATAGCTTAAAAAGGGAATCATAGACAAGCGTTAGAAGCATATGCATATATATATTTATATATATATATATATCAATCTGACCCACCTGTGTGTGGAGAAGAGCAGAGCAAGTGCTGCAATGGTTTTTTCACCGCCACTCAAATTGCTCATAGGCTGGAAACGTTTACCGGGTGCCACACAATTGTAATTGATGCCATCCAGGTAGGGTTCCTCGGGATTATCGGGTCCAATGTACGCCTGGGCGGCTTCGTTGCGTGCCAGTTTCTTGTAAATACTATCGATGGCATCAGATATGTGCTGACAGCATTGTACAAATCGTGAGGATCGCTCATTCTTAACCTTTTCAAATGCAGCCTTAGCTTTCTTAGCTTTGCGTCGCGCATTCTCGAACTCTTCGTTGGTGGACTGAACTTTCTCCGTGACAAGATCCAGTTTTTGCATTGCCTTCATATTTGGCGTTTGTATGCGCTCGAGCACATCCAGCTTGGCTTGCAGATCCTTCAGCAACTGCTCATTGGTTTTCTTGAAGGCGGAGTCATCTTTAAGTTTGCACAGTTCACGTGGAAGCGATCGATAGTCTACCTCAATGCTGCTTACAATAAAATTAAAATCGTTAGCTGGCTAGTATTTAAAATCTACAGCAGCAGCAGTAACTCACAGATTGTCGTTCATCATGGACGTTGATGGCTCCAAACTATCTACATCAGTTTGGCGCACAGCATCGTCCAGAGAACCTTTCAGTAAAGGTACCACAATACAATCGGTCTTCAAGGAAATAAAGTATGTTAAAACAAGAACAGGTTCGTTTTTTTTTTTTTCATACGTACTTTAGCCTGCAACAGTATGTTCTGTCTCTCGTTTTTCTTCGCCTCGATTTTGGACTCGGCTGATGACATCTGGCTGCCAACATTGTGTATTTCTTTCGCCAAGTTTGCAACATCTCGTCGGGCTTTAGAAATGTCCTCTTCCATGTCATCCACTGCCTGCTTCTTGGCTTGCTTCTCCTGCTTGAATTTCTCCATTTTCTCCTTTTCCTCATCCATTTCCTTCAAATACCGTGCCTCTGCCGTTTTCAAACCTTCCAATGCATCTTCCTCATCCTGTACGCTGCGTTCCCAGCGACCAACGTTCTCTAAAATCGTAATTTTATAGTTAATATTGAATAGAGATTATATATGATAGTAGACCACTCACTTCGCGTGTCCTTTTGCTTCTCAAAGTCCAGTTGATTGTTAATACCATCGATTTGCTGCTCGAACTCGGCACGTTTGCGTGCCCGTTCCTGTTGCATAACCAGCTCACGCTCCTCGTATTGCCGTATGTTCTTCAAACCAAGCCGATTGCAGAAGGCGGCAAATACTTTGTCATCCACATTATTCATGTTCTCCTTGATCTCCTGTATATGCTCCTCGCGATCCTGCATACGACGCTCGATTTCGCTGATTTTAGGCTGTGCATACAATAAAAAGGGATTATAATTTGTATTATTTATTTGCATTATGCAATCCAAACTCACCCCAAAGTCATCCAGCTGGCTCTGCACCTGCTGCAACTGATTATCATATTGGCTAATAGACTTTTTCGATGACTCCAAGTCCACCATGCTGTATTTGAGTCGATTCTCGAGACCCTTTATCTGAGACTCAACGGTTGCCAGCTCACTCTGTTTGCGAGACTTTTTGACCAGCTCTTTGAGCTCCTCGTTGAGGCGCTCCTTCTGCATCTTTAACTGCGCCATGTGCTTTTCGTCCCAGCGTTTGGCTTTGCGCGCCAAATCGTGACTACCACCAGAGATTAGACCGGACTTTTGATAGAATGTGCCATCCAGGGCAAGGGCATCGAAACGCGATCGATCGATTTCGTAGGCTACCTTCATTGCATCCTCTGGAGTCTCACAAACCAGTGCATTGCCAGTGGCGAACAAAACGGCACGCTCGATCTCCTGCGGCTCGAACTTCAGCACATCGAAGACAAGCCGTACATTGCGCGGCTCACTGATGTTCCGCAGTCTCTCCTTCAATGGCTTCACTTGCAAGTAGTCCAATGGCAGAAAGGTCTCAACCTCCAACATTTGCTCTTTTAAGATCTGCAAAAGGCGTAGAGAATAAACACATAATATAGAGCCTATATTGACTTGGGTAGTGATGATGTTCACGAATGCATCTTCTTTATGTGGTCTTAGACGTCTTCACGACACAATTATAATGGCCTTTTAGACAGAGCTCGAAGAGATTAAGATATGCTATTTGACCACACACCTGAATGCAATGCCGCGCTGTTTTCTCAGTGTCCACAATGATGGCTTCCATAAACTTGCCCAGCACCTTGGTGACGGCCACGTTGTAGCGCTTGTGAGTGGGCTGACACATGTTGATCATGCGATCGTAGACGCCGGGCACCTGTTTCTTAAACAGTTCGACCACCTCCTGTTTTTTCTTGCGACGGGCATCCTCGTGCTTGTCACTTTTCGCATCGCCCAACTGATCCCGAACATTCTCCAGCTCATGTTGCTTTTCGGCAATTTTCTCCTTGGAGCTGCCCACATCACGTCGCAACTCGTCCTTGATACGATTTTGCTCCTCGAGTGCCGCTTGAGAAGATTTAATGTGATCCATAAGCTTGTCTCGCCGCTTTACAGCTTCTTCGCGCTGCAAGGATAACTTCTTGTAGGACTCTTCGACAGACGCCCTACGATTCGTTTCGCCATCAAGCATATCTTGTTCCGATTTCTGCTCACGATTGACCGAGTCCAACTCGGAACGATATTGTGTGGCGGTTGCTTCGGCTTCCTGTTTGAGTCGATCATATTCCTGCTGAAGTCCCTCTTCCATATTGACGCTTTTGCCACGTCGTTGCGACTCGTTCTCGATCTCATCCTCGAACCGCTTCTTCAACAGCTCCACATCGCTCAATTGTTTCTCCAGCTTTTGTATGTCCAGCTGGTGTGCGTTGTCTGCCTCGCGTGCTGTCTCTAAAGTCTTCTGCAAGGACGCCAGCTTCTTCTTGCAATGCGCTACCTTTTCCTTTGCTTTTATGTATAGTGGACGACGTTTATTTAGTTGCGTCTCGAATTCACGTATCTCCTGATCAATTCTAGCCAAATCTCGTGTTATTTTTCCCGCATCTTTCTTCTTTTCACGAAGCACCTCGTCAGCTGCCTCTTTTCGTAGTTCCACAGCTTTCAATTCCTGCTGCTTCACCTCCAAGTCGGCGTTATACTTTAGAACGTCCTTCTCAACGTGAAACAATCGAAACAATTGATACTCAACTTGTTTTTCGTTCTGAAAATAATTAAATGCTCATCAATGCAGAACAAGTTGAAATGCGCTTAAGGTGCGTACATATTCATCCTGTAAGCGTGTGTAGCGTTCGGCTTCCATTTTCTCATGTTTGGCCTCCTTGCGCTCGGCTGCGATGCCTTTTTTCTTCTGGTACGTAAACTGTGTCTCCTCCTCAGCGACAATCATTTCCTGCTTGAGACGATTGTAGTCATCCTTCAGAAGGCCCGATCTAGCAATTAAACATTCTATTAGTGTAATAAATAATAGTTCCTGTGGTGATTTCTAGGCGGCTCACCCGCTAATTTCTTCAAAAAGCGCAGTACGTTCCTTAGGCGTTTTCATCGCTATGTTTTCCACAGCGCCTTGGAACACTAGAAAATTCTTTGCCTTCACATTGATGCCCAGTTTTTCCAACTTATTCAGATAAGTATTGCTCGAGACACTCTGAAAGTGTACAGTTTAAGTTTATTACTGGGAGAGAAATACACGTAATACACATACTTCGCCGTTGATGCGATACTCTGAGGAGCCGCTAATTACTGCGCGTTGAAAATCCATATGCTTCTCGCCATCCAAAATAAATTTGGCGGTAACATAGCAACTGCGCGCCACAGGCTTGCCGATGGATGAGCCATGGATAAGATCGTTTAGTCGCTTCACACGCAGACTGGAGGTCTTTTCGCCCATAACAAAACTGATGGCGTCCATGAAGTTTGATTTGCCGGAGCCGTTGGGTCCAATAACGGCATTGAATTGCTTCAAGGGCCCAACAACAATGTGGCCGCGATACGACTTGAAGTTTTCCATTTCGATGAATTGAAGAAACGCAGTTTCTTCGTCTAATTTGCGGGCAGCTGGTGCCGTCAATCTGTGGCTAATATCCTCATCGTCTTCAGCCATTGTGTTAGATTAATAGATTAAAATCACAAAAAAACAATAACAATTAATAGATTTTCCAAATTTTCCACCAAGAAGATTCTCTTTTGTATTGCCATTCACAGCGAATTGCCACCAGTGTTGCAAATTACAAACGGAACGCAGCATAAACATCAATAGAAGCAATCTGAATTTATCGATAATTTAATGATGCGCATTTCAATTAAGTAAAGAAAAGTATCGTTCGCGAAATATATTTTGGTTGACTCAAAATTATAAATCTTCGATTTGTGTTTGAATGTTTGAGGGAAAAAAGAAAATCGGAAGGTCGATAATTACTAAATCGCATTAAATAAAATGTACAAAAAAGTATCAATGTTTTTATTTATTCTGCTTCAAAAACATTTATTTTGCTTAACGAAATAACTTTGGATATGGACCTTATTAATATTACAATACAATAAATAATTAATAATAGTTATCATTTGGAATCTTTGGCTAAATGGCTGCTATGTTTTAGTCGACCTCCTCGACTGTGGGCCCCTTGTGGCTTCCACCGCCGAAGCCTCCTGATTGCTGACCACAATGGGGGGCTTGAGGATTACCGCCGCCGCCTCCAGATGCTTGCTGGTGCATCTTCATCATGACTGGACTACAAAACTTAGTGAGCTCCTCCAGCTTATGTTCGTACTCCTCCTTTTCGGCTGTTGTATTTCCATCGAGCCACTTGATGGCCTCAGCGCACTTATCGAGCACACTGTTGCGATCTGACTGGGTGAGCCTGTCGCCACCCTGCTCGGCAGCCTCTTTCACGCCAAAAACATAGCTCTCCAGCTGGTTCCGAGCAGCGATTCTCTGGCGATGTTTCTCATCCTCCTCGGCGTAAGTTTCTGCCTCGCTCACCATACGGTCAATGTCCGCCTGCGATAGACGACCCTTATCATTCTTGATGGTGATGTTCTTGGCATTGCCGGTGCCCATCTCCTTGGCAGTCACATTCAGAATGCCATTGGCGTCCAGGTCGAAGGTCACCTCCACCTTGGGCACACCGCGAGGCGCTGGTGGAATGCCGGTCAGGTTGAAGGTGCCCAGCACGTTGTTGTCCTTCGTCAAAGCGCGCTCTCCCTCAAACACTTGGATGGTCACGGCGGGCTGGTTGTCTGCGTATGTGGTGAAAGTCTTCGACTGCTTGCAGGGAATGCGACTGTTCCGCTCAATTAGCTTCGTCATCACTCCACCAGCTGTCTCTATTCCCAGTGAGAGAGGTGCCACGTCCACCAGCAGCACATCCTTGATGGCGCTGCTCTGGTCTCCAGATAGAATAGCAGCCTGTATGGCTGCACCGTAGGCTACCGCCTCGTCTGGATTAATGGACAGATTGAGGCTCTTCCCGCAGAAGAAGTTTTGCAGCAAGCTTTGCACCTTGGGAATGCGTGTTGAGCCACCAACCAGAACGATATCGTGGATTTGGTTCTTGTCCATCTTGGCATCGTTGAGTGCCTTCTCCACCGGCTGCAGTGTATTGCGGAACAGATCGCCACAGAGCTCCTCGAAGCGCGCTCGGCTAACCTTTGTGTAGAAGTCGTGACCCTCGAACACTGCATCAATCTCAATGGAGGCTTCGGTGCTGGAGGACAAAGTGCGCTTCGCTCGCTCTGCTGCCGTCCTCAAGCGACGCAGCGCTCTCGGATTGGAGCGTAGATCCTTCTTGAACTTGCGCTTGAACTCGTCCGCCAAGTGGCTAACCAGCCTGTTGTCAAAGTCCTCGCCACCCAGATGCGTATCTCCAGCAGTGGCTCGCACTTCAAACAGCGAGCCCTCGTCAATGGTCAGAATGGACACATCAAAAGTGCCGCCTCCCAAATCGAATATCAGCACATTGCGCTCGCCCTTAAGATTCTTGTCCAGGCCATAGGCTAAGGCGGCTGCAGTTGGCTCGTTTATAATGCGAAGAACGTTCAGCCCGGCAATGGCGCCGGCGTCTTTAGTGGCCTGGCGCTGTGAATCATTGAAGTACGCCGGCACAGTGATGACGGCGTCCTTTATGGTGGTACCCAAGTAGGCTTCGGCTGTCTCCTTCATCTTGACAAGCACCATCGAGCTGATCTCCTCGGGGGCAAAGCACTTCTCATCGCCCTTGAATTCCACGCTCATCTTTGGCTTTCCGCAGTCGCTGACCACCTTAAAAGGCCAATGCTTCATATCTTCTTGAATCTTCGAGTCATCGAACTTGCGTCCAATCAAACGCTTTGCGTCGAAGACTGTGTTCTTCGGATTCATGGCCACTTGGTTCTTGGCCGCATCTCCAATCAGCCTCTCAGAGTCTGTGAACGCCACATAGCTGGGTGTTGTCCGGTTGCCCTGGTCATTGGCTATTATCTCCACCTTTCCGTGCTGGAAAACGCCAACGCACGAGTACGTGGTGCCCAAGTCAATACCAATAGCTGGCATTCTGTTGTTTATTTGATTCTCTTCTCGATTGACCAACTTTATCCGTTTTAAACTATTTGCTGTTAAAAGCACTTATATGTGTTTTAATATTTTCAATAAATATTTGTTTTTCGTAGTTTTTTGAAATTGTGTTAGCTTTTTCAGCTTATCCTTTCCAATTCAATTGTGTTTTCACACCGATTGCTTGTTTGCAACTGTGTCGTGGTAGAAATTTGCTCTTCTATTTATACTCAGATACTGAGTGGTGGAAATCTCGAGATAACCATACAAGAGTGCAGAACGTTCGAGACGCTTCTGCAAAGTGCGAGAGCGAGACGCATACATTGGTATACATTATACATCTATTAGTTCACAAACATAATGAATTATAGAATTATCTCCAGCATAAAAATAAAAATACAATATATATAAATAGAAATTCATTTGAAAATAACAATTCTATTTCTGGTTTATTACAAATTCCTACGTCATGTCTTGGGCGACAAAGGCATCTTTAAGTCAAAGGCATAAACAACAATAATCAGTCTGCTTAGTGCTTTTAGCAAAATAATATTTTTGAAGCTTCGAAGTTATACAGCTATATAGTTATATACAAAATAAATATATCGGGACCATGACTCCGAAAGAGTATGCTCTCTTCTGAGCACCAAGAAGTGAAGAGCTGATTTTAAAGTCTGAAACTGAAGCTAAATATAATAAATAAATAAGTAAAAACTGTTATCTTAGATATACCCAAGATAACTAACAATTGTAAATCTGCTGAAATTTAAGTTTTAGCCCGGAGTTCGAAAGATTGTTTTGTTTTTTTATGCTCGTCGTACCAGTCATTGGAAACTTAAGTAAATATTCAACTGCAAACCAGATTTCATTTCGTTTGGCATTAAATATTGGGCTGGTCAGTTTTTGTAAATAAACATTCCCCTTTACCCATACTAATACTATAATCAGACGTACACATTCTATGCGTCTCGCTCTCGCACTTTGCAGAAGCGTCTCGAACGTTCTGCACTCTTGTAGGGTTATCTCGAGATTTCCACCACTCAGTATCTGAGTATAAATAGAAGAGCAAATTTCTACCACGACACAGTTGCAAACAAGCAATCGGTGTGAAAACACAATTGAATTGGAAAGGATAAGCTGAAAAAGCTAACACAATTTCAAAAAACTACGAAAAACAAATATTTATTGAAAATATTAAAACACATATAAGTGCTTTTAACAGCAAATAGTTTAAAACGGATAAAGTTGGTCAATCGAGAAGAGAATCAAATAAACAACAGAATGCCAGCTATTGGTATTGACTTGGGCACCACGTACTCGTGCGTTGGCGTTTTCCAGCACGGAAAGGTGGAGATAATAGCCAATGACCAGGGCAACCGGACAACACCCAGCTATGTGGCGTTCACAGACTCTGAGAGGCTGATTGGAGATGCGGCCAAGAACCAAGTGGCCATGAATCCGAAGAACACAGTCTTCGACGCAAAGCGTTTGATTGGACGCAAGTTCGATGACTCGAAGATTCAAGAAGATATGAAGCATTGGCCTTTTAAGGTGGTCAGCGACTGCGGAAAGCCAAAGATGAGCGTGGAGTTCAAGGGCGAAGAGAAGTGCTTTGCCCCCGAGGAGATCAGCTCGATGGTGCTTGTCAAAATGAAGGAGACAGCCGAAGCCTACTTGGGTACCACCATAAAGGACGCCGTCATCACTGTGCCGGCGTACTTCAATGATTCACAGCGCCAGGCCACTAAAGACGCCGGCGCCATTGCCGGGCTGAACGTTCTTCGCATTATAAACGAGCCAACTGCAGCCGCCTTAGCCTATGGCCTGGACAAGAATCTTAAGGGCGAGCGCAATGTGCTGATATTCGATTTGGGAGGCGGCACTTTTGATGTGTCCATTCTGACCATTGACGAGGGCTCGCTGTTTGAAGTGCGAGCCACTGCTGGAGATACGCATCTGGGTGGCGAGGACTTTGACAATAGGCTGGTTAGCCATTTGGCGGACGAGTTCAAGCGCAAGTTCAAGAAGGATCTACGCTCCAATCCGAGAGCGCTGCGTCGCTTGAGGACGGCAGCAGAGCGAGCGAAGCGCACTTTGTCCTCCAGCACCGAAGCCTCCATTGAGATTGATGCAGTGTTCGAGGGTCACGACTTCTACACAAAGGTTAGCCGAGCGCGCTTCGAGGAGCTCTGTGGCGATCTGTTCCGCAATACACTGCAGCCGGTGGAGAAGGCACTCAACGATGCCAAGATGGACAAGAACCAAATCCACGATATCGTTCTGGTTGGTGGCTCAACACGCATTCCCAAGGTGCAAAGCTTGCTGCAAAACTTCTTCTGCGGGAAGAGCCTCAATCTGTCCATTAATCCAGACGAGGCGGTAGCCTACGGTGCAGCCATACAGGCTGCTATTCTATCTGGAGACCAGAGCAGCGCCATCAAGGATGTGCTGCTGGTGGACGTGGCACCTCTCTCACTGGGAATAGAGACAGCTGGTGGAGTGATGACGAAGCTAATTGAGCGGAACAGTCGCATTCCCTGCAAGCAGTCGAAGACTTTCACCACGTACGCAGACAACCAGCCCGCCGTGACCATCCAAGTGTTTGAGGGAGAGCGCGCTTTGACGAAGGATAACAACGTACTAGGCACCTTCAACCTGACCGGCATTCCACCAGCGCCTCGCGGTGTGCCCAAGGTGGAGGTGACCTTCGACCTGGACGCCAATGGCATTCTGAATGTGACTGCCAAGGAGATGGGCACCGGCAATGCCAAGAACATCACCATCAAGAATGATAAGGGTCGTCTATCGCAGGCGGACATTGACCGTATGGTGAGCGAGGCAGAAACTTACGCCGAGGAGGATGAGAAACATCGCCAGAGAATCGCTGCTCGGAACCAGCTGGAGAGCTATGTCTTTGGCGTGAAAGAGGCTGCCGAGCAGGCTGGCGACAGGCTCACCCAGTCAGATCGCAACAGTGTGCTCGATAAGTGCGCTGAGGCCATCAAGTGGCTCGATGGCAATACAACAGCCGAAAAGGAGGAGTACGAACATAAGCTGGAGGAGCTCACTAAGTTTTGTAGTCCAGTCATGATGAAGATACACCAGCAAGCAACTGGAGCTGGAGGCGGTGGAAGCCACAAGGGGCCCACAGTCGAGGAGGTCGACTAAAACAGCGACTAATTTGAATTTCAAACGATAAATAGTATTAATTATTTATTGTATTGCATTGATTCGATCTCACAACCAAAAATTAATTTATAAACCTGTGTATGTTTTATTTAGTTTAATTTGAATTATATTCAATAAAAATAATAATGTTAAATATGTATAATTAATTTCAGTTTGTCTGTATCTTTGAGTATCTACTTGGGCAAACCTTCACGCTCTGCCCAATCCAGCCACGAACCTTCGTAGTTTTTCACATCTGTGAAGCCTAAGGCGGCGGCTGCTTCTGCTGCCTTCAAGCTGCGAACGCCACTTCTGCAATGGAATATGAGTGCTGTGTTGGGATTTGGCTTATTGCGTCCATATTTTGCTTTGAAGAGCTGGTCACTGGCAGCCAGTTCTTGACTGACAATGCCCAATGGAATGTTGATGCTGTTTGGAATTTGACCAGTTTCCTTTAGCTCCTTTGGCTCTCGCACATCGATGAGAAGCTTTTGTGGCTCCTTTGACAGTTTCTTGACGACGCCATAGTCAACAATTCCAATGGCACTTTTGTTGCTGCAAAGACGTTTTGGGGCGCCAAGATAAATTTGATGGAGAATTCTCGATTTGGACTGGAGATTATAAGTGGCATCAGCAGCTAGGTGGCGCACTGTAAAGCACGTTGCTTTAAGTGCAACTTGAGTATAATTCAAGAACATTTTTGGCTTTGCCAAAATATTTTAAACAACAAACGTTATGTAAAATTCAGCGTTTGTGGCAACAATAATTAATACCGCAGCGGCAGTCAGCTGTTTCGAGTACAGCGTTGCCAGACTACAATTTTCAACAACATTTTGTTTAAATTAGCAGTTGCATATAACAAACAATCTATTATTATTAATAAATATACATTTTGTTACCAACCAATTGCATGATCACACTAAGAGTGTATGTCAAGGCAAAGCTCAATCAAGTTCACATCACGTGTTTTATTCAACGAACACCCAACCGTTACTTTGTGTGCACAGACATAATATATGATTTAGTTGTGTGTGTGGCGCCTGATTTGCTCAATTAGTCTTTTTATAAACTTGCGATCCCGGACTCAATTAAACCTTTGTATGAACATGCTACATATAAATATAGAGGAATTCAATATATTTATAAAGAAAAAACCACAACATTTTTCCCATAGACCTGATAAGCAATGAACTGCTTCTCAGTCATTGCATGATTTAAGATATGAAATTAAATGCTTACTTCGTATTTATAAATGTATATAAGTAAAGTCGCGATCCCGGACTCAATGAAACATTTGTATGTACATCTTACTTACAAATTGTGTGTATTAAGAAGGCGAAAGAACATTTTTTACATCGAACTGATAGGCGAAGAAATGTTTACACACCCTCAGTCATTGCATGTTGTAAGATATGAAATAAAATACATTTTATTTATAAATGCATATAAGTAAAGTCACGATCCCGGACTCAATGAAACATTTGTATGTACATCCTACATACAAAAATCCAAAGAAAACTTTTTGCATTGAGCTGATAAGCAATGAAATTTCTACACTTCTGCAGTTATTGAATATTATAAAAATTAATAATTAGGTATTACAACGTTATAACGAAACTATCTTTGTATTTTTTTTTATGCTTTTTAAACATTTCAGTCAGGCGATGTTTAATCAGAAACTAGGAAGCATTTAATCTGACTATGAATTTTGTTCCCATGGTTCGCTAACACAGTATTCACTGATAACACTTTGAAGGTACCTCAAAAGAAAATGAGGTCAACGACTTTGTTAAATGTTAGATACTTAGAAAACTATTGAATCCGGTTGGAACGAGAATATTCTAAATGATGGCCTTACATGTAAACACCTTGAATAAGGGCGATTACACAAAATAATGTTTGTTGTTGTACAACAAAGATTACGGATACTTGTAAACAACATGAATCAGACATATTTCATCAAGTTGTTTTAGTTGTTGTTTTGTTTTTTGTGTGCTTTTTTATTAGTCAAAAAATATGTAACATTTATGGTTCTTATCGCAAATAAAACTAGTTTCGAAATTATGCTGAGAAAAGCAGCTAAATCATTTGGCAACTAAGTACAAATAGGTACATAAGGCTACCTCTTCTATAGCTTATACAAAATGTGTGTAAAAGATAGCTTATGATCGAATACAATACACGAACCATTCGCATCTATTAGGATAAGTCTACTAATATAGACTTTTAGTCATATACAGTTATGGCCTCTTCATGAAATTCATCGTTAGTTGCGATTCGCAGCAATGTGTCCCAGGGATTCGCCAACTCTTATTGTTTGTCCAGCGACAATGTCGAACTGAAAGTTCTTTGGCGCCTCAAACAGCAGGACAATGGTGCTGCCCATGTTGAACTGGCCAACTAGATCACCCTTTTCAAACTTTTGTCGGGATTGCTTCCCGTGGTGTTTGTCATTTAACGATAGCTCGTCGTATTCGTAGGTGGCCGGTGGATGAGCGCCGACCTTGAACCCTGTCCAACGATTTGTTTTTAGCTCGGAGTCCATGTAAATCTCCACAGAGCCCACATTGGTGGCACCCACAGCTGTGTAGCTGAAGAAGCCATGCTTCCAGTTGCCCATGTAGAGCACACGCTCATTAAGACAGAACAGTCCCGGCAGCCAGCCGGCAACCTTTGGACTCACCGACAGCAGCTCACCGGAGAAATGTCGTCGCACTGTCGGCTCCCAGTCGGTGGGTGAATGAAAGCGATGGTAATCACCCGGCGCCAAATAGATGACGCACTGATACAGCTCCGTGGAGCCATCGCGCTTTTCCTTGAGGGCTTGTGCATAGCTCATCGCCTCTCTCGATTGCTCCACCGTCTGCAGCGGTCCCAAGAAATCCTCGATGCTATAACTGACGCCCTTCACCTGTTCGATGAGTGAGTCGCTGGCGCTGCCGAAATGCAGCACTTTGCCATCGGCAGGTGAAACCAGTGGCGATTGAGCATTAATAACCCGAACGCCCTCCTTTAGGGGACGCGTAAAAAACTCTGCCATGCTGTTGTAGTGATTAAAATCCGAATACAAAGCCTCCTCAATGTTAACCTTAAATATGCTTGAGTACCAGCCGTAGACATACGGACGCAACGGATTGGGCATGTAGCAAGCAGCCAGCCAGCCCCAACAGCGACTCATGATGCGCAACGGAAGCGAGCAGTAGACGCGTGACTGGAACTCGGAGGCGGTGCGTGGTGCACCATCCCGAACGGTACGAAATTTATGCAACTGCCATTCGATGGCGCCAAAAACGCACAGACCCACGGGAGCCCAGCGCCACAGGAAGCCTGTCCAACGTGCAATGGCATTGCGACGCACCTGTAGCTGGGTCTGTTGTTTGCCGATTGGTTGTGGACTCTGCTTGCTTTCCAGCTTGTTTGTCTCATTTTTGGGCAATTGTCGAAAGTGTCGCACGAGGGGCAAATTGCCATTTCTTTGCGTATGCTTCGGCTGCAGCTGTTGCTGCTGATCCTGGATGGCCTTGCGCAGATTGCCAGCCTTAAGCAGAAAGCGGGCGCGCGGCACAAAATATGAAACCATTTTAAAATTTTCTCGATTTTTCCCACTGTTGTTGGTGATATTGTTGATGCGACCACGCCGCCGCAGTCGCCACTTATTACGTATTACCTGTGAACTTTTGTGGGCGTGCGTTGCTCTTTACTAGCCAGATTGAGTAGTTTTTTTTGGTGCTTCTGTGATGCGTAAAAGTGAACTAAATGAACAGATACTTATTTCAGTCTGTATACATGTGCATATGGTTGCAGCTGATCAAGAGTTTAAGTCAAAAAATTGCTGATTTTAGTCAATTCAATGCGAAGAGCGAGGGCGCAAAAGACTTCCGTATTGCAGCACTGCCTGGCGACAACTGAAACATTGAAATGAACGCACAAGCGTCGAAGAGATTGAGATGGTTATTTGTGTGTTGAAGGCGCCAATACGACTACGTCGCAAGTGGCTTTTTGTACGTTGCGCTTTGCTCACTCACCCAAGACAAAAGCAATGCTCTGCGAGAGAGCGTCTGCTTATCAGTAGAAGTTGCGGTGATTTGTAATAACAACAACATCAATCGTTGTTCAAGGTTGATTTGGCGCACGCCTAATATTGTTACTGGACCAAACACGAAACAAACAAAAACTGGTTTTAGTTTTCACTATTTTTTGTGTGTATTTTTCCAAGCTTTGCACGCATTTGTTTTGGTGTCTTTTGTAATACGTATTTAACTGCGCCACAGCTCTGTTGGCGATGGGTGGCAACTCTGCAATTAGCGCTGCCAACAGCTGATTGATGATTGGGTTTTACATTTTGTTGCGAAAACCACAAAATTTTATGCTGGAAAAACTTTGACAAGGCGGAATCATGAGTGAGGCAGACAAGCAGCCGGTCTCGTTTGCCTGCCAGCGTTGCCTGCAGCCCATTGTGCTGGACGAACATCTTGAGAAGATTAGCGAGCACGCAATGGCTGAGCTTTCATGTGGGCAACAACAGAAAATAGATTTAAAAGAAATGTGTACAAACTTATATTAATTAATGTGACCTTTGCTTACAGTGCCAATCTATGGTGGCAATGTGAACACAATTGATCCACAGGATGCCAACAACTTTGACCACTTTGTGCCGCCTTTCAGGCTGACTGATTCAATCAACGGCACTGGCTTTACTATGGTCTCCGATGGATTTTACAACAAAAAACTCAGTGCTGGATTCAAGCTGAAAGCAGAGCTGTTCGATTGCCTGTCTTCAAACTCGGAAATTGATCATCCGCTGTGCGAGGAGTGCGCCGATTCCATGTTGGAGATCATGGACCGAGAGCTGCGCATTGCGAAAGATGAGTGGCATGTCTATCAAACTTATCTCAATGAGCTGGAACACCAGCGGGAGGGCCCCAACGTGGATGCTCTTGACAAAGAGCTGGAGGACCTGAAGCGAAGCGAACAACAGTTACTAGCTGAATTGGCTGGTCTAAAGGCCGAGGAGAAAGTGTTAAATGCTGCCATCGAGCAGGAGGAATTGGAAAAAGAAAAGCTGCATGAGCAGGAAGAAATTTACTGGCGCGAGTACACAAAGCATCGGCGCGAACTAATGCTGACGGAGGACGATAAACGGAGTCTCGAGTGTCAGATTGCCTACTCCAAAAAGCAGCTGGACAAGTTGCGTGATACGAACATCTTCAATATAACATTTCACATCTGGCATGCCGGACATTTTGGCACAATCAATAACTTTCGATTAGGCCGCCTGCCATCCGTATCCGTTGACTGGTCAGAGATTAATGCCGCCTGGGGACAGACAGTCCTGCTACTGTCAGCGCTGGCGCGTAAAATTGGTCTAACATTTGAACGGTATCGCGTGGTTCCGTTCGGAAATCATTCCTATGTTGAGGTGCTGGGTGACAATCGGGAGCTGCCACTCTATGGCAGCGGTGGCTTCAAGTTCTTTTGGGACACCAAATTCGATGCGGCCATGGTGGCGTTTCTGGACTGCCTAACACAGTTCCAGAAGGAGGTGGAAAAGCGCGACACCGACTTTCTGTTGCCCTACAAAATGGAGAAGGGCAAAATTATTGATCCCTCCACAGGCAATACGTACCCCATCAAGTAACTAAAGTCAACTAAAATTGATCATCAAATTATTAAATTACTTTTCTTCCAGGATACAATTCAATTCGGAGGAACATTGGACGAAAGCTTTAAAGTTCATGCTAACCAATCTGAAATGGGGACTGGCCTGGGTCTCGTCCCAGTTCGTAACGCAATGATTTATGCTGTCGCTTAACTGTCATTTTATTTAACTATAGTATTAAGTGCTACACAAACTAAATAAATCCTTTAACATTTAATTGCTTTTTGTTTTGTGTCAACTGCCTCAGCTTCGCTGTCATCGGTGTCGGAATCGCTGCCAGAAATCTCGTCCATCCAAAGTGCCCCTTTTTTCTTCTTTATGAGCTTCGTGTTTGAATCGTTGGCATTCAATTTGCGCTTGCTGCCACTTGTACTTGTGCTGGATGTGGCTTTGGTTGCATCGCTGGCTACTTGTTCAGTCAGTTGTTTGAGGCCCTCCTCGAATGCATCGTTCACCTTCTCCGTCAATTTGGCGCGTGCCTCCTCGTACTCGTCGTCCTTGAATTCGTGCTTTGGCACCGCCAGCAGCTTCTCAATTTTGCGCTTCTTACGCTCCTCCGCTTCGCGTTCACGCTCTCCCTGCTTCTCCAACCAAGCTCGGACGCGCTTCTCCTCGTTTATGTCGCGCAGGCGACGGCCACTCAAATCGCGGCATGCCTCACGGTTTGTGGTCTTCTCGATTTGAGCGCCAATTGCACGCAGCATGGAACCGAATCCGCCTTTGCCACCGACCTGGCGCAGCATGCAATGAATAGTCTGCATTTCATTTTGATTTGAAATATTTGCATTTACACGTTTGCCATTGCTGAGAAGGTAATAATCGTCGCATTGCAAATGCTATGGAAATATTTTGCCATTAATTGTTAGATTACATCAGATATTTTAATTACTTACTGTTGCCTCTTCGATGCGTGTGTATATTTGTTGAATATCATTGGTATTGACAGTAATTAACTGCTTATTGTTTATTAAAATATTAATCACCATTTTATGAATTTTCTTTTCTGCTTTTATACTTCTTGGCAATTCTGCTTTGTGCAGCTCCAACTGCCGTTTTAGCGTGCGTTAGAAAGAGAAAGCGGTGATGCAAGCGTTTATCAGGCCGGATAGCGTTGCCACATTATACACTGTTTATTGAAATGTCCAAAAATATGTTTAAACTATGTTGATTTAATGTGGAAAATAATTGTGATTACTACAAATAATAATGTAAGACGCTATTAGGATCGAAACAATAGTAATTTAATTGTTTTTCGGACATTTGCCGAGTTGCCGCCATTGAAACAATGCTTTTGAGTCGGGTTGGCAGCCCTCACTCTCACACACAAAGTGCTCATTTAATTAGTTCGCATTTTAGACGACGAAAGGTAAAAATTTGGCGACGCGTTTATAGAACTATTTCACCAATTTAACATAACGGAAGAAATTGAAACTGAACAAAATCCGGTAGCGAATGTAATTTGCTAACGAATGATATGTGTGAAAAAAGTGATGCGAAAGTGAAATGCGGTAAATTTACAGTCGCAGCCACGTCACAGAGCGCAATAAAATTAAGTGAATTTTGGGGAACGAAATCAGAAATTCTAAGCTGAAAGCGATGCCAGCCACGAACAATGGACAGTGTACGGACATTGGCAGCAGCAGCGGTGGTAGTTGTGTTAATGATAATTCTAGCATTCTGCATCAGTTTCAAGGAGGAGGAGGGGTAAAACGGCGAATCGAACAACGCTTAGCATAAAAGATGGCAGCAGAAAAGTGAACAAGAAGAAGAACATACATATGTACACACACATACATATATGCATTTGTATATTGTACATACATACATACAACATATATATAAATATATGTATTTATTTATGCATGTGTAATATATATAAATAATAAAAAAAACAGCGCGAATAATACAAAAAATTTAATTGCCTGAGCAAAAAAATTAAATGAAATAACATGTAAAATCTGCAGTTAATTTGCGTTGAAATTGGTTGAATTTCAATGTTCAATTACCAAAAGCAAAATAAGTGGCAACTCATGTGAGCAGCAACCGAAGAAATGCAAACAAAAAGACAACCGCGACGCCTTCTGGCTTTTCCGCCCGTGATGCCGCCGTTCATTTTATTTTGTTTTGCTCATAGAATCAAGCTTATACGGAATTAAATTGCAAATTAAATTTGACATTTAAAAATATTTTTTCAAGTCGATGACTTTTACTACTGATATTATTCAACTAATGCAACCGTGCATGTTTTTTTTTCGGCCGGTTTCGGTTTTTGCAATTTTCCTCTATTTCTCTGTTCTCTTCCATTGTGTATTTTGTTATCGACGGTCATTCATCTCCTAGTTGATTTTCGTTCTTCTTTCTCCCTATTTTTCTATGCGCGCGCGTGTATGTGTGTGAAGGTTTTTTAACGCTCTATAATTACTTTTGCTAAAGAATATTATTAAATTAAATCAAGGAAATTGTATGTATTTTATTTATTAAATACAACGCCAGTTGCGGACCGCCTGCTGCTTTCATGCGATGAGAGAGAAATAAATACGAATAACTGAGACTGCCTCGGCCCTTGTTTCACATTCTGTTTTCGGAGAGCGCTCGCGTGCGGGTGTGTGTGTGTACACGTATATGTGTGTGTGTAAGTGTGTGTGTGTCTGCAATGCTTTTGCGTTACCCGCTGCCTTTGTTTCATATATTCGCACTCTCGAAACTCGTACAATATTATCCCCATATCAAATGCTCGGACTAGTTCCTCAAAGCAATAATTCTGATCATGTGCTGCTGCCGCCTGGCTGCTTGCTTGTAATGAATTATGTGGATTGTGGTTTGTGGATTGTGGACTGATTGTGTGTGTTCGCAATTCCCACACAAAAATATATTATTAAATATATAGCAGTCACACAAAACGAACATTCTTTTTCTCCCTCTCAATATTCTCATCATTAATTTTATTCGTCTTCATCTTCTTGTTGCAGTGATTCCAGTCTTCAACTCCGAATCCAAAGCATAATCGGGCGAACTTTCACTTGAAACAAACGTTTATATAATAATTCATAAGATTTTTGTACCAGAAATGATCAGAAAGTCAGTTGATTTATTTACAACCTAGAGAGCTAACATTTTTCTACAAAAACAACAACTATTGGTATATAGTTAAAACAAAAGATTAAAATTAGTGAACAACTCTCATGGAGTATGTACAACCCGACAACAACAAAAACAACCACAACTGGAGTCAAATAAGCTAGAGAAGAGCACATCAATATATTCCAAAACACTCCATTAGCGCATAGTTAGAATACATATTAAAGAAATTTATCGAGAACAAATTAGGCAGAACAGCAAAAAAAAAAAAACCGTAACAAACAACAACACGAAAAACAACATATACAACAACAACAGCGAAAGCGAAAGCAATAAACGACGAACCTCAGCGTTAAGCAAAAAGATTTACTATTAACTTATATATCTAGATCTATATACACGGATATATTAATATATAGATTAGTTGTAAAGTCAAAAATTGGGAAGTTTTCAAAAAGTGTGCAAAAGCGGAAAAGAAAAAATTTTAGTAAAGTTTTTCGTTGTTAGGTATTAACTGAAGTCTTTAGTTGTTCCAATTTGAAAAATATATAAGAAATATATACATATATATATATAGATATATATATATAGATATATATATATATATATACATTTATATATATATATTTGTTTTGTATATGATTGTGAGCGTGCGTGCATTTTTTATTATTAAAATAAAATAGTTAGGAATCGCAGGCATCTAGGTTTTTTTTGCTAATAACCGTGTTTTGTATTGATGTGGACATTAGATATATAGAGAGTAGTTGATATACTAACACATACAGTGGATACTTGTAGCAGAATCGATAAGCAATAATCTGAGCCACACAACAGGCAGACAGTTAACATTTAAATAAACCACAACAAATCAACAACAATGGACGAGTCACAACCAAAAACGTTGTATGTGGGCAATCTGGATGGTTCGGTATCGGAGGAACTGCTCATTACGCTTTTTAACAAAATGGGCCCAGTTAAAGGCTGTAAAATTATCAGAGAAGCAGGCAATGATCCCTATGCCTTCATCGAATATTCCAACTATCAGGCGGCCAGCACCGCCCTGACCGCCATGAACAAACGTGTCTTTCTCGACAAAGAGATCAAGGTAGGTGTTACCTCTTTATCCTATACAATTACATATATATATATATATATATATATATATTTATATATATATTTAAATAATATATACATATGTGCTTTCCTGCTGAACAGGTCAACTGGGCCACTAGTCCGGGCAATACGCCCAAGACAGATATCAGTTCGCATCATCACATATTCGTTGGTGATCTCAGTCCAGAGATTGAGACGGAGACGCTGCGCGAGGCATTCGCACCCTTTGGTGAGATATCAAACTGTCGCATTGTCCGCGATCCACAGACAATGAAGTCCAAGGGCTATGCCTTTGTCTCCTTTGTGAAGAAGGCTGAAGCCGAGAATGCAATCCAGGCAATGAATGGCCAATGGATTGGATCGCGTTCGATACGCACGAATTGGTCGACACGCAAGCTGCCACCACCGCGGGAATCGTCCAAGTCGGGTGGCCAAGGTGGCGGCATGGGTGGCATGGGCGGCGGCGGTGCCGGTAATGGCATCAAGAACAACCAGCGACACACTTTCGAGGAGGTGTACAATCAATCGAGTCCCACAAACACCACCGTTTACTGTGGCGGCTTTCCGCCCAATGTTATCAGCGAAGACCTGATGCACAAACATTTCATGCAATTTGGCCCCATTCAGGATGTGCGCGTCTTCAAGGACAAGGGATTCGCGTTCATCAAATTCGTTGCGAAAGAGGCGGCGGCACGCGCCATCGAGCATACGCACAATACCGAGGTGCACGGCAATCACGTCAAGTGCTTCTGGGGCAAGGAGAATGGCGGCGATAATTCCGTCAATAATGTTAATGCCGCTGTTGCGGCAGCTGCCTCGGCCAATGTGGCCGCGGTTGCGGCTGCCAATGCAGCTGCCGCTGCCGGTGCTGCTGGCATGCAAGGCCAAATGATGACACAGCAACAGCTTGCTGCTGCCACAGGCACTGCTCTGCCCGGCCAAATGATAACGCCCCAACAACAGATCGCAGCTGCTGCGGCGGCGGCGCAGGCGCAGTATCCCTATGCAGCAGCATACCAACAAATGGGCTACTGGTATCCACCGGCGGTGAGTAGCAAGCAGTCGCATGCGCATGCAACATCTTAAATCTAATCGATTCAATCTTTCACTAACAAACTCTATAACTCCTTCAGCAAAGCTATCCGGCCCAGATGCAAACGCAGTACATGCAGCAGGGCTACTATCCTTATGCCTACGCCACCAGTGCTCAACAGGCGGGAGGCGTGCGTACGTATCCATTATTCGATTAGTTTACGATCTAATATATATATATATATATAATATAGTTGGTAGATTGATGCCACTTAAGACCACATAGCAAAAGGCCAAAAATTGAGAGTCCGATATATCCAAAATAATTTGGTTTAAAATGTTTCAAATTCATTTTAAATGTTTTTAAGCCAGAACTTGAGCGTTGCTTAAGCAAAAACACTTTGCTTAATTCGGAAATGTTAAACAAATTGTTAAAGCATATCATTTTTTGTTTGCTCTTGCAGCTGCCGGGTACCGTGTGATGCCCCCAAATATGGCATGGGGTGTGCCCGGTACCACAGTGGTGCCTGGTGTGAGTGCCGCTGCTAGTGCGGCTGCAGCCGCGAACGGTTCGCTTGCCCCGCAGATGATGTACAGCGCTGCGATGCCACAATATCAAACCCAATGAGCTGAGATGTGACGCCTGCTTCGACGCCATCTGCTTAATCCAAACAGCCAACAACGTTGCAGCAGCCAACGAGCGCATCCGCATCAGCGACCGCCACCACACCACTTAGTACATCAGTCGAAGATCGTTTCCGAATCATCATCGGATATCACCACAACAACAACCACCACCATCATCGATGCCAATAACAACAACAACAACGGCGGCAGCAGCAGCAACGACAACAAATCGCTGTTGAATTTACCTTAAAATGTTTCAGTTCCAATCGTTTCTTGCGTTGCGTTCAGTTTACAAATACGTTTGCTTTTGCGTTCCGCTACGTTATCAAGCGATAACATTCTGTTTGATAATTTATCGCTGTGATTAATCACCGTTTGACATACAGATTTTGAGTGCGTTTTAGCAAAAAACAAAAAAAAGTGAGTAAAGTAGAAAAGCAGAATTGGTCGAAGCAAAGCGTTGAACTACAAGTTGAATCGCGTGCAGCATCAGCGGCAGCAGCAGCGCTTTAAAGCTCTGGGCGACGGGCGGGTAGCTGTAACAATCTAATCCAATCTAAGTACATGTTAAAATAATTTAATGATTTGTAATTTAAGGCAGATATAGGCGTATATACAAGAAACGGAAACAAAAACTAAAGTTTAAACAACAACATCAACAATTGAATAAAACAAAACAAAAATAAAAGAAAACAATCGAAACGTGACAAAGCAAATTTTAATTGTTGTGGATTTGCAATTTAGAGCGTTGTTGATGAATATGTGTGTCAACATAGATAATGCAGAAAAATGCAGAAGAAACAACAGGCCGAAAATAAAAGCATAAACAAATTTAGTTATTAAGCGATTGTAAATGAGAACACACATTCATATTGGCGATGTGTGAAATATGTATGTAAAATGTAAAATAAAGAAACAAAAAATATATAAAAAAAAAACTACAATCAAAACTGACTTAATTATCATCGTTTAACTTTAAAAATTTCCATTCCCCCACCAAGAAAAAAGAGCATTGAGAATGTTGGTATGTTGAAATCGTTTTTATTTTCCGCTTTAGCTTATATATGTTTTAGTTAGTTAAACCATATAAATTGTTGGCGGCGCTGCATTAAGCTGTAAACTAGCATCGATCGTAAGCAATGTGTGTCTGTTTCTAGGTACGATATAATTTGGTAACGATTCTATTTAAATGATAATAGTAGGCAGCGCTATAAGTGCCATGGAATTGGCTGACAAAAGATGTGGACAACAGCAGCTATTGTACATTAATGGAGCAACCTAAAAATCTAGTAATGTTGGGGAGCTGCTTGCTTAAATCGGTACTCGTGGAATGTGTCTAATTTATTCAACGTGGCGCAGTTTTTACCTTAGGCTATGCTTATATCTACGATTAGGTGTAATTATTTATTTATTTAGTTTTTGGGCTGATGTGATGTTCACCCCAAAACAATTTGTTATATGACTATGGTAGTTGGTGTTTACGGCACAAACTGTACAACTGAATCGCCTTCAATTTAATAATAGTAATTTAATAATATTTGTATTCAATTGGAAGTAGTACAGCTATGGAAGTAATATTTAGCAAACAATTTATGAATGCCACGAAATAATGCTTAAGCCATCTAATTTTAAACGATGTTTAGCTAAGTACATGGAATGTTTACAAATAGTTGATTAACACGATGGAAATGAGAGAAACACGTTACTACATTTTCCAAAAAAAAAACGTTGAAAGCACAGTTCTTAAATAAAATATAGTTCAATACAGACATAATAAATGAGTATAATTGCAGTAATATGTTTAACACAGTTTTTGCTTAAATATTTCTAAATGTTACGTATGAACTACAATTATGATCTTATGTTCTGCGCACTCTTCATAGCACTAAAAAATACATAGAATTCATACAATGTTAATCTTATGAATAGATCCTAACACACTGGGGAACAAATAGAAATGAACTTAAATTGAATATTCATAACAAAACTTGTGAAACGATTTAGGCTACTAAGAAGATAAAAGCTAAATATTTAATGAACGCTTTATAAATGTATTAAAAATAAGTCAATGATGAAAAAACTAATGCTGTGCAAGTTGCAAGTTGTGGCATGCCGCATGTGGCATGCGGCAACTGCAATAACAGCACGAACAACAAAAAGAAAATTCCATAACTCACATCACATACGGTTGCGTCGACTTGGACAAGTGGGCGTTGATTGGCCTAGATTCGTGCCTAGATTGTGCTTAGCCTTGGATTTCGCCTTGGACTGGGCACAAATCCAATCAGCTGCATTTGTAGTGGCTTGGGTGGGTGGTGTTGACAACGAAAAATATGTATATTTATATTTATATATATATATATAGAAACTAAAGTTTGGGGGCATTGTGGCGAAAAAACGCTACCAAACTAAATGGTTATGTCGCCATAATCCTGTGACCATTTCTCATACGAGTTGAGACTTTGCGGGGCCACCGAACGGCGAATGCGCTTCAGGGAATTGTGAAAATCCTTCTCGGTGATTGGACGCATGGCGCTGATGTCCAGACACTTCACCTGTTCCACATTTAGCTCACGTATCGGTTCCAGGGCGGCATCCTTGGCCAGCGCTGTCAAATCGGATCCCGAGTAGCCCTCGGTGATTTTGGCCAAGCGACCCAGGGCATCCGTATCCAGCGGACTGCCCTGTTTCTGCAGCAGACGATTCAGCAGCAGTTCGCGTGTCTGTACGTCTGGCAGTGAAACATATACGCGCTTGGTGAAACGACGCAACGCGGCCTCGTCCAGCTCTTGCGGCCTATTGGTGGCTGCCAGCACAACAATACGATCCCCATCCGGATTTCCCGGTAGCCCATCGAATTCGACCAGGAATTCGGTTTTAAGCCGACGCGACGCCTCATGCTCGTTGCTGCTGCGCTCCGAGAGCAGCGAGTCGACCTCATCAATAAAGATGATCGATGGCTGCATGTGGCGTGCAACGGCGAACAGAGCACGCACCAGTTTCTCGCCATCGCCCACATACTTGCTGGTCAGCGAGGCGGCCGAAATGTTTAGGAACGTGGCACTGCACTCGGTGGCAACCGCTCGGGCCAACAGTGTTTTCCCATTGCCGGGCGGGCCAAATAGCAGCAGACCCTTGGCGGGTGCGCGCAGCCCTAAACAGCAGTAGAATATTATCATTTTTAAAATATAAATAATAAATTAGATTAAATCGCAACGCACCCGTAAAGAGCTCGGGACGCACGGACGGCAAAATGACCATCTCCTGCAGCGCCTGCTTGGCCACATCCTGGCCAGCAATGTCTGTCCACTCGACCTTGGCGCCGCCCTCAACAATCTCATCGAGTATGAGCTGCACCAGCTTCTGTTCCACACCCTTCACACTGACCATGGGTGTGCTGGCGCCGCTGCCACTGCCCCCGGCAGAATTGTTGTTAATCGGCGTGCGCGAACGCTGAGGCGGCGTATTGCGTCCAGATGACTGCAAATACAAATACATATTAAACATATAAATAAGCCCGGATCGAAACGACTTACAAATTGACGTCGCACGGCCGGTGGAGTCGCTGCTGTTTTGCCTGGCTGGCGTTGCAAGGCGGCGCCTACGGATGTGGAACTTGTCTTTGAGCCCAGATTGCGCGGCAGCGTTTGTGATTTGTTAACAACGGGCAGATTGCCAGGACGTTTGTTGCCAATGGTCAGCTTACGGCCAGAGGCTGTATGCGAGAGAAATTTCAATTAAAAAGTGCTGACTTTTGCCAGAAGCTATTCATTTTTGTTTAGGACTAAATCAAAAGCTAAATCAAACGATAAATAAAAAATGCATGCAGTGCGCCGTGTGGAAATGCGAGACAGAGATCGAGATTGAGAGAGATTGCGAGAGACTCAGTGAAAATGTGAGGAAAACGCTGATTGATCGCTTGCAGAGTCGTGGCTTCTTGTTGTTTGTCGCTCATTACTGGACGGGGTGCTATAGCTTTTTTTTTTTTTTGTTGCGGTTGCATTTGCTGACGTATTAATTGATACGGCACTTACCCGCTGGCACAGCTCTGGATATGTTTGTGCTGCTTGGCTTCAGTCCATAGCCGCTGCTGCGTAGCGGTGCTTTTGTGCCTCCACTACTATTCGTTTGACTCAGCAACATGGGTTGCTTGAATTTATGTTGCTGCTGCTGTGGTTGCTGCTGCGGCGACTTCTTTTTCTGCTGCTGCTCCTTGAGGGACAAGCGTTGCAGTTGCAAATCTTCCTCACGCAAAGCTGCCTCGTCGTTCGGTTGGGATTTATGGGGAAATGGACGCGAATGGGGGCGCAAATCAAGAATGTGTGCAAAATACGATGACAAACAAAAGGTGCAAGACAAAAGATAAATCAAAAGAACAAAATAAACAACAAATAACAAGAGAAAACAGTTAACTAAGGGAGTGCCGAAGTTTAAATACCCTCGCAAGCATATTTAAAATGATAATGCAATATAATCTTAGGCCACAATATATATACTATACACAGCTAGGGTACATAAACTTAAGCTATCTCTGTATCAGCTACTTACCGAGAAAATGCAGACGATCTCTGGCCATGGAGAGATTGGTCTGCATTTTGTCATGCAGTCGCTGGGCACGGTCCCAGACATCGCCGCGTCCACTCCAGCAGTCAACGGCAATGCCATCCTCCAGCTCCTTAATGCCCTTGCGATACAGTTCAATCGCCAGCTCCTTGTGGCCTGAACAGGAAACAAAAAACATAGACAAAAGGACAATTGAAATCAAAGCTGAGAGAGCGCTCGACATTTCAAGAACTAAGAGGATCCATTTTAATCATGTTTAAGTAATAATTTTAATAAGTTGACTATTGTTGACCGTAAACTACTAAGGAGACTGGTCAGGAATATAAATGCTATATACAAGATCGTGATTGACACTTTTTTTTTATCTGCACAACTTTATGACACTTACTTTGTCTATTTCTATTGGCACAATGGAATTTGCACGTGTGTGTGTGCAGCTATTGATTGTCACAGCTCAGAAAAACACGACACGAGACAAAATATGACACCAACAAAGGCAGCTGCTGCGTGTGTGTGTGTGCGAGTGTGTGAGTGTTGATGACTCATCGAGCACCACTCCAGCAGCCGTTGGAAAAGCAACCCCAAGAAAAAAAAACACAAAACTTGTATTTACCTTCGTTCTCCTCATCAATTTTGAGCGCCTTGGAAATGTACTCGAAGGCACGACGATGATGATGCTTCTGTTTGGCCAGCAGCGGATCACCCGGACCGGGTGAATAATTACCGCCCGCACGATTGCCAGCCATTTCAAGCGGTTGAATTGCGCGTTGTCTCTGGGGCAGTGCTTGTGCCAATGTCTGCTCAATGCCCGAAATGTTGCCTCTGCGCTCCAATGGACAATGTATGATTGCCTGCTGATGCTGGTGTTGCTGCTGTTGCTCCTTAGAGTTTTGGACGACAATTTCGATGTTGCAGTCGCGACGATTAGGACTGCGATAGATCACCTTTGTGCTTGCGCCGTACAAGTAGCGAAAAATGCAAAACAGCTGATAAATCAGAGAGCGCAATACGTTGAACAGAAATATAATGGGAAATGAAACAACGTAAAGATTTTGCTTATGCACCGACGAGTTGCCGCCTCTTGGCGCGTTTCCACTGGTCGGCGTCAGATCCGCATCGGTGGTGGTGGTATCGTCGTCGTCGTTATCCGGTGAACTGCCCGGTGTTGTTGTTATTGCTGTTGTGTTATTGTTTGTTGTTGTGCGTTGACGATTATTGGACGTGGGCTTTGAATTAGATTTGGTATTGCCGTCATCGATTAGTGCATCGCTGCAGCTGCGACTGCGACTGGCGGTTCCTCCGTTGATCTTGACGGGTGATTTGGTGCTGCTGCTGGCGCTGGACGAGGATGATTGGTTTTTAGTGCGAACCATCGATATCGATTTGGGCGACGCAGCACGCGCTCACAATTTTCAAATGCGATTCTCTGTCCTTCTCTCGCTTCTCATCCACCTCCACCCTCACCTCTCCAGCTCCACACCCACACCCACAAAAAAAATAACTTTAGAAACGAAGTTTTACTCTCTTTCACTCCTTTTTTTTAATTATTCCGCTAGACACAAAGAACAAGTAATGTGAAACGCGTACGGAACTGAACAAATAAACTGAAATGGAACACACACTCAACGCGCGCTATTTGTTAATTGTTGTTGCTCATTTTCTCAAATATAGCTGTGTGTGTATTTTCATGAGCGCCGTTTTTGTTTCGTGCCGTTTCAATCCACACACAAAACAAATTTTCTCTGTCCCTGCGCCGTTGACGTCGTTGCCAGACATTTGTTATAATTTTCAATTAAATGTCAACTTGCACTGTGTGGCAAGAAATGTTTTTCAATTTTTTATTTCCGTCACATAGGCTGGGTAATCAAAATCATTGTTCATTTTCTTAAGGTCAGCAAATGCATCGAAAACTGTAATCAGTTTGAATATTTTTAATTTTCAAATTGGCAATCGGTCCGGCAGCTCTGGACTCTGGACTGTTCTAGGGTTGTAGCAGCATTGCAAATTTTGATGTTATAAAGTATCGATACTTGTGTCTAAATAAATCAGCTGCCGTTTCGGCTGTATCTGCGGTTTTTGCATAACAAAGTCTATCAAAATTAACTGCAAATACGCCAGAGAAATTCGATAAGATTACTGAAAACGCAAACGTAAAGCGAGTACACACTGAAAACAAAAATAATCAATAACAATGGGTCAATATACAGCATCGCAGCGAAAAAATGTCAGAATTTTGCTTGTCGGCGATGCTGGTGTTGGTAAAACTTCATTGATCCTATCGCTGGTCAGCGAGGAATATCCGGAGGAGGTGCCCCCACGCGCCGAAGAGATCACAATACCGGCGAATGTAACGCCCGAACAGGTGCCCACCAACATCGTCGACTTCTCCAGCGTGGAGCAATCGGACGAAGCACTGGCCGCCGAGATAAACAAAGCACATGTCGTTTGCATTGTGTATGCCGTGGACAATGATGATTCGTTGGATCGGATAACGTCACATTGGCTACCGCTTGTGCGAAGCACATGCAACAGTGCCGATGGCGAACCGGATGAGGTACGCAAGCCAATTGTATTGGTCGGAAATAAAATCGATTTGATCGAGTATTCAACAATTGACACTGTTCTGGCCATTATGGAGGATTACCCAGAGATCGAGAGCTGTGTTGAATGCTCGGCCAAAACGTTGCACAACATTTCTGAAATGTTCTACTACGCACAAAAGGCAGTTCTGCATCCCACATCACCGCTCTACATTATGGAAGACCAAGATGTAAGTTTGCAGCTACATGCAAAAAGGGATTTTGAATAAATAATAATTGTCTTTTCCCTTTCTGGTTACTAATTCGAATCTTTATTTGCTTAGCTTACGCCCGCCTGCAAGAAGTCGTTGGTGCGCATATTCAAGATATGCGATATTGATAGCGACAATCTGTTAAATGATTACGAGCTGAACCTATTCCAGAGGCGCTGCTTCAACACACCGCTGCAGCCGCAAATACTCGACGAGGTGAAGTCCGTGATACAGAAGAATGTGCCGGATGGCATATATAACGATGCTGTCACGCTGAAAGGGTTCCTCTTCCTGCACTGCCTATTCATACAGCGGGGTCGCAACGAGACGACGTGGGCGGTGCTGCGTCGCTTCGGTTACAATGATCAGTTGGAGATGTGTCAGGAGTATTTGCGTCCGCCCCTGAAAATACCTCCGGGCAGCAGTACGGAGCTCTCGCATCGTGGCCAACAATTTCTGATTGCGGTCTTTGAGCGTTATGATCGCGATGGCGATGGCGCCTTATCGCCCGAGGAGCACAAAATGCTATTCAGCACCTGCCCATCGGCACCATGGTCCTATTCGACGGATATACGAAAATCGTGTCCGACAAATGAGGCCGGCTGGGTGACGCTGCATGGCTGGCTGTGCCGCTGGACACTGATGACGCTGGTGGATGTGGTCAAGGCCCTGGAGTATTTGGCTTATTTGGGTTTCAGTGTGCACGAGAACGACAGCCAACTGGTGGCCATCCATGTGACCCGCGAGCGTCGCATCGATCTGGCCAAGCGGCAGAGCAGCCGTTCCGTGTACAAGTGCCATGTGATCGGACCGAAGGGTTCGGGCAAGACGGGCCTGTGTCGCGGCTTCCTCATCGATGAGATGAGCAAGCTGCTGGGCAAGGAGTTCAAGACCAATGTTGTTCACTGCATCAACTCGGTGCAGGTCTATGGCCAGGAGAAGCATTTGATATTGCGCGACATCGATGTGCGTCACGCCCTCGATCCACTCCAGCCACAGGAGGTTAACTGTGATGTCGCCTGCCTCGTCTACGATGCCTCCAATCCGCGCTCCTTTGAGTACATCGCCCGCATCTACATTAAATACTATGCGGAAAGCAAAATACCCGTCATGATTGTGGGCACCAAGTGTGATCTCGACGAGCGACGCCAGGATTATCTGATGCAGCCATCGGAATTCTGTGAGAAATACAAATTGCTGCCACCGCATCTGTTCAGCCTGAAAACCAACAAAAAAGAGCTATACACAAAGCTTGCCACAATGGCAGCGTTTCCGTGAGTATTTCATAATTATGCTTTCTCATCTCGGACTCGGAGCATTTAACAAGCATTGCGATTTGGGTTTTGGTCATCATCATGGTCACATTCATGGTCATCCGCTTAAGCTCCTACCGCATCTTTCATTGAGTTTGGCGCGTGTCGAGTATTATTTCTCAACTCGTACACGACGCGAATTCGAATTGCACGCTTGAAAATAGAGAATTCTATTTTTTAATTTTTTTTTTTTCATACTTTTTGCTTTACTTTATAATAAATGTTATATAGAAATCTATTTTTCGTGTCACGAATGAGAGCACGACACGCGCCCAACTCTAGTCTAGTCTAGCATAAATTGGATTAATGGCTATACATATACACATCTATATATATACATATATATCTATATATATTACGATTATTTTCTCTTATTTCCCACTCACTCCCCCCTCTACGTCTTTGTGTTGGGTGTTCTTGTTTGTATTGTTATTGATGTATTGTGCTTCCTTTGAATGCTTTGGATACTGGATTGCTGGATTTGTGGATTGTAGGCGCTTTCAAGCCGCCTGGATACTGTTCTACAAGCACAGGTTGGTACAGCTCTGGGAATCGGCGTAAGTGTTACATTAATCAATTTCAACTCTTACTAATATTGTCTGGATTGTTGTCTATATCTTTTTCATGCGTTGCTCGAGTACAAAATATCATTATCTACTCTCACATATACATATGCGTATATAACATATATCACACATACACACACACATGTGATTAGCAATAAATGTATGTGCATTTCCAGGAATAAACAAATATTTCTGGACACAGTGTGGGAAATGCTCAATACACAAATTGCTTAATTACACCAGCAAATATTGCAGTTGATGATTTTTGTTAGCCTTTGACTAATGCACAATTTGTCTCAAATATTTCATAGATATTTGCGGCAATTTGGACTCATGACCGAGGATCCGCATGTGTGGTTAAAAGCCGGCTTGGGCGTTGCCGCTGCAACTGTGCTGGGCTTTATAGTGCTGAAGGCGATAAGTGCAACTGGATCACATGGACGCTAAGTGAGAACGTTGAATCTGCTATTTTATATTGGGCGATAAATGAGAGAGAACTCTGGACACCAAATTAAAAGAACTGCGCAAAGAAACAAAAAAAAAAACAACAAAAACGTTGATAAATTCATGTTATTTTTCTCGTTTGTTTCAATCAAAATTTAGGGTTAACAAAAAAATACTACCACGCAAAATAAGGATGTTAAAAAATGAGTTGTGTTCTTAATTCTTCAAAAAGCAGCGTCATGTACATAAATAATTACTCACTTACAGACAATGGAAATACAGGCAGGGACAGCAAATAGTATCTTCTTACAGTTAGTCAAGCACACTTTGCATTTCTACAAACATATATCTATATATATATATATATATACAGATGTGAAATATACTCTTTACTCTCTGATTAGTCTTATTTACGTTTACGTTTATGTCATATTTGTGTCCAATTAGTACTCCGACATCCATGGATACATATATATATATATACATATATATGAATATACTTATAGCGATCACGCATAAAATGTCGTGACTAATTAGTTGCTATATATTCTAAAATTTATACTTTAGTTAAACACATATATGCATATTCATTTAGCGTCGATAATTGTAAATACGCGCAAATCCCAATGAGCAATAAATCTATTTAAATATTTACTTTAATCTTATCGTATCTGTAGAATATTATTTTATTTGGGTATTTAGTTTTGAATTGCATTCGCTGCGGCCACAGTGGGTGACATGCAATTGCCATCGGGATACCGCTTCTGGAACTGTGTGATTAGCTCGGGATCGACCAGTCGGATGCCATCCAGCTGATTGCCCAGCGTTATCCAGTTGGGTTGGATATTGTGCGGGCGGCCGAAGAGCTCGATTTTGCGTGTGCCCGGACTGAGGCGCTCAATGATGCCGTATATCTCGTCCGGCTTGTGGCTGGTGGCGCGCACCTCCGCCACGATGACATCGCAGTCGAGGCCACGATTCAGGTTCGTCGGATTGCCCTTCATCCCGACGAGACAGTGCTCCTTGCCGTGGTTCAGCCAATGGCCGGTGCGACCCGTTCGTATGATGCGCTGCAGCTGATTCGTTTTCACCCAGATCAGCTCATCGACCCGCTCGTAGCCCCAAAGCTTGAGGCAGTCGCGTCCCAATTCCATGGCCCGCCCAGTTACCCAGAGAAATATGAGTCCCTCCTCCTGTAATGCTGGAATGCCCAAGGCACGCATCTCATCGTCAGACATGGTGCCATACGGCAGCTCCATGTGTATATCCCATGGCGGATCGGCCATGACTACAGCGAATTTACCCAGAACAGTCATGTCGAGGAAACGCAGATCGCACTGTATCCACTGTGGTGGATACAATGTGCAGCTGGGGTCAACGCTGCGCTTCAGGCTTAGTTTCGACTTCACGTCCGTCGGCTTGTTGGTGTTGATGTGGGGCAGCGTGTCCACCTCGTAGTGGACGTACTTACAGGTGGCCATGTGGAAGCAAGTGTTGAGAAAACTGCAATCGCCCAATGATTCGTCTGTATGGGATTGAATGATTTTCTTAAAGTGCAACTTGGTGCATTTATCCGAATCGCCGGAGGATTCGCTGTCATCCGTCGATTCTTGAGATTCACCATCACAGCTGTTAATGTTCTCCACTATGATTTCACCATCTTCGGTATCCTCAACACTCATCTTGATTATTTTACTGTTCTTGGCCTCGGCCGCTTTGCGCAACTCTTTCTCCTCGCGACGCTCCAGCTTTTTTTTGGCCGCCATTTCATTGGCCACCTGCTGTGCCTTGAGGCACTCGATTTTGGTGCCGTGTGAGCAGAACTCCATGACCTGAGCGCCGCCATGTGATTTGAATTTCTCGGCCACTGAACGCTCCTTGGCCGTTGGCTTCGTCAGCAGTTCCAGTATCTCCTCACCGACTTGTTTACTCTGCTTCTCGCGCGTCGAGGGCATTGAGAGGAGCATCATAATGTCTTCGGACGCATCCAGACTGGTCGACTCTTTGCGTCCGCTGCTCGAATCAGTTTTCAGTATTTTACGTTTCAGTCGGTCAACATCACTAACATCATCCTTGCCCTCCTCCACTGCTTGGTAATATATACAAATATAGTTTTGGGTATGATTTCAGTTGACTCACTTACATTTTTGATTGGCATCCGTTTCCTCCTGTTGCTGGCAGCTGTCGTTGACATCATCGAAGATCTCCAGCAGTTCCTTGGTCTGCACCGAGATGACCTCACAGCCGGCTTCTGTGCCAATTGTCACATTTCTGATGCCAATGGCGCCCTGATTGGCCAGCTTGCCGAGTATGAAGTTGACCATTTCCATGGTTGGCGCCTTCTCCATAACGCCAGCCACTTTGTCCACCAGCTGCGTGGAAACAATGGGCAATACCAAAGTACTAGCGCTGAGCGCCTGCAGCACTGCCTTCTGCACTTCGACATCGGCCTCAACTGAGAATGATGGTTTAATAGATCTTCATCTACTACTTGTTGCCGGTTAACCGGTTCTTCTTCCTCTTACCGAGCTCCTTTTTGGGATTTGTCAGATCCTCCTGCTTGTCTGAGAGTATTTCGAAACGTTCCTTTTTACGCTTCTCCAGTTTTTCGCGCAAAGTGTTGCGCTTCGTCTTTAGCGACTTTATGTCCCACGCGTCTGCCATTGTTTATTGTTTTCCTTTGTGTTGCCGGAAAATTGTGTTTTGTTTACATCAAAAAATCATGCACAAAATTATTGCTGCAGCCCTGGCAATAAGTTATCGATGCTATTTAGTGCAGCCAGAGTTGGTTAATTTTTAGCACTTTTATTCTTGTAGATTCAAACTCGTGCCCTATTTGTTTTCTGCCAGACTAGTCGGTACCTAGAATAATTGATATTAACTTATGATTCTATCGCACCAAATTACATGAATAAAATGTAATATTTTTTTGATTTGCAGAATAAAGTCTAACCACAGACTGTTAATAACATTGCAGTAAACTGTTAGTATGTTGTTGTTGTGAGTGTGCCCGAATGCTGCTGTTAGTATGTGTTTATCTGAACGAACAGCGGACGTTGTTAATGTCTCCGCGATTTTTTGCTCAATAAAACGTGATAAAATTTATAAATAATAGATAAAAGAGTTTGTTGCTTAAAACATCGAAGCTGTGTAATCGAAAACAAACAGAAATTGTGGATGTTGTTATTGCTGTTGCTTTGCTTTGAATACAATTGTAGGTATATACAGAGGCATATACACTCATACACTTACACACGCACACACACATATACACCTATGTGCATCCACTTTACGGGCCTTTTGTTACTTTTTGTTTATGCGCGCGTAGGAGAGCATAAAATGCGCGAATAAACACACACGGATAGAAAATTCGCAAATAGCACCAACGTTGTTTTGCTGGAATGTGTGTGTATGCGTAAGCTTATGTTTGTGTGTATGTGTGTGTGGGGGAGTGCGTCCGTACATTATTATTATTGCCGCTTGTGCGCTCTTGACGCGCCCCAGCAACGAATTTGCTAGCTGCTCACTGAATTTCTCTCTCAATCACGCTCTCTCTCTCACACTGGCTTCAGCATGCGAAATTGAGTGACTGTGAGAAATTTATAACGCGACATTTGCACGGCTACTTTGGAGCATGACGGTCGTTTCGGGATTTGCATCGCTCTGATCTAGTCTGATCCAATAGAAGTAGACACAGCTCGTACGTGCTACGAAATCAGTGAAAATTCTGTAACATTAAAATTGGATGCTAGCGCAAAGTCGTGTTATTGATTCGATGTGTGTGTGTGTTTTTGTGTCAATTTTGCAGTTGCAACAACGTTAGGCGCTCCGTTTCCGTTTTCATCTCCTCTCGTTTGCACGCCTGCTCCGTTTCGGTTTTGGATGCGTCGTGATTCTGTGTATACCATAACGACCAACATTTCTGTGCGTTAAGGGCACAGCAGCCACTCAATCGGTGCAACGCTGAAAAAAACAGGAGGAGATACATACATACAATATTTGTATGCATATGTATAAGAGGGGCAAAAAAAAGTTTGCCACGCTCCAAACGCTACTTTCGAAAAATAAAAATGAGAAATTCACATAACATTTATACGATAAGTTAAATGGAACTCAACTGCGATCCACATTTTGTTAGAATCATAATGTGCAACAGAAAATAACAAGCCACAACACACATTCAAAACTAACTAAATAAATCCATCGTCATCAAGAGAAACAACAATAGCAATAACAACAACATCATATATTAACCATGAAGATGGTGGACAAATCGTCCAAATTGATGGATAAATTTGTCTCAAGTGGCAGCGGTGGCAGCGGCTCAGCTTCTGCCTCAGCGGGCAACGCTGCATCAGCCACATCGGCGACATTAGGCATCGGGGGCATTGGCGGCATCGGTGCAGCCAGCGGCAGCAATATGACGACAACAAGCAATGGACAGAAGCCGGTGCCCATGAAACTGTTTGCCGCCTGGGAAGTCGATCGTACGCCGCCCAATTGCATACCAAGGTGAGTGCAACAAGAGCAACATTTGCCTAATTTCCAATTGACAAAGATGCAGCTGGTGCAATAGAGATGGAGAAAGAGGTAGAGATATATGGATGCATACAGATATAGGTATATCGATGCTTTCGAGGTTTGCTTTTGCTTAGTTTTGCTAATTCTACGTTTAGCTGTTTACAGTTTATTTCTCCTATGCGTCTTCTCATCATTCAATTTGTATACCCATTAAAAATGGGAAGCTGGGTCTAATGAAACTGTGCAAAAGAATGTAACAGGCAGAAATATGCATCTCTGACCTCATAAAGTATTGTTTATTATAAGTTCTGAAGTTTATTTCGTGTGATCGATAACTGCTCTCGTTTCGCGATTATCGATATAAATCGATTACCGATGGCGATAAAAGGCTCACTTGAATAGAGACATATTGATCAACTGTAAAAATTATTTTTAGGATTGTTTAAGAAATGTGGATAAGAAAACGCAGAAAACATATTTTCTTGTGTTCATAACAAACTATTATCAGCAAGCCTACTCTCCCAGTCGAGCCCTCTCGACTAGAGCATTCCAACTTGCTTATTTTTCATAATTGCTATAGAGTATTTTACGTATACGTATTTCTTGTTAAATTATTTTTGCATTTCTTTCTATTGTTAGCAACAACAACAACAACAATAATTACATAACAATTGTACTGTCACATCTGTTGTTATTGTTTACTTGAATTGTTGTCGGCATTGTGAGACAATTAATTGGCCTTTCGGCTTTTTCTCTAACTTGACATTCATGATTGCGGGTTTTTATTTGATAATAATGCTTGGCTCACTTGGCAACTTGTTTATTGGGTCCTGCGCAAGTGACCCCAAAAATATGTTAGTGAGCTTAATATCAAAATACGAATGAGTCACATGCAGATAGAAGACACAAGATATATATTAATTTGTCGCATATTTACACAAAGATAAAGTTTAGATTTCGCTTTAAAATTAAACAGCCTTTAAAATTTCAATGCGCAATTCCCGCGAATCGCAATCCCAAAAAATCGATAAATATAAGTATAGAATTATTAGGTACAGAGCACACTTGATGGCCAATCTTTTTGAACTTGATGGCGTAACCTTTTGGCATCTTATCTCTGCCTTTTTACCTTAACTCGACTTTGTTTGTCTTAACCGAAAAAGGTCATGCACCGCTGAGGCTGAAACTGAAGCTGAATCCTTATCTTTTGGGCCATGCTCGAGATTTTTGACTGCCTGTCATTGTTTGTTTATATTTATGCGCTCGCTTGAACCCCCGACTATAATTAGAAACGGAGGCCATTTAGACAATCAATGTTTTTTTTTTATGTCTTTTTATCAGCTTCAAGTTGACATTTCGCAAAGCGTTAATAGAAGAAAAATTTTCCGTTAAGGCCAATTTTTTGTATTCAAAGGCAAGCATTTTTCCTTTGTCTTTAATGTATAAATAAATATATATAAACACATATATATATAGATAAATAAATATATGTATATATTTATATATATTTGTATATATATATATATATATTTTTTTTTTTACAGCAACTATGCCAGCTGGGTATAAAGCAAATTGTATTTTTATGTGAATGGGATTGTATCTGCGCATCGATTTGAATGTGGCACGTACAGCATTACGGTATTGGTATTGGAGCACGCGGCATTAACGCAAACGTTGCTTTTGCTTTGGTTGACCAAATATACGTGTTAGGGTCCAGGGCTAGGGGAGGGTCGGGTCGGTCGGTGGACAAGCCCAAAACTCACTCAACCCGTCACTGCCATCAAATTCAAATCAAATGTTTTGCCACCACTGCTCGTCTTATGCACGGAGAGGGAGTTATATGAGCTAAGTGTGAGTTAGAATCAATTCACACTTAAATTTAAGTTGAAAACAGCTTATGTAAGCATGATATCAATGTTTGTCTATACCCTTAGGGTATTTTAAGGTATTCTTGATCAGCACTGGCAAACACACAAAAATGCCAGATTAAGACCATTCTACAAGGGTATGTAATCTTCGGTATGCCTAAGATAAACTCTATTTCTTGTTAATATATGCATAATCAATATAAGTAAGTTTGCTTTTTTCTAACAATATGTTATCTGTTATCTGTTGCTTGTAAGAGAACTTCCAATTTTATTTTATAGTGGCCATCGAACTCTGCATAGTTCTGGCTCGGTTCGATTTGTAGACACCGATATAGATATATTTCAAACATTTTATTTTATCTTCACAAATATTTATAGCCAATATATGTTTACAATTTGTGCAAAATGTTTTCGAGCACATGACAGATCAGAGTACGTAAGAATGTATATATATATATATATATACGTACATATAAATGTTTATATTGCTCTTAGCCATCTTTTCATTTGGCCTATAATTAGAACGCCTGGCGACAACAATTTGATAAACTCGGAGCAGCAGCTTTTTGGCCCAATGTTCATTTGTAAACATCGACAATGTTTCTACTAGAAATTAATTGAAAGCCAAAAACAAGCAAGTTGAATTAGCAGTGACATACTTATACTATATATGCAGATACATTTTCTTTTTGTATGTATCTGTATCTCTATCTGTATCTGTATCTGTATCCGTATCTGTATCTGTATCTATATCAAGCAGAATTTAAAACGTGACAAGCGGCAGCTGTTGCTGTTAATCTAAGCACTCTGAACTTAAGTGGCTATCTGAACTAATTGAATTTGTTGGTAACATATAAACATTTAATGTGATCTGATTGATTTTTAATTGACAACTTATGTTTATTAGAACTTGTAGTTTTATTTAAGAAGCTTTACACTAAAAAAAAAATGTAGTCCTGAGAAAAATGAAAATGTGGTCCAGTTTCATTAACATTTCCTGAATTTCCGAAATTATTGTTCTTAATTTAAGACATTTTTTTCCATTATTTATAAGTTATTTCAAAAAACGTTCTGCATTTTTTACCTGTGTAAACATATTCCCTATTTTGAGGTTTCGTCAAATTTAAATTAGGTTTATGATTTAATGGCAACACATATCTAAGTGCACCCAATTTTTGGTCTGACAATACTGCAAATATTGTCATAATTTTGTTTTATGGCGCTGTTGTTGTTGGGCCAACCAATTTGTAGCCTTGAACTTTTTATTTGTGCTTACCAACAACAGCAAAGCCACAACAACAGCAAGCACAGCATACCAAGTGAGACACTGTGTGTGTGTGTGTATGTATGGAAATACACATGTATATCTGTGTATAGGATACCTATACATCATTTGTATGTATCTGTGCGCCATTTGACAAATTGATTCGAGTAGAAATTTTCAGTGCAGCCGCATCGCTTTGGTGTCTGTTGCATTTTGTTGCTGTTGTTTTTGTTGCTCTTCGTTATTTACACAAAAAGCTTTTCAAATGCATTCCAATTGAGTCGTTTTTATTATTGTTGTTACTGCTTATAGTTCATCTAATAGACAAGTTACTGAAATTTGTGTAAAATTGATTTAATTCGCTTTTTAATGCAATTTACATGCGGATGGATGATTCAGCTGCTGCCTGCAAAGGGGCTTGGCATTCAATTTACTGTAAAGAAAGAACGTCAGCATTATCTGATTGCGTGATACTCCAACTCCAAATGTAATTATAATTTATACAGTGTTAAATTGGGCGTGGCAATACTATGCAGATATTATAATGTTGCCAAGCAGTTTGCAACGCATTTAAGCAGACGTCTTAATCTATATATACTACATTTTAGATCTGCTTCACTGAACGAGTCTCTTTCCGGTTTTATTTCAAATGTTTTTATATATTTTTGTTGCTCATAAAATGAGTGCAACCATAACAGAAATAAAAAGTCAAAAATATTAAAAAGATGTCATTAAAAGTAGCTAAGAGTAAGAAAAAAACACTTTTGGACTTTCTGGCCAAATTTCTGTTAATAACAAGTATTAAAAGTTGCCAAAACAATATAAATATTTTTAAAATTTAAACACTGTCTTGGTTGATTTTTTTGTGGAATTTTTAGACAAGTTGTAAAGTACTTTGGGAAAGTGTATGCATAGAAGTAAATATTTATAGAAATGCAAGAAATTTGCCAAAATTGTGGAAGTTATTTTCAAATGTTACATTTCTAAAGCCCATTGATTTACCGACTGCAACGCTGACCCAAATACCACAAATGCTGCAAGCTCAACTAATTTGAGCCCAGCTTGGCTCACATTTCTCCCAAGTAGCAAGCGGGTGTTGGAACGGGAAGAGGGGGGGAGGTCAACGGGAATAGGAATGGGAACGGTCTCTAAGCGCATTAGCCGCGTTCTCTGCGGCTGGCTATAAGTTGGCGTTGGTTTAGCGCTAATGCATTTTCACCGGCCAGCTGGAAAATCTCTGTGGTCATTAGGGCCGACAACTTGAAAAGGGGCAAGATTTGGAGCGAGAGGTAGAGAGAGAGTGGAGTCAATTATAGCAAATGCACGGCAGCTGGGCAATGTCTACATAAAAGGAGATATAGACAAAGAGAAGAGAGGGTGGTAGTCAGTTTGAGAGAGATAGAGAGAGAGAGAGAGAGAGAAAGAGAGGTAAACTAAACAACAATGAACAAAGCACAAAAAAAAGCTTGCCAATGCAGCGGATGAACGTTGAGTGACAGTGGCAGCAACAGGAGCTTCGAAAAACAACAAAAGGCAACACAATCCGCAGTTTGTGAGTCAGCCAACAAGGAGCTGTGGCATGGCTTTTGTGTTTGCACAGCCCTCGACAAAAGATATATAGATAGAGTGGAGATACACAAGGAGCAGACGAGACGGCCAATGGGCAACGGCAAGTGGCTTGGCTGGCTGGCTGGCTGGCTTGGCGGTAGCGTCAACAAAATGCAATGTCAACGTTAAGTTTGTTGACTTGTTGTACACCAACCTGTGCCGAAGTGGAGCTGCCAGCAGTAACAGCAGCGCCAACAGCAACAGCAACAAACAACAATAACAATAACAATAACGACAGCACGGAACGGGTCTGCGACTGGGACCTAAGACTAGTCGCAGGAAGCTTCCGCTTCGACGACCAGCCAATCGAGCAACGGATGTCAGCTGCATAAATCGGTGCTTGTCTGTCGCTCACAACTGCACACACACACACACACACACACATACACAACCACACCCAAACACACACAAACACATGTACAAATTCAGACCATAAAACTGCAATTTATTAGCATGTAAAGTGCGCTCCGCAACTCTTGGCCAGGCCGAAAAAGTTGAATGCAGCGCTGGTTTTACTTTGGGGCCCATGACTTTTATGGAGTGGCCCAAAAAAAAAATAAAAAGAAAGAAAGAAAAAAACGAATACGAAATCAAGCAAAAAGAAAAGTAAACACACCAAAATGTAAGCTTGTACATATGTAGTTATTTTTGCTTCGATTTTTCCAGAGGCCAACGGCAACTGCATTTCCTATTTTGCCTGCTGCACTGGCCATAAAAATGCAATCAAAATTGGGATGCAACGACTCTCCTCTCATGTGCATTCAATTTGGCATTTCATTTTGTTTTTGCCCAAAATGACTTCTATTTATACCATTTATGTGTGTTTTTCAATGCATGTTTTTCCTTTGCCATGGAACATTTATTTTCATCAGCGAAAAGTTTACAACACAAACATAATTGAAATAAAATTGTGTATTTTAATGGGTTCTCTAAGTGTAGCATAACATTGTGCTGGAATATATATATATATTTATATGATGATTTTAACTTGATAAATTTGTAATTGATTTAAGTTTTGATCAGGTACATTACAAATTTTCAATTTTAATTTTTATAAGTTACTAAATCTGATCGGAACTTGCATTCATCTGAAATTATCTATTAAAAGTAACACTAATTAACATTATCTAATAAGTAATGTAACTCGGGACAAAATTCGGCTTGAATATCCGAAAATTACCATACTTTTGGCCACAAGGCTAACTCGCCTTATTTGTTTCGAGAGTATATTTATAAAACGGCAAGTTGTGTCATTCTAACAACCAGGTGTTTTCTCTTCTTTCAGAGTATCTTTTTTAATCTTTCCAAAATTTAGAAAAAATGTGTGTGTGTACTCAAAATTGTTATTATTATGAAAACATTTGTATTTTAAGATTTCATATAAACAAAAATTTAAGACAAGTAATAAATTAAATTTGAAATAATGTATGATTTGAATGCGAGTTCGCGAACTTAGTGAAATATATTTTTTAAAAATAGAAAAAGGTGTGTCTAACGTTCGAATTTTTGTTTGTTTGTATTTTCATATATTATTTCTAAAAACCAGCGTTTTCAGTGTTTTGCTTTCTGAGCGTAATAAGGTTAATTTATATATACATATATATAAGTTGCATGTTAGAATGGTCTGTTAGACGTATCGCTCATTAGCATAAACCAATAAGTAATTTCTTCTCTGGCCACAAGCAATCCCAAGTTAGGTGCCGTGTTCAAGTTCAGTATTCACTATGTTTTAATTGAATTTTGCACATGAGACATGATTAATGCACTTTCTATAGTATAGAGTACAATGTCTCTCATCGTGATGACGTCGTTGGCTGATGATGACAAATGCCCGTGTCTCGAGCATGAGTGTGCAACGGGTTGAACTGGGCCTGGAGACTGGAATTGACGGTTGCCGCACTCACTTGATAAACAAACAAATGTAGAGGCAGAAGCATGTTCACACAAACACATACTAAACAAAATGATGAGGCAAGTGAAATAATAAGTACAAAAGTCTTTGGTATGCTACAGAAATAACATATAAATACAGACCAGGACCAAGTATTATGGGAAAATATAAATATATAAGTAAATTGGTGTAGATATGAATACACTCGAAAAGAAAATCGCTTTAAAACTATACCAAAATTTTGATATTGTGAAATAATTTCCAAATATAAGGAAAAAATTTCTGAAAATTGGAAATGCTTTTTTTCCAGAAATATATTTCTTATTAATGGAAAATATTTCTTAAAAGTAGAAAATCAAATCAAAAATTGTATATTTTTTTGTTAATTTTAGAAAAATTTACTTTGGAATTGAGAAAAGAAGAAAACTGGTTTTTAGAGAGACACAACCTTCCGTACCCCAATTTGTGAAACGTTGCATTAGTCATAACAAAATTCAATTACCCGCCGTAGGTAGTGTATCAAAGCTGTGAATTGATCAAGCAGCGATTTGCAACTGAAACTCTCGCAGCTGCTGAATCATTTCGCATCGTTTGAACTGTTTTTTTTTTTTTTTTTATCGTTTTTTTGTTGTTTAGTTTAGCTTTTTTTATTTTTGTTGCTGTGTAGTTTAGCTTTTTCTTCTTTTTGTTGCTTTTTTGGTCTCGTGCCGCAGTCAAGTGGCAAAAGTTGAATTGAAGCGAATGCCGCCATATGTGAGTGGAACGCTGAGTGGCCGCCAAGTGGCAGCTCGCCATAAATAATAATAATAAATAGAAAGTGAAAGGCGCCCGAAATTCGCAACAACTTTTGCATGTACTCCGCAAAGAAAATACACAAACTAACTTGGCTCAATATAAGCCAGTGCAGAGGAGACTAGCGATCATACTGCTCATAATGGCCTTAAAATGTTAATGATTTGTAGCGGCAGTAATTATGAAATGCCGGCCAAGTTGTTGGCCCAGAAAACGCTCTTTGGCCAAAGCTGAAAGACGCTGCTTGACATCAATTCTCACTTCTGCAAAGATTATTCACACACACACACACATGCATTTTTAATATTCATTTGAATAACTATACAAAAAAAAGTAGTTTACATTTTTGCATACATAACGCAATAGTATTCGAGAGGGAGAGGGGAAAAGGTATCAACTTTGCCACTTGGCACAGTTATCCATTCTAGCCAAGACTCTTTTTGAAAATGCTCTAAGGCTGCCAACAAATTTAACAATGGTTTTAATGGCAAAGTTGCGCCACTTCCAATGTCCACACAGAAAACTTTCTGATTAGACAGAGAGAGAGAGAGAGAGAGAGAGATAGAGCAAGAGGGAAAGGGAGAGAATTTTGGCTTTACTCCTATTGATACAAAGTTTGCAAGCACTTTGTGTGCTCTAATTGTATTTTCTTTTTTTTTTAATATTATTTTGGCACTTAAGTTAAGTTGAGAAATGTTAAGGTTTGTGTTTATTTTTCTCCATTGAGATTCAGTTCTTTTGACCAGCTATTTGCTGCTTTAGTTATTCTGATTAAACTGATAAAAGCAAACGGAAACGAATTTGTATTACTCATTATATTGTGTGTTTACACAAAGCATTTCAATTATTCCGCTTCTATCTCAGCAACTGCTTTACATACTTCAACGAAAAATCAATAAAATTCCTTTGACTAGAGCAATTTGTATTTCTTAAATGTGAAAAATTTGAAAACATTTTCAATGAAACAAGTAAACAAAGTCGCTCATTGTGTGTGTGTGTGTGTGTGTGTGTGTGGCATGCCACAATATGCTTTTTTGTATACAAAAGCAGGGCATTCATGCGTTTGAATCTTTCGTGTGTGGCATGGTCTAAATTTAGAAGGCGCGTGGAAGTGTTATCGAAAAGCATCTTTGACACAGCACATAAATCAAAACCAATGTAAACATGTGATTAAATTTAAGTAAAATTAAACAATGGAGAATTGGGGGTGATACATAAATATGATATAATAAGGGATTAATAGGATTGAAATTCAATTTTAGCATGGTCGATATTCAGTTGGGGTGAGGCAGTTCGAAGCTTGTGTTGAAAATAAATTAGAACATTAGCGATATTCTCATATCTTTGCTAATCGAATAAATACAAAAACAAATAAGATTATTTTTGAAATTTTATTTGGCATTAATTATATTTGCATAGCGACAATTGCCAATTCCCACATTTGTTGAATTCTGAGAAGTGTTCAAATTATATCAATTAAAATGAAGAATTGCTTGACCAGCAACTTTTAAGGCGTTGGCAACCCTGCTGAGCTGGCAATCCTGCTGAGCTGGCCAACCGCTGTGTTCAGTGCCACTGTCAGTCACACCTACACACATATACATTATAGACACTCACACACACTCACACACACACACACACACATACACACATACACACACATTCATATATCTAAATATATGTTGTAAGGCGATTAATTCCAGCTGTTGTTCCACAAACTAAGCACTTTAAAGCCAAAGTGTCCGCTGCTAGTTAATTTGAGGAGACTCCCCAACAGCCTCTCCTGCAGCGCCGGCTTGTGGCCTGCATTTGGGGCGTGTCTTCCCCATTAGCTCGACATGGCGCCATCGTTGTTTGTGAAATGGTTTTTAAACCGCTTTGTCTTGGCACTCCTCGTGGACCAGTTTGTTTGCGCCATGGGCTTCAAAATTTTATTTTCCTGTTTGCTTCCTTATTTTAACAGATTAGTGTCAGTTTTGAAGCTATTGTTGAATTTTGCTTTTGTTGTGGGCGCCATTTATAACATATAAGTGCTTAAATTCCATGTATTTCCACAAACTCTTCTGTATATTATTTACTTATATTGGAAATACGCTCGTTATGGTCCCTACTCAATTTTATTTATATAAATGTAATGCGCACTCAGCGCCGCCTCAGCAAATTTCAAAAGAATTGCGTCACAATATTGAGTATAATCTAATAAATAAACATATAAAGACTGTACATATATGTGAATATTTCTGATTTGCTAATATAAGTACTCGTATTTGGTTCACCCTGACATAAATAATCGCCAAATGTTTTGTTATTTTATATACCACTTACGAACATATTTCTATGTGTATATGTTGTTGCATCATTGTTTGTATAGTTCTGTCTAATTTGTTGATACAATTTTCATCTGTTTACGCTCGAAACAAAATATCTATATATATACATATATATATATATATATATGTGTTTATGGGGCATAAAGTTAGTGACCTTTCATGGTCTAATTAGTTGTCCGCTTAATGTGCAAGATAAAAATGTAGTAAAACTAACAACACGCAATCAGCAACAGCTCTCAAATATAAACATCAATAAGAGAATATATTTTACGATCAGTATGTTTGCTGCTCTCGGAAATATCAGCTTCAGTGAGAGAATATTTTATTGTTAGGAAGCAGAGTTGTGACTGCATGATTTGAACATTTGTCTTTAATTATTCAAATTATAACGTTCAACTTGTAACTTTTGCTTTCAATGATAACGTATAATATTTAAAACCAAAATCTATCTTAGCTATCTTAATCACGCCGAAGATTAAATACCCTTGTAGATCGGAGTTGATCTACTGAAATTAAAATTTTTGTCGGCAGCTCGAATTATTATTATTGTGTTTACAAATTCGAGCAGACGGATATGGTTATGTCGACTCGGCTAGTGATGCTGATATGAGAATATAAATATTTTATGGTATCAGAGTCATAAACAACATCTGAAACCGTAGAATATTACTTCACCACAGACTGAAGTACTTATTTGGTGACTGCTTTATTGTTTTCACTGACTAATATTTTCAGCAGCTGCATTGTTAGCAAATTTGTTGTTAGACAACCTTTTTTTATTTTTGTTTTAAATCAGTCATCTGTGGTGTTTGTGGTTCGCTTCATTCCCCCTCTCGTTCATCAGTCAATCCTATCCGCCCTCGGTTCTACGCCCCCGTCAACATGACGGATGAGTAATCGGTTGACAGATTCATGCGGCATTCGTTATTAGTTATTGCTTATGTGTGCATGTAAAAAACACAGACGCACACACACACACACACAAGCCGTTGAACAATTTGTTAATGACCCATATATCATATGACCCAACGTATGACCACGCCTCCTCCTACCCACATACCCACCTATCCGCCCATTCGTCTAACCGTCTATCTACCAGCGCTAAGCGACCATCGCTCTTTATTGAGCACTGTTGCGGCTTCTGGTTAGTTCGTCGAGCGTTCTTCGCTTCATTTTTCGCCGATTGTTACAAAAGCAATTTGCCAATGTCATTTTATTGATTGCATTTCGCATTCATTTAACATACGCACACACACACATACACACACACACACACTCAGATGCCAGATGGCAACGGGTAACTGGTAACTGGCAAGTTGTCATCATCGCTCAGTGCTTCACTTAATCCATCAAAGAATTTGCTGTGGAGTCTTCCATCTTTTGTTGGGTTGCTTGTTCTAAATCCCTTGTGGCCATGACGAAGGCCAAGGGACGAAACTCAAACTCTTCTGCACAATCCCGCAACTCTTATCGATAACTGCTCATGCTGCCATCCTGGCTAAGAACCAAATTGCGTCCTGTCAGTTTCGTTCTGTTCATATTTAAATGGCATTTTAAATGGATTCCTTTGAACTGACGTCCCATGCATATTTATATTTATAACTTTTGCCCACATGCCACAATTGTTATTGTAACTGTTATTGTTGTTGCAATTGGTAATTGTTGGCTGCCGCTTGTAAATGGCAGAATTTTAAATTATATTTATCAATAATTGATAAGCGCCGTTTGGTGCTTGGGGGTCGATGAGGCATGAACTTGCTGCACTGCCGGTGAATGAACCGTAGTAACCTCTAACAACGTCTGATTACCCCCCTGTGTGGATGTGTGTGTGTGTGTGTGTGTGTGTGTGTACGTACGTACGTGTACACATGTAACGCATGTTTATTGTGCTTTACTTTGTTGTCGTGTTGGCAACTTGAACTGCAATTTAACTGCTTATTATGGCAATTTGCAGTGGTAAATGATTGATACTCAATTTCCTTAAAGCCCATTTAGGGTTGCGCTCGAAAGTGTTTCACATCTGAATTTCACATTTTGAATAGAATACATAGAAACGATCGTGATTTTAGCTCATTTGTCTTGTTCTGCTTACGCTTTCCCAAGCGATTCTATTAATAAAATAATTATTTCGCTCTCTAATTTAGTATAGCAATCGAATGATTGCTATTTGGAATATTTGAGTGAACGCTTAAGTTTTTTGCTGTGGGGAGAGAAGGGGTGCTTCCAATCTGATTCTCAATGTTCATGCACATTTGCCACATTCGGTAGAGTCCGAGTCCGAGCTGGAGCTGGAGCTGGAGCTGGAGCTGATTCCCATGCCCCATTGTTGAGAGTGACTACCATTTCCGGGCTTGCGTAATTGTCGAATAAATTGAACGGCCGCACAGGGCATGCATAATTAAAATACGTCCATTTATCGCGTACGTAATGCATTTGATCAATAATGCAATGACCCAATCCGTCAGCGAAGCTTGCGTGGGGAGGGGGCGTGGCAAGTTTGGGCAATCCAGACAGGCAACATCGCCTAACTTATGATTAGACGACAGATTTTTTTTTTTTGTTAGCATTGGTGCTACCAGCCCCGTGTTGCGCCCACCTGCGAATATGTAAAACAGATTTCGTGCCGCAAATGCATTAAGAATTTAGGGCCAAGCCTGACCGCACATTTCCCGGCAGCAAGCCACTTTTAAACGTTTTTAAATGCATGAGTCATGCTTCAGTCTGGCGAATCAGAATCCTTTGCGCTGTCAACATTTGCACCGCACTGGCTAGGGTAAATTGTGGTGCTTATGATTTTTGGGTAAGTCGATATGATTCCATTTTCAGGCTAATCCGCTGGCAGCGTTACACACACGCCATGGCCTCTATAAATAAATGAAGCCCTAAATATGGCCCATAAGTCGCGACATCGCATAAACCAAGAGTAATTTGTGTTGGTTATTCTCGGGTTTTGGCATAATGACGTCTGGCCAACATGACCTATGACGTTGATTGCCGTTGCTGTGCGGCGATTTGCTGAACAACGACACTTGAATTCTTTCTGTCTGTCTGTCTGTCTGTCAGCCCGCCTGTTTTTAAGACCCGTTCTGGTTGTTGTTGTCCTTGAGGCCGCGACACTAAACTGCTCTTTGTCATATTATCTGCGAGTGTACAACAAAGATATGTTTATATAAGTGGGTGGCATGTAAACTTATAACAAAGTTTGAGTTGCCAGAGCTGGGAAATTATTTCATATTATATTATGCACCTTTGGCTGAGCGGATTTTGCCAGTTTGCTCGCCAGTTAAATTTCTTACATTTTCATGAGATGTGGATTCATTTATTTACTTATTTTATGTCAAATAAAGTCAGTCGAGAAAAAAAATTAAAATACAAATAATAAAAAATGGATTAAATTGAATTTCAAATAAAATTTAAAATTCATTTTAAATTGAAACAAAAAATAGAAATGTTATGCTGCTGGAACAACCCTCGCTCAGTCGCTGACTGAACGTAGGCAGTTCTTTGGCGACGTCGCTTGCCACTTGTCATTGCAGGAAATGCAAAATGCTATTTAAGTAAAGCCCCCGTCGCATTTGTTCGTGACTCATACATTCATAAGTCGACAGACATTTCTGATGGCACGCAAATGAAACGTTAACTGCTAAAGTATTTGCCAAGTGAGCGACAACAAACTGCAAATTAACATGTTAACAAAATTGCCAGTTATCTCACTCTCTGTCTGAGTGTCGACTGACCAGCAGTAACAGTAACAGTAAATTAAACAACTGTAGATCATCAGTTTGCACATTCATAAGTATTATTACGCGACACATTAGCTCTTCACATTTAACACGCGATGCTTGCATACGCTAAATGCATGATAAATTTTAAATTTTGCAAATATTGTGATGTAAATGTTACAGTTTAAACCTTTCTCATGGAAAGCCCTTTGAAATCTCTTTCTTGTCTCGTCCCCTATTGGGTTAACAGTAATGGTTAATGTTAAGCATTATAGTGCACGTCTGCTTACATATTTTACATATAGTTTACAGACAATAGGCGTCGCTGAGCGAAATTGGTGTTAGCTCAACAGAGCACGTCTGCATACATTCTTTACATATAGCTTACAGAGTAATGGAGTTGACAAGGGAGATGGCGATAGCGAGCAAAGATTAATGCCAAGCTTAACAGCGCATAACATAAAACGGAAATGTAAAATAACATTTGCATAATGCTTTTATATTGCTACATAGTTTTCTATCCGTTCAGTAAACAAGTAACGACTGGTAGATTAGCATTTATTTTAAATTGAGTATTTTCTATGCGCATTCGTCAGTGGGCTATCAACTTTAGTGGGTATGCTGGCATACCCTCACCTAAAATGATGATGCTAGAAGCGTTTTCCATTTGCAGCACGACGGATGCTTATCATGGCGGGGAATGATGGGTCGCGTCCGGGTCTGAGTCCGGGTGCGGGCAACGCGCCAGTGACACAGTTTTTAGCTTAGTCGCAGTTTGAGGGAGGGCCGGGGGACAATGGGGATGCGTCTGTGTCTATGTCTTTCATTTGATTGACGCGCTCTCGGTTCCAATTTATTTATGCGCAGCATTTTCATTTCAATTTTTTTCATTTCTCAGTTTTAAGCTGCAAAAAAAAAAACTCATCCACTAATCAGTTTCAATTTGTTGTGCACAGTTTTTCGCTGTGACCTTTGATGAATTTTCGCATATCAGATAGGGTGCTGATAACGAGACCTATTTATAGCGTTTATAGTCGCAGATTGAGCAATTAATACCCGACGATGCGTTAAGCGAGCGTTTTATTAATGATTGGACAAGTTGCGAGTAGTTAGTTGGCGGTAATTGGTAAAACGATAACTTGCTGCCAACAACTCATTGAACGAGATGCTGAAAGCCAATTTAGATTATGAGATTAACTCTAATTGGTTTGCGTCTTTATCACATTGTTCGGCCAGTCCCAATCAATATGTAAATCGTTTGTGCCCGATATTACAAACAGATTTGCCTTTAATCAGTGTGTGGCACAATAGAAAATATTGTGATTGAGAATTGGTTGAATCTGCTTGTGGAAAAGTCTCTTATTCCGGGTACAATGAACTTTTTAACACAACCGACTCTCTTATCGACTGAAAGCATACAAGAAATACGTAAGTAAGATTCCTTCCGGCAACAATTCGACGTGTGTCATTCATTCACAAAAAAATACAAATAAACAACAAATTCACATTGGCAATGTTTAACAAAAAAAAGGAAGAAACAAAAACGAAAAGCTGGTAAAGAAAAGCCCAAAGCGGCCCATCAATAGCAACAACAATGTCACAACAAAAGTCACTTTACAATGACAAAATCATTCACATTTGCCACAACAACAACAAAAAATAAAAGAAACAGACAATGCTAAGGGGGCGTGTTGCTTTCATGTTTCCCAAAATAAACATCAGGCAGCACAACAAATGACAAGTCGTTTTCTTTTTATAAGGCCAACGTGCAACCGAAACTGTCGCATGCCACAGCTGCCGCAACTGCATTCAAGTCAAATGCTAAACATCCAGCCACTGAATGCTGATGTTGAACAAATTGAATAATTATGCATCGAAATATCAATTTGCATACATCTGCCAAATTCCATCAACTATCTCATTTGGCATATCTATTTGTGCATTTGTACAGCGTTTGACATTCAGTTAACTAAATGGCAAGTGAATTTTAAAGACAATGCCAGCACGCTGTGGGAATATTGATCAATCTTTTTGTTCCATACAATATATATATATATATATATATATATAAGTTGTGTGTACAAAAATAAGCTCATGCCATATAACTATTCACTTGTACTAGAAATAACCCATGCCCCTTAGACGCGCTCTAACTATGTAACCTTTAAACTTTATTTCATTCTTTCGCTTTCCGTAAAAGGTTTTTTTTACATTTTTAATGGGGTGACTCATTTGACAATTATTTGGCAAGTCATTCAGACAATGAATTGTCTAATTTGGCCATTCATTCAGTGGCATAAAGAAAGTTAATTGCATTTAAATATGAATGAGTTCAACCTGCCTTACGTAAAGTTCATTAAAAAATTATATCCGTCATGAATTAAGCAAATTGAATTTGAAATTTTCATTAATTTTTTAGTTTGTCATTTGGGAAAGTGCATTTTGACAATATATGCTTCCCAGCTAGCACTCACTTTCTCTGCGCAAAAACTTTGTGCATTTTGTCACGAATTTCCCATTTCAATTCACAGTTTTTTCTTATCAACGATGCGTATAGAAGATAGAATATTCGTGAAATTTATGCAATTTTGAGAAGACTTGGACTTGCTGGCTGATATATGATAAATGACATATGATAAATGGTGTTTTTGTTTTGGCTATTAGCTCTTTTTATGGTAGTGTGAATATTGACTGGCATATACCCTTGAAATGCTCACCTTGTGGGGAGGGAGGAGCGCTGTGCACATGGAACTTTGTATATGGAGTGACAACTGACGACGCCTTGGTCTGGATATTAGTCCGGTCATGCCATTTGCAGCGTAGTGAGCAGGGTGACCATGTGAATTAATAATTAAGTACACTCAGAAAAAAAATTATAATGAATGTTAGCAAATCATTATACTTTTGGCCAATTAGCCTTGTTATGCTCAAAAGTAAATACAGTTTTTTTTTTCAGTTTTTTATAGATCTATTTATTAAATTGCAAACAGTTTTATGCTGAGTGTAGTTGTGTGACAGCTCCGAACTTGGTCCCCAACGGCATTCCATGCCACGCGCTTCCATTAGGGCACTTGCAAAGTATTCAATTATCGTAGAATTCAAGAGCGTATTTTCTAGCGCTGTTTGTGTTGTGACCAACAACAATTCATCTTTTTTTCTCTCAAGTCCGACTCTCGATGTCCATTTGTATTTCCAGCCGGATATGAGTATTATAGCTGTCTGAAATCGCATGACCCACATGAGTGTTGCCCTCATGTGAACTCTTGTTTTCCATTTGCTTTTTTTTGTTGAGCGGACAACAAAAGCACAAAAGCTTATTATAAAGTGCGTAATCTTTAAACTTGTTGTATATATCTTTCTTTGTGCTGCATTACGGGGCATAATTAATCAGGAAATAATATATATATATAGTGTATACATATTCATTTGTAATGCACAATCAACTGCTGACCATTAGCATCATCATCATGGTCTAAGCATCTTCCTGATCTCTTGGCGTTTGGCTGAGCTAAGTTTTGCTTTGGTTTTGTGTGTTTCGGCAACGTAAAAACCAATTTCCTTTTGTAAAATTTATATGACCAACTAGTGTGTTGAGTGTTTTATGTATTTGTGCTATATACACCCATATTTTTATCGCTCACTCTTTCCGGAAAGAGTTCGCTGCCTTAAGGTCCGTAAGCTGAGGCGAATATTTTGTTAGTGTTTGTTTTTCATTTAGCTCTTGGATTTTCATTTTGCCATGCCTCGAGCATTTCCTTTTCCATTATATGCATGTTACTTTATTTCTTTTACTTAATACCCTGTAGTCGTAAAACGTGTTTCGGGTATGTCATAAAGAATCAATTTTACTCAGCAGCCGAACTAAATATACGATGTACAAAAACTTCTAGGCTATCTTCTAGTCGAGCTGCTGTCGTACAGAGGTAGTATTGTTGGGGATTGTTTATTGTTATTTATTATTAATTTTGCAGTCTGCAGCTTCTAGACTTTCAATAAGTTGAAGGTGTTTATTAATAGTCGATGATCAAATTTCATATTCCGTTGAAATGAAAATGAAAGCCACTCAATCGCAACAAAGAGTCTGACCATAAGTATTTGGGTCATGTGAAAATGGAAACAATGAGTTTAGTTGTATTTGGGCAGTGGGAGGCTACTTTGAACTCTTGAGCTTATGTGTCGATGCTCTTTAAGATATTTGGAATTTTCAAACGTGCCCTGTCAAATATTCATTTGTTTTCCGCATTTCAATAAACAAATTTCAATATAGCACACAGCCAAAGATAAATAATTTATAATCATTATCTCTGTGCAAGTTATTGCGATGCTGAAATGACTTTCTACTTATTACAAAAGTTTGGCTTGAAATGGTGTAGTCAATAACATAATCCTATACATATTTAGGATTAAGTAAAATTATATTGTTGAAAATGGGAATACAGCTGAAGTCCAAAATTTACGCCTGCTAAGTTTATGCAATCCAATTAATAATAAGTGAGAAAGTTCTAGTTGGGCTTAATGTACTGTGACATAACAGCGTGGCCAAGAAATTCTTTTAACATTCTTTGAAGGAGGTGGTTCCCTATAATCTGCTTTCCAAGTTTGCTAACATTGTATCTTAAACTGCGAGGAATCTATGCTTTTACGATTTTTGGTGGCGGCGGTGCACGGAGGAGGTTCCTAATAATCTAATTTCAAAGTTTAATAGCTTTAACTTAAATATTTGAAGCACATTGCCAAAAATAGACCAATCCAATTCGGTGACTTCAAATGGCGAAACTTTTGTAGATATGGATTTCTTAGCATATATATGTATAATGAAATTGTAACTTTTTGAAGTAGAAGACGAGCAGATTAGTAGTTTAATTTACGCTCCATAAGAAGAATATATCATAATCAAATAAACTAATAATAATGTGTTCCCTTGCAGACTCTGCTCGTTGACAATAACGCGTCTGTCCATCCTGACACCGTTGCCGGGAGACACCACATCGCTGTCGCTGGCTGTCAAGATGCAGAGCTCGAAGCGAACGCTGCGCAGTCACGAGATACCCATCAATGGCAGTGCGCTGACATCTGCGGCATCCAGTCGCGAGAGCTCGTCGCTGCAGGGCAACTCGCCGCTGGCCAATGTGGTCGGTGGCTCCGGGATGATTGGCACGCCCGGCAATGTGGGTAATGCGGGCATTGGAACTGGCGTTGTGCCACTGACCGAAACTGAACTGGACTTGCACTTTAGTCTGCAGTATCCGCACTTCATCAAGAGAGATGGCAATAGGTGAGTTGAGGCCACAACTGAGCTTAACCCACACTCACCCACAACTTGTGTACTTTTGTTAATTTTTTTTTTTTTGTTAGACTGGTGATTTTGTTGCAGCGCCGCAAGAAATATAAGTCGCGTACGATTCTTGGCTACAAGACACTCGCCGAGGGCATTATACGAATGGATGCAGTGCTGCAGAAATCAATGGACATGATCATTGAGCTGACCGCATCTGGCAAGAACGGTCGACCCGGCACTGTGGTTGCCTGCCTGCGCGCCGAGCGCGTCTCCTCCATTCCAGTTGACCATGATAATAAGAATAACAACAGCGTGCTGCTGGCAGGTGAGTCATCCAACCCAACTTGTTCAAAACCACCAATCAATCGCTTCACGCAGCTATGCAACTTATTGCCAAATCCATAAAGCAGCACACAAATGATCATCCATCCCAGAGTTGAGAGCAGAGGCGTTAATGACGCAAATCGGGCACTTAATTGCCTTCGAGGGGGGAAATGGGAAGGGGAAAGCTGTCCAAATAATACTTATCCAGCCACTGCGCTGGATGCCATGCCATGATGCATGTGATGCTGCCACTGCTGCTGATGCTGTTGTTATTGTTTATTGTATTATATCAATGACGATCCCAATTTAAGTTAATGTTTATGGTAATTGCTTGTGAAACATTTCCCAAGCGACGAGCGATTCATGACGTCAGCATTGTGGCCGCATATTTCAAATATATATATTTATATATCTATATATCTTTTGTTCTACATACCATTGCTTCCTCTTGCAATCAGCATTCCACGAGATTCCTATGGGGAATTTTCATCTGGGTTACAGCAGCATCCGGCGCATGGCAACAGCAAAAGTGACGCTGAATTTCTTTGGCTATAATTCAAATGAAAATTCTCTGGTATACTATGTATATACCCTTGCCGAAAGTACTATAATTTTTTAATTATATATTCTCTGATCATAACACAATTTCACCTGTCCGCCTCTATGCAAATAAGCTTCGTATTTGGTCAAGCTAAACTGACGAACTATGATAGAATGCAAATTTATTTATATATACAGACACCAAAAATGCACTTGCAATCGTTTTGAAGCAGTTTTGTATTGTTTTAAAATTATATTGCCAAAATAATGCATTATTTAGGTAAACCAGCTAATAAATATATTTTACATTAATATATTTATTGTCAGCTAATCGACATAAAACAGAAACGTAAGATTTTTGTTAAAAGCGGAAAAGTGTTGCGTAAATTGGGGCACGCCTTGAATAAACACACCAAGTTACAATTAGGCTTATTTTATTTGCCACTGCAAATGTTTGTCTCCGTAAATGTCTGCAAGGGTATTTCCAGTTCGGCATATTTTATGTTTGTGTTTAGACAGCATCCCGATGCCATACACAACCCACAAGCAGCGAGGAATTGTGAGAAAATACAATTATGAAATCAGCGCGAAAAACGTGCATTTAGCGTGCATGCGGCTTTTCACAGCTGCAACTTGCTGCAAATAATGCCGCAGAACTGTTGAGCTTCGGTTGCACACAACCCAACTTGAGTAATTTACGGGCCAAACTTGGCCAATGCCAACTAATGCATTTATTTGTAAATGCCCAAGGTAATGGTGGCTAGAGGACATGTTGCAGCAAAGTCCTTGCAATTGCAATTGCTCATAGTGCTTGTCGACGATATTCGGTTGACGGTCAAAACTTATCGCGTTCCACTTTTGGCATCCAGCCCAAAACGTGTTGGCCCCTTGGGTATACGTTGAGCAAAAGGCACTTGAACCCGGTTAGGTCGGCGGGTAGTTTTCAGCGACAGCGGTGACAGACCCTAAATTACTTTTGGGCCTCAGCTATCTAATTTGCAAAATAAATTTGAAATGTATGGGGCGGGTCACCCCCCCAAAAACCTTTTTGCCTCAACCTATTTAGACTATCGATTTTTTATGTTAACCTTTTTCTTTTTTGTAAGGCCTACAATTGAACCAACAAAAACCGTAGGCCATTGCACAGTCAGCTTGTTGAATGCCACACCCTGACCTGAGATTCGGTCGCGGTTCCGGTGGCAGAGAAACATCCCCTTAAGGAACGCGGTGCCATTTGTTGGGCACTCCCTTAGGTGGCGTCCCCATTTGGCATATTGCATGAATTTTCCATAGCGTTCAATGAGTTTCTCTCCATGCCTGCAACCCCTGAACCCTTACTGGGAAAACCCGAATCTAACCTTAAATGTTTGCCAATGAAACCTAATCAGCATTTTAAAGAAGAATGAAATGCTCCATTTGTTAAACAGTTCCCAATTTATAAATTTATTGCCTGTATTTCAGATGATAATATAATTTATGCGTAAAGTTTGAAGGATTGATTGAAGGCAACTCATTTGAAAAAAAATGATATATATATCTATATAGCAATGGAAATATATACGTTTTCTTCTCGTAGTTACCATAAAAGCAATCGGTCGAAAGTTGATTTCTTGTATGAAAAACTTGTTTGTCAACAAAAGGAAATTTTTTTGCATACTAATTTCACAATTTTCATAAAATTATTTGCACAGTAAAATAAAAAATGAAAAATGTATTTCTTTTATAATAATGAAAATAAAATATGAAAAACTAGAATAATTTCATTTATATGTAAATTTTCGACTGCCAAATATGTAATAACTGTAAGTTGTTTATGGCGCGTGTCTAAAAGGGCATCCATGGAAAAAAGTCACAGAAAATTATCTAACGGAATAGTAATAGCAATAGTTGCCGGTCGGGCAGCAGCTACTCGGAGCAAGGAGCAGTTCGGCTGCGATGTTCTCTGTCGGCTTTCGTAGAGTAGAGCACGTTTTTAATGATGTTGGGAGTGAACTTTGCAAAATCGAAGAAGTTTTATAATTTCATTATTTTACAGTTGATTAAATGTTCATCTACGTCTTTCATAGGAATTGTCTGCTATTTAATAAAACGAAATGGGTTGATCTAAATAGAGAAGCAATGACTAAAAGATGAGTGTGTCAGCAAAGAAGCTATTAAATAAAATGAACACAGTATAAATTGCATTTGTGTCAAATGAAATTTCTAAAAATAATTTATATTTATTTATTAACAAGAGACAAACTTGTTGAGCTACTGAATAATACAACAAATAAGTAGCGGGTCTAAGCACACTTGAGGGTGTTTAATAAAGTTCCACGAAAATGGAAAAAATGGTATACGGTAATCGTTGCGAAGAGCCTTTGAAGAGGCATCCTTGAGATACTATTACGCAGTAACCGTTGCCTGCATTGTCATTTGTCGTCGCTGCTGTGCCTGCTGCTGCTGGCTATGACAGGAATTAAGTCATTTGTCCTTGTGCGCACGAGATAAGCACGAATGGAAAAAACGGAGAGGCGAGGAGTATATACGATTGGGGCAGGTAGCCGGATGAGTAGACCCACCACCCCTCCTGCTATATACGATATATTTATCGTTGAGTGTTTAATGGCAAAATGCGTAAATTATGTCAAGCGTTGCTAGGGCGGCGCATCATTGTTCACTTTCAGAGCTGCTTCGTAATGTGCCATCCCTCCCGCCCTCCATTCGACATCTCGACTGTCTTCTAATGGCAACGTCCGCTGCCTCTGTTGCGAGTGCGGTTTCTGCCGCCGCTCAGTTGTTGGCCAAGGTCAAAGTAATATAGTACTTTTTCGTGTGCTACTTTTCTTTTTTTATTTGCTTTTTTTTTTCTTTGGATCTTGTTTATCTCTTGGTTGGCAGCCACAGCAGCCACAGCCATGGAAAGTCCCGAAACGACAACAACAACAAGAACATTGCTATTTATATATAAACATTAAATCAATGTTCCTCGTCGCTTTTCAATACGTTTTTCATAACATATATGCCGCGTTGAACCCGCGGCATGGACGGACACGCGAAAGTGTTGCGAGTGTGTGCGTTGTGTCTATTATGCCCATGACACGTCCGCCCCGTGTGGCCGCCAACCTCATTGCCACACTCATCCCCCTGGCAACCCTTTGTCTGCCAAATTCTGCTTGTTGCCATTCCATTAATTTATGAAGCACAGTTCGCAGAAATCTACATAAAGTGAATTCAACTGAACGATGCAGATGGGAATTACTGTGGAGTACATCACACGAATTTGGGGCGAAACACTCATAGCATTTCTAATTATGGAAAGTAATAATTCATTGCTCATCGGATATAAGTTAATCAGCTTGAAGTTGAGATACCAAAACATTTCGACTGCTATTTGGGCTACTGAGGTGGATATCTAATTCGAGTCTAGTACATTTGAGTATATCACTCAATTCAAACATGGTCACAGTATCATTCCTTTAAAAACACTTGAGCCAACTTGCAGTGTAAACATTCAGAGTATTCTGAAGTATTTCCCATTCTTTAAGTGCTACGTGCAGCTCCCTGCCAGTTCATAGTCATATTTAGCTGAAAGGGGTAAAAGAAGTGAAGACGCTTTATCTTGTCATTACAATACACTTATAATTGCCATTGCGATATAAATGTGCATACAATATAATTGCAGTGCAGTTGTTGTTGTTGCTGCCATCAAAAGATTCAGTCCCCCAGTCACCACTGCTGCTGCTGCTGCTGCTCCACTTCACATGGCAGCCACTTCACAGTGGAGTCGTCTACTTGTTGTTGTTGTTGTCTTGATCGTTGACACGCCATTCGTTGTAGATAACAATATGAAGCATTAAAAGCGAGGAGTAATAGTCAGTTTTAGAGCGTCGTTCTGGGTCGACGAGTAGTTTTGTTCGAGATGCTTGTTTTCTAATCACCTGGTTTTCTAATCAGCTAACTGTTTATTTAATGCTGTCAAAAGTAACACTTATCCACGCACATAGCACAACTGCAGACACAAACACACTGACTCACACACACTCATTTGTACAAGACAAATTTAGGCCCTGGAAATGTTTCCCATTTTCGCTTCGCACGCTTGTTGCTTGTTGGGCACGCGATGGGTCAATATACAAATACATATGTATAAATATGTATATGGTATATAGATACATATGTATGTAAGGAGTTGCCGGCCGGTAAATGGTTTAAATGATAACGGCAGCAAAACATGCAAGCAAAAAATAAACATAAGGCAATAAAAAATAAAGAAAAGAAACAACAAACCAGCAGATAGGCAAACAAAAGCACAGATCAACGAATTACTCTCAGACAGTTAAGTAACTGCAGACGGACGGCGATGACAACGACAGAAATATAATCAGGCTTTTGCTGCTGCCATTTTCTTTTATGCACTCAATCGGCTCAAGCTTAGAGAAAGACAGACAGAGAGAGAGAGGGAGAGAGTGTGAGAGCCAAAATGAGTGCAGCGCACTGTCAAGTGTTTTGCGTACTCACAGCAGCGGTACTTGTATGCAGTATATAATTACACACAGGCATACATACTATGTACATACATACGCACATACATATATGCTCATCGATGACTTTTTGGTAATTTAACTGAATCGATGCGTAAAAATAACTTTAATAAGCTCTTTCCATGCCCTCGCACAACCCACTGCTGAGCTGTCATACACCTGCTTTGCTCTTTCGAACAGTGATACATTTCATATGACATGCACGTTCTCCCATCTGCGAGGGTTGTACGTGCGAAGCGTTGCTTAATATTCTAGATTCTTTTGCGATCTCTTTACAAAGAGCATATAATTGGAAGTCTCTTTCACTTGTCACAGACAGTATAACTCACTCTGAGATATGGGTATTTATAATGCATTGCAATCCTGAATATTTCATACTCGGTATGTCTCATTATTCAAGCAAGCAACACTTTAAAGTTATAACTTAACGACTGACCCTCTTATATAGCCATGCAATGCCTGACAATTTCTCGCAATGATTTCAACAACTTCCCCCATTGCGCGGTCAGCTCATCGCTCATTGCTCACTGCCTTCTGCTCCCCTCGTTGCTCGCCCCGTTGCTCGACGCTTAGGTGAGAAAGTGGCGCTCTTTGCCGTCAGCTCTTTGCTGCCGTCAGCGCTGCCACTATTGCTGCCGGCGCCGCCAACACAAAACGTGCTAAGCGTCAGCACATCGCATTCATTTGCCTGGCGAGCGTGCAGCGAAGCGCACGGCAAACAAAACGGACTCTGTGTTATCGAAGTGAAAAGAGATGAGCCGATAACTTACGGCTGATATCTTGTGATTAATTTATTTACGTACTCAGACGCAAAAGACAAACAAAAATACGAGGGCAACAAAACGCGCGTGGTTTTTTTGTTTTTATACTGTTTGCTTGCTTTGTAGTACGCAGTACCGCGTTCAAGTACAATAATTATAAAACAAACTACATAAACTGCTAAACAAACGGGGCCCAAATAACAACGCAAAAAGAAGCTGCCGGCAGCGTCGTCACGTCTTACAACAACATAAAGTCAACCAACTCCCAAACAAATACATATATACATACAAACGAACGTACGTATAATAATACGTGATAGCTGAAAGTGAAACAAGATTTAATTGCTTAAATTGTACTTATTATTGTAAATTTATGTTTGGGTATTCAACAGATCGCGTTGCTGAGTACTCGGACGAGGACGAGGAGGCTGAGTTCAGTTCTGGTGAATTTAACGACGAGTCCAATGAACTGGCCATAACGGGCTACGATCAAAAGCGTGACTATAATCCGGCCAAGCATGATATGCGCAAGTATCGCAACAAGCTGCAAAGATCGGGCATTGAGGATATCGCAATAGTTGGCCATCATCAGCATCAGCATCATCATCCCGTCGACAGTGACAGCGAGTTCGAGATGAAGGACAAGAGCTCATCCCGTGCCAAGTTCAGTCGGGTAAGTCAGCCGCCATATAATTATAATACTCCACACTACTTACAAACATATGTTTTACATATGTACTTATGCGTAAAACAAGCAGCGTGTGAGCAGCCGCAGCAGTTGTGGCCCAATTTGTCCAACTGCTTATTTAAAATAATTGCTTCGGCCGTTTAACATGGCCACAGTCAAGGGCGTTTCCTATGAGGCATGATTCAAACTTTCATTATCGCTCAATGTGAACAAATTACTTTTTCAGTTATCTGGCAGCCAGATTAAAGACTTGCGTATATTTTTAAATACTATAAAATACACTCGCCAACAAAAACAGTTTATAAGATAACATACATTTACTTTTAATTGGTAGTACTAAAGGTATTTATTATTTTTTGTTGATTCTGTTATACAAAATTAATTAATTTTCCGAAGAATTCAAAAATTTGCTTGTGTTTTTGAATTTCATAATTTATTTTATGACCTTTTGTTTTCAAGCTTATAGCTTTGTTATTAAATGAATCAGATCGTGTACATAATAAGAAAAACCTTCCTTTATACATGCATAATTATTAGCAACAGTTTCTAGGTGCTGCGCTGCATAAGTTGCTGTTATGATCACTCATTTCACATGACTGCAATTATTAAAGGCTTTGGGCTGTGACAAGCCGCGCCAGTCGCTCTACATTCGTACTATCAGATATATGTATAAATTTATTGTTAAATTATTTAGTTTTTTTTGTTTTGTTTTGTTTTTTGCTCTGTCTCTTTGCTGTTTTCGAAATTGTAGTTTTGATGACGCAATAATCGGCCACACAGCCTGCAATTATTTCCGTAAACCAAAAACCAAAACATTTTCGGCATTCACTTGCACAATACCAATACTTTGTACTTGGCCTAAAGCAATGCAGACTCGTTTAGTATATACTATATATATATACTATGAATTTGCTAAACTAGCGCATGGCTAAGAATTTCCTATCAAATTTGTTGACAATTGTTTTGTTTCTGGCCTTGGGCATTGGCATACATGTGTACACATACATAATATATGCATGTCGAGTTCAAAGAGGGCTATGCAATGCACAAGGCTGTGCCAGGTTTTGAGTGCCAGAATCGAAATTAGAACAAGAATAACGAAACTTGGCGTATACGGTTCAATTACCAGGCACCAGACATCGAGGACGTCGGCTATTGCACTCTGTAATCCATCAACTCAGCCAACACTTTCAACTAAGTCTGCATCAAGTCGTTGATGACACCTCCACTATATATACGCACGCGCTGATCAAATATATATGTATATATATAATCGGCTCGTACGCCTTGCTATATGCAATGGATTTGCATTCACTTCACCTCGAATGGAATGTCATTAACCAGAAATAGCAGCTGTGCAAGTGCAGCCGTGCCGAGTGAATAGATAAACGATTCTCTGTCTGCCTGAATGAGAACTGCATTGCACAAATGTCAGAGAGTGAGCATTTAACAAAAGGAAAGCTCCAACTGCAATTTGTTCAGTAAATATTTAATCAACGAAATTGCCTAGTACAGAATTTCTTAAACTTAATTCAGAACGAGAACTTTCCAATATTATACTTTCAATTATTCACTTGTCAGCGAATGAATTCATATTCAATATTCGATAAGGGTAATTAATTAATTGTACTCAATGTATTGTAGTTACAAAATTTCATAACAAAGCAACTTGTATCTACAAGTGTCTCAATACTTAATTGAAGCAGTGTCAGTAAGGAATGTAATTGCCTGCCATAAACTAATTATACACCTCCACCTGCTGCTAGGTCGGGTAATGTAAAAAAGTACCCAATTTTTGGCCATTCAAATAATTTTTTAAATAAAATTCGAACTAGTATTTGAAAATGCTACGCTACTTTTAAATTTTGCCTTTACTACTGCTGTAATAGCTGTAGCAGCAATAGCAATATGTGCGCAATATTCCAATTGCTGCTCTTGCTGCTAGGCAGCAGTATATTCACGCACTGCCTCTAAAACATATGCGTCTTGAAGTACCTCACGGTTCGTTATAAATTTTATTGATTTTATTGAATTTATTGCGCACTTTATTTACTCTATTCAAACTCAATCAGCTTTAGATACGTACTATTCATTTGGAGCATATAAACACACATAAAGATATCATAAAATTTTGAAAAATGAAACGCATTAAAACGAATGTGTTAAATTTTTAATAACGACCTAAATTTACATAGCTTTCAATAACGTATAAAATAGGGAGGAGGGACGAATGTCAAAATCACCAGCTGTTTGGCTTAGGGTATAATTAGAAAATACATTTTCATAAATCCGTCTGTTTGTTCTTGGGCAACACGACCGCCTCTCCCCAGGGTGAAAGACAGCTCGACATATTCTGAGATAGTTTTCCTAAGAATTCATATAAATATTTGAGCAACAAACAGAGAGCATAGCCAATTATAAGCTGCAGCAGATCGAAAGCAAAAAGAACAGACAGACAGACAGGCTGACATGTTTTCAAAGAGTGGCGTGCGGTCTTGAGTTTACCGCCTCTCCCATCCACTGCCTTCTCCTTTCCATTTGGCCCTGCAACCAGTTGTGGACACATGGTGCCGTGTTTGACTGTCCCGCCCCCTTTTGTCTGCCTTCCATCCGTACAGGTGTAATATTAGCCTGCGGCTTTTGTTTTCATTGCTCTCCGTATTATTATTGTTGTTGTTGTTTCCCTTACTGTTATTGTTGCTGTTGTTGTTGCTTTTTATTAATGTTGTGGCTTTTATCGCCAGGACCATTTAAATGTCTTTCGTAAATAAAATAGGCTTAATGACAGACACAAAGCCAACAGCGCAATTAAAAAGCTATTTTTTATTCAAACACCTCAGCTGCATAAATTCAGTTCTGAGTTCTCTGAGATTTTGTTTAATAGCCTTTATCAGCAACCACTTATTTTTTTGTTTACACCCTGAGCACTTTTATAACTGGTAAAATAAAGCTGTGTAAAAGTATATAATAGACAGAAGGAAGCAATCTCCTCCAACCCCATAAAGTATATATGTATAATCCGAATCACCATCAAAATCTAAGTCAATCTAGATTATGTTCGTCTCTATCTCAGATAATTAAGACTGCTAAAGACTTCAAATTTGCATAGTCAGTTCCTGTATACGATACACATATAGAGCTTATTTCGATAAAATTATCGATAACTTTCCCCGCGAATATCGATAGGAATCGATGTAGAATAGCAATAAATACTAAAATTTTGAAAAAATATATCTCTCATATTTATCATCTACTCAATCTTCAACAATATTGGTTAAGAAACACGAAGAACATCTTATATTAACAAATATTAAACCCGTTAGACGGGGTTTTTGGAGTCCCCAAAATTAGAAAAAAAAACGAAACGGGAATTTAGAAGCGCAAGCGGTCTTGGGGACTGGAGGGGGGTTAATATTTGTCAAAGTACGCAGTAGAAATCACAATTATTTTATTATGTACATTGCGTATATGCGAACATTTAAGACGTGTTCGACTTATGATAAGCAAAGTCATTTGTTGACGATGTTTCCTTGTTGGGCTCTCTTGACTTGTTTTTTTTTTTTTGAGCCATTATAAATAATCGAGTTTGCACTGCAGTCAAATATACATAATAATATTTGTATCGCGCAATATTCATCATTTGTGTACGCGAATTTTAATCAATCTAGCGATTTCGAATAAATGGGTTTGTTTTTTAATGCGTCGCAGTAGACAAACTGCCCAAAGCAATTACAATAATATGCACATTATCTGTAAAACAATAGAGTGTTGGTCAAAACGACACTTTTCAACGGGAGCTTTTCCGTTTTCGCAAATTGGAGCACGCCTGAACATTTTGGCTGTTGCAGTAAATTGTGGTTTTTAGACAAACCTAATACTTATTCCTCGGTAACATTTTTGCAGAGTCTATCTTTCAATCTCCTTTTAGACTTTAATTGTGGTTTGGACTTAATTGTTTATTGCTTATGTGTTGTTCACTTAATTGCTGAGCTAATTGCAAGCATATTTATTGTTCCTCTTTGTTTTCCCAGACAATTTCACTGCAGCAACGCAACTTTAAGCAGAAAATTGTCGCGCTGCTGAAGCGATTCAAGGCCAGCGAGGAGCTTGAGAATGAGACACACAGTGGCACCGCCGCGCTGCGAGGTGAGCGCGATTTGGATGCACTCTTTCAGGAGTTGGAGTCGCTCTCGTGCTGCGAAGGCGATGATTCTGGGCCGGATATGGACAGCATATCGATTGGATCGACGCCGAAGCCGTCGTTGCGTCCATTCTTCACCAACTCACGGATCATGCTACATGACAGTCTCGCCGGCAATGGCAGTGGCGCTCCAGGCAGCTTCATCGGTGGTGCAACGGGTAAGTTGTTGTTGCTGCTGCTTTGTTGCATTTCTCAAGTTGTTTGTTTGACAACTACCAAATTGATGATATTCTTGTTGCTTTATGGCGTTACACACGTTAAATATGTTACCGGCCAGCAATGGCATCCATTTCCGACTCTGATTCCGTTTGTCTTTGAGCCCATAACCATAAACAATAAGAAAATGTTTCAGCCCAAAAACAGACTACATTTTTGGTCAAGTACAAATATTTTTGTCTGTTTATTTTTTCGTTTCGTTTTGCCTGTTTTCGGTCAAGGCTGCTCCGTTACATGCGAATTAATGTCGCTTTTATTATACACATACACAGCCACAGACACGCACACACACAAACACACACAGACACAGCCACACACACACACAATTGCAAGGTCACGTCTCGGCAGAGATAGAGAGAGAGGCAGGATGAGTGACAGATATGCTTGCAGTAAATTCAGTTGACCATTTGTCCAATCGTGCGACAGACACACATACATACATTTTATTGTATGTGTGTGTTAACAGGACAGCAGTCACTTGGAAATTGGAACGCATTCCTTAAATTTTTAAATCATTTTAATAACTTTTTCCCATTTAAAAGTGATAAATTTTAAAAACTAGAATTTCTAATTTCCAAGCGACTTATTATTTTTGTTTAAGTTAGTTTGAATTAAGATTTCGTTTGATTAGATTTTGGAGTACATCAACTTCTTAGTTGTAACCAATATAATAATATTATTTTTATATACTTTATACTATATACATACATAAAAAAACAATTACAAAACAAAAACAGAAACAACAAACATTTTGCATGGCTTGAACAAAATTTCTTTTGCAGGAAACTCTGAGCGCCGATCATCGGATAAGAGCGACCAATTGACCAATTCATCTTACAATATTGAAAATAACAAAAACCAAAAATGCATTCATTTAACAAACAATAACAATTCGGCTACAACACCAGGTCTGTGTAAATTACAGCAACCAAAACAAACCAAATCCACACTCAATACTTGCAAATAATTTAGAACACCAGCCCCATCCACAAACATTCTATACGATTTTTTTGTATCCCCAAATCCTATTAAAAAAAAAATAAGTAAAGTACAAGGGGCACGTTTGGTATTTGTATGTATTGGCTAGATGTTTGACAATCCTTGCCAGCTAAATTTATGGGCAGTCGTCAGCATATACAATGTGCACTGTACTTGCAGTATAACAGCTAAAGTTCAATTATACAATATCTTCCGATTCGATTTGTTTATTTTTAAATATCTAAGCCTTGGCCTGCCTCACCAACACGCACGCCTCTTACGTATGTAAATACATACACATTCACTCACACACACAGACATATACACATAAACCAACTCAACTTAACTCGACTCACACACGCACACGAGCACACACGAGCTTACCGTTGCACACGCGATTGCAGAGCTTCCTTTACAGTGTGACCATGCCGCTGTTATTGCATGGGTTAGCAGCGCTGTTAGCTTCTTGTGACGTCATGCGAATAAGAATTGGGCGGGCTAATTGAACTTTGAATTCAGCTAAATATGCTTTTATAAGTTAATAGAAATCCATAACAAACCCAAGCATGTCACGCTCTCGCGATTCTAGTCAAATTAAACCAACAGTAAAAATAACCCTCGTGTGTTTATTTTGAGCAACAAATTTTATCAATTACTAACAACACCCTTAACAAAAACCCTAAAAAACACACCCTTAATGACAGCGTCAATATACGTTTACACTTATACTTTTCTTGATCAATTTTCCTTGCATGTTGTGCCGTACTTCCCCTTTCTATTTTTTGATTAATGCGACATTTATTTGCTAAGAATACTCAAGAGAAGCACGCTAAACACATAAAAATAGAGTGATTGACGAAAATACCCCATATGTATAATCACATACATATATACATACATTTAACTTACTTCTTCCTATAATTAGGCTGTAAAATGCTTTAACCCTATTCACGTACGTCCCATTTATTATTTAATTGCAATCAAATGTCGTCACATACGCACTAAAAGCACCTTGGAATGAACTCTATTTGGGGCAGGACACTGTATTTTGAGTGATAGAAGAGAGGGGGTGGGGCAGGTGGGGGACAACAAACAGTTGAGCTTGCGGTTTCCTAAACTCGATTAGTTTCCGCCTGCATGTCCTTTAAATAGTCTAATTCCTTTTGATCATGAACGATTTTTAGCGCACCCTTCACCAAAACTCAGATATTCCTTGTAAATCCGTTCCTAGATCCCAATTTGGATGCACACAGCTAACTCATCCAGCCCCCTTATTGTTCTTTGTTAAATTCACAGACCGCACTGGCAATGATAGTTCTGGTAACGAGGATGGCTCCGATCCGCAGAATAGTCCGCCACGGGACAAGGACTATCTGCGCCAGCAACAATATCAACAGTTGACACCAGTTAGCTCCGTCACCGGCAACATGAGCAGCAGCGGGATTACTCCGACGCAGGCACCTACCGAGAAGCGTTCGCGCCTCTTTCGCAGCTCGAGCAATGCGCCGGCCGTGAGCAACGCTGGCGCCGGCGGCGGAGTCGGCGGCAACTTGGCGAATAATAGCAATGCGGCGGGCAAGAGGAAGCACACGCTCAGCCTGAGCAATGAGCCGCGTTCGGCCCTGGAGGCGTGCCTATCGCCCACAAATGTGGAGCCGCGCAAGTTGCTGCTCGATCAGCTGAGCCGCGTGTTCGCAGGCGACGACAATGTTATACCCGAGGTGCTGACCATCATTAGTCCGCCAGAGGCGTTGGGCGGCAGCACACAGCTGGCCAAGCTCGTCAATCTCTTTGCCAACTCCTTCAAACCGGCCTTTGTGCCACAGAACACGGCCGAGGTGAAGGCTGTGCTACAGGCGCTCATGGCCAAGATACAGAAATAGTGAGTATAGCAGTAACAAATTATCAGAATCCTCGGCTTCAACCAAATCTTCCTTCATTTGCATCCCTCAGTTGCAATTCGAATGCCAAGCCGCCGCACACGGTCAAAGTGCTCCTCATTGGCGGCGACTGGCTGCAGGGCGCAACGTTGCGACATTATGTGGAGCTATTGGGAGTTCGTCCGCCCGACTGGTTGAATCATTTGCGCTTCTATTTGGTGCCTATTGGCGGTGGCAGCAGCAACGGCAGCGTCGCACGTCATCTGAGCCAAATGGATCAGGCCTATGCCGCCATGTTCGGCTCGGACAACTGGTCGCAGCTATGCGAACGCTCGGCAGCCACAGCGGCAGCAGTTAGCGCCGTCACCACCGTAAATGCCACAGCTCTAACGGCCAATCTGGCCGATGCGGCGTCTGTGTCCAAGTCGGATATTGCGGAGTTGGTGCAGCGCATTCAGCGCTATCTGCACGCGGCCGGTCCCTGCACACAGATACCCATCGCCGAGGCGATGGTCAACTATAAGGATGAGGACTCATGCCAGATTTTTGTGCCGTTTGTAAGCGTAAGTACAGCGCCCATTTGTATTACACAAAAACAGTCTGTAAAATTACATTTTTCTTCTTCTTGGTAGGACGTGCGCATTGGCTATTTGGATGGTGCACAGGCCTCGCTGGATCTGGAAGAGAACAACGCCTCCAATGTGACTGGCAGCTCAGGCAGCGGCGGCTCAGCAAATGCATCCAGCCAGCCCATACCCATTGGCAGCCAGAGCACACCCAACGTGTATGGCGTCGTGTCGGGTTCACCGCCACAGCAGCACCAGCAAATGGGGCAGGGACAGGGCCAGAACATGGGACGCATATCACCGCCACTGCAGACGCCACCTTCGTCGGGATCATCGCATCGCGAGCGTGGCGCCAGTGATGCCCTCAATACGACCTCGTCTCTGCAGGCGCAGACTGGAGCACTGTCTGCTGCAGAGGCTGTCGAACTGCAGGTGGACTACTGGCCGCTGGTGCGGCCTGGTGAGTCACATCTCAAGGAGTCAAAGGGCGGCATGTCGCGCGGCGGCGACTCTGGCGGCGGCAAGAATAGCATTAAGAGTACGTTTAGGAATCTGCAGGTGTGGCGCCTGCCACAGCATGCACAGCAAATGGGTGATATGTCCAATGGACTGACTGTTAGCTTCGCCACCAAGGAGAAGAAGCAAAAGCAAAGTAAGTGGCATATTAAATAGACAACCCTAACACCAGTGTTATTATAAGTATTCCATTTGCAGTTATGCGCTTGGGCAAGAAGAAGGACAAGGAGCGTGATCTCGAGAAAGAGCAATGTGTCGAGGGTGTGGCACGCCTCATTTGCTCACCCAAACAGTCGCATCCAGTGCCGCTGCGTGGTTAGTTAGCACATCATGCCGATTTATCTAATCCCTAATCCTATATTTCTATTATGTACTCACAACAGTTTATATCGATGGCACCGAGTGGACTGGCGTCAAATTCTTCCAGCTATCGTCGCAGTGGCAAACGCATGTGAAGAACTTTCCCATCGCGCTCATTGGCTGCACGCCCATGTCGTGTGCAGAATTAACCTAGTCATTCAATATATATGTTCGGTCAATGCCCATTCTCATTTAAACTCGCACACGCAGACCCATTGAGCCACCAAGGGAGACGTGTAGAGATGCGCGTCAACTCATTATTATGAGCTAAGAAGAATGATAATTTATTTTATAATTAATAATTGTAAATTTTTAGTTAATAAAACTTTTAGCTTGTAATTTTCATTTAAGTCTTCAAAACGCGAATTGTGAATTAATCAAAGATTTTCGAGCCACAAGCATCACACACGCTCACAATAAGTAATAGTTATATAATTGACATAAATATTGAAATTAAAGAAACAAGAATATACCGAACGTTTAACACTTGTTCAAAATAACGCGTATCAAATATCCTGTACAAGAAAACTATGTAGTTACAGTTTCAAAAGTTTATTGTGAACAATTTTCGTAAATTCCGTTTGTTGACCGTTGCCACTAACTGTTGCCAAATGGTTTCCAAGCGGTTACAAACTGTTAAATTAGCAAGTTGATACTTTATTTATTCGTTTGTCACGCCTGGCTGTTGGGAGCACTGCCAGAAGGTTTCGGATGACCCAGATGATCTCAACCACTGCTCCCACAATGGCGACAATTGCCTAATTGACACTGGCGTAATGTACTCTGGCATTATATACTAAACTATCGTATCTATACTATATACTCTAACTACAACTGCTTAGCGAATGTGAATGCGTATTTAACCAACCCGTCGTCTATATACTACCTAAATTCAGACATTATCTATGTGCAACTAAATATACATACATATATATATATAAACAATATACTTATACATATTTAAATACATACCTATGTCTAATCTATATATAATTGGCATATGTATGTACTACTCTAATTGTTGTGATTTTTGAAATTTCATAGTGTGAACAGAGCAGATGCAAAGATTGTATAAGTAAAGAACACACATTTACATAAAATGAAATATGAAAAGAAAGATATTGTAGTTTGAATTTAACGAATGTAACGAAGCAGTTTCAAGCAATATACAAGTTGGGTGCGAAGCTTTTCCCCATTTAGAAATGAAAGAGCGTTGAGAACGAGTGTGAACTAGAATATTATAAGGTGTGTAGTGTATAATTGTATTATTAAATATATAACATTTAAAGACAACATAATCGTATTATATATTTTAATATTGCACAAATTTCAGTATCATCGCACTTTAATATTGTGATATGGCAGTCCGGTGACTATAATAGAGCGTTCCCTGAGACCAAGAGCACCGTCTATCCCACCGGGTGGCAACAGAAATGTGCAACTGGGATAGCCCTTGGGCTGTGCAAACTCCTTCAGATTGGCATTGCTCTCGCTGAGGGCCAGAAGAGACCATACAGCCAGGTTACGTGTCTTACCATGTCTCGCCAGAACGTAGAACTGTGAAGTGTGGCAATTAGACTACAAACTTTTGGAATAAACGTATGTTCTGCACTTACCTCGTCCTGATCATCGACCAGATAGCCCACAATAAGTGCCCAATGAGCACGATGCCCATTCTTCAGGCAGGGAGCATGATTGACGTCGGCATCGTAACTGTTTGGAATAAGCGTCGAATTTTAGGTCAACCAAATTTGTGGCAAAAACTCCAATGGACTTATAAATTTGACGCATTTTATTTATAGAAATTCTTATGCATGTTGTTTAATTTACAATAGCAGAAGTTACGCACTTCTTGATCAGTTTATTTTAGCCCACCCTCATGGGTGGCGAAACCAGAATAACGCCATCTCCTCGCACAAAAAGCATGGGTATTGTGCGCTTTGTCGTCTTGTACACCTCCTCGTAAGTTTCCTCGTCAATTTCGACGGTTGTTTGCGTTTCCTCGGCATCGCCCAGGACCATGTTTAAATGCTGATCGAAGGCGTGTAATCTCCCCCTTAATTCCCGCTCATTTCGCATCTTTACGTACACCTTTTCGTCCAAGCTCAGGCGAATTAGGTCTAGAGGCTCCTTTACCGGCAATATTACCTGGCTCAGCTGCAATTACGAAGGTGAGCGTAGTGCTTGAATATTTTCGAATTATACATACCTGTTCCTCCTCAGTTGCCATATATAATTACTCAGAAACGATTGGTTTGCACTAAATTATGGAATGATAAATCTTATTTTGTTTGCCTTTCAGATTTTTTGCACTAAATAACACCAAAAATTAATCGCTGATTGGTCGCACTACACGCGGCACCAGTGCTGCCCATCAGCGACACTTAAAATATCGAGTTCAAATCCTTAAAAAGTGCTATGCTTATTTCAAATATATTGTTTAAAAAGGATACGAAACAAGTAAACAGGCACCAGCGCATAACAGCTTTTTGATCCGGACACAATTTAGAATGCCTTCGTGAAATTGACAAGCACCCATACCGTTTAAATGCTTTTGTGTCAACTCGTATAAATACTGAGCACTGAATATTTCACCATTTATGGAATATTTTTGAGTAGACGCATCTGCAAGCAATTCCGTCGCTGTCGGCTGTCCTTTGAGCAACATGCTTAGCGCTGTCAGGCCACAGGTGGGTCCCACCTATCCAAAAATATAATTAATCATAACGATAAGCACATATTTAATTAAGCTAACTTGTAAAAGACTTGAGATGTCATAATATTGGCAGCTCTTGGGCTCTGCATGCTGGCATACGCGATTGAGGAAGCACCCCTTCTGAACATCCGGATTTTTCGATGCCCAGCTGCATTCATCGTTTGGTATTTGCATTTTGGGAACAGCAATGTCATCTTTTATTAAAGTAATTCCACAGCTTTTTAAACTAGTTGGAGGTGGCGGTGGAAGTGGCGCGCCTTGCGACATTGGGGTATGATTTGCGGCTGAATATCAGAAAACTAAAAAGAAAACAATAGTAAAACAGCTGTTTTTTAGTGATTGGTTGCACTTTTTCGCCAAAGTCCTGCCAACCTGCTTAAATAGCGAGAGCTGTTGTATGAAAAGATTTATGATAAGTTTACCAGTGTGTATTATTTATCTGCGAATTCTTTAATTTATGAATTTTTTAATTTGTCGGGTGAGATGTATGGTCACCATCTCTTTCCAGGCTCGTGTTAACTATAGCAAGTACACGAACCAGCAGTGCAAATTGAGTTGATACTTGGCTAAATTTTTGTGGCACACCTTTTTAGCTAAATAGAATATTTAATTTTGACTTTGACTTGATAAAACAGGCTATTCCATACTTAAAAAAATACTAATACGCATTTTTAATTTGACAAACAAATATTCATTTGTATTAAGATTTAAATTATATATGCTCCGGGTTATTACAAATTTAGTATATAAGATAATATATATGTATATTTTAATATGCGAGAAGGTCATTTGCAAGTGCAATTTCTTTTAGCCGGCCTTCCTTGACCCAGTATTATGGTATCGGAACAATCATAATCCATTTTCGGTTGTTCTGCCTCCTGCAGAGCTCTTGTTGCTATCGCCAGAAAAGCTTGTTCCACATTACTTCCATTCTTGGCTGAAGTCTCAAAGTAGGGTATGTTATTATTCAACTGGCACCACTGATCTGCGTGTGTTGTTGGTACCTGTATAAGAATCAATCAATTAGATAAATGTGATAATTTTATAAAAGCATGATAACACACTTTACGATCAGCTATGTCCGCCTTATTGCCCAGCACGACAAAGGGAAACGTATCCACATTCCGTGGACTGGCCTGTATTAAGAACTCATTACGCCAGCAATCGATATTTCTAAATGTAGTTGGTACTGTTACATCGTAGACAAGAACACAGCAATCTGTGCCACGATAGTACGCACTGCCCAGTGATTGGAAGCGCTCCTGACCGGCCGTGTCCCAAATCTAGATGGCAATCAAGTATAATTAGTAATTAGTAATCATCATAAGCAAAGTTGCGTCTTCGTTCACCTGCAATAACACAACGCGATGGCCGACAACAATCTCTTTCGTACAGAAGTCAGTTCCGATAGTTGATTTATAAAAATTGGTGAATCGTTTGTTCACATATCGGTTCATTAGTGATGTTTTACCAACGCTGCTGTCTCCCAAAATGAGGACCTTTAGAATGGGCTTAGTGTAAGAGGCCATGCTAATTACAATATAATAAAGTATATATATATATATATAAATTGCATATAAAATATTTAATAACAAGCAGTCAAATCAACTTTGAAATGTTTGATATGTAGATATAGATCCTGACGAACAATACATGCGTAGTCATCATAACCGCACTGATGATGCACGTATGGTCTTGTATATTTATACGCACAAAAGTGGGTATTGAGTTAAAGAAAGTATATCGTGAATCTAGGCACAAAGTGATGCAGACTGTTCTCCACTCATTATGATAAGAAATCTCTTTGTTTAGGTATAGCCGTTATCGCAAAACTTACGCGTATTCTTTAAAAATGATAACTTGCTATTTACTATGCAAATATATATCACAACTAACTGCACATATTGATTGAAAAAATAAATCTGTTAATTTTGAAACGCACCTGGAGTTATTATTAATTAGTTTGTTACGTTTGAATATTCAGCAGCAACTAATAGCTGCTTCAAATATTCAGCAGAGCATGTAAAGAGCTTACTTTCGAAAGCTCAACTTTTCCTTGTACAAATATATGTATATTAATAAATAAAAGCTTTGTGGTCTACGGCTGTGAATACACAAATGTGTTGTTCCATAATTACACACACATTTGTATATGTAATTTTCCCAGGACGCAGAAACTAACATAAATGAATCCCAAATTTATCGCAGTTAAGTTGCTGTTTCAAAAGATAAAACGTTTTTTGTTTTCCCTGTCTAAGTTGATTCTGATTGGCACCATTGCTGTGCTGGACGCGTTGATACCTGGAATAATTAAGTCTGAATATTGCTGTTGAAACTCGATGTTTTACTACCCACTTGACGATTATCTAAATCCACTTTATTGCCCAGGACAACAAAGGGGAAATGCTCGGGATCCCGTAGACTGGCTTGAATTGAAAACTCATCTGGCCACGAATCAAGATTCTTGAATGAGTTGGGTGCCGTCACATCGTAGACGAGCACACAGCAATCAGCGCCACGATAGAAGGCGACGCCAAGTGATTGGAAGCGCTCCTGACCAACAGTGTCCCAAATCTAGACGACAATCAAAAAGATTAGTAAGGCATTTTAAGGGCAGGTTCATATTTGCTCACCTGCATTGTGACGACGCGATCGTTGACAACCACTTCTTTTGTGCAGTGTGTATTATTTATTCGTATGAGCTTTATTTATACACAAGTATGCATGTGAAATCTTTAATTTATGCATTTTTTCATTTGTCGGGTGAGATGTATGGTCACCATTTCTTTCCAGGCTCGTGTTAACTATAGCAAGTACACGAACCAGTAGTACAAATTGAGTTGATACTTGGCTACATTTTTGCGGCACACCTTTTCAGCTAATTAGAATATTTAATTTTGACTTTGATTTGATAAAACAGGCTATTCCATACTTAAAAAAAACTAATACGCATTTTTAATTTGATAAACAAATATTCATTTGTATTAAGATTTAAAATATATATGCTACGGGTTATTTCAAATTTAGTATATAAGATAATATATATGTATATTTTAATATGCGGGAAGGTCATTTGCGCAAGTATATAGTGCGCATACCTTTCGGGTATACACACACTCTTATGGTATTGGTAAAATCATCATCCATTTTCTGTTGATCTGCCTTCTGCAGAGCTCTTGCTGCTATCGCCTTAAAAGCTTGTTCCACATTACTTCCATTCTTGGCTGAAGTCTCAAAGTAGGGTGTGTTATTATTCAACTGGCACCACTGATCTGCGTGTGTTTTTGGTACCTGTATAAGAATCAATCAATTAGATAAATGTGATAATTTTATAAAAGCATGATAACACACTTTACGATCAGCTATGTCCGCCTTATTGCCCAGCACGACAAAGGGAAACGTATCCACATTCCGTGGACTGGCCTGTATTAAGAACTCATTACGCCAGCAATCGAGATTTCTAAATGTAGTTGGTACTGTTACATCGTAGACAAGAACACAGCAATCTGTGCCACGATAGTACGCATTGCCCAGTGATTGGAAGCGCTCCTGACCGGCCGTGTCCCAAATCTAGATGGCAATCAAGTATAATTAGTAATTAGTAATCATCATAAGCAAAGTTGCGTCTTCGTTCACCTTTAATAACACATCGCGATGGCCGACAACAATCTCTTTCGTGCAGAAGTCAGTTCCGATCGTTGATTTATAAAAATTGTTGAATCGTTTGTTCACATATCGGTTCATTAGTGATGTTTTACCAACGCTGCTGTCTCCCAAAATGTGGACCTTTAGAATGGGCTTAGTGTAAGAGGCCATGCTAATTACAATATAATAAAGTATATATATATAAATTGCATATAAAATATTTAATAACAAGCAGTCAAATCAACTTTGAAATGTTTGATATGTAAATATAGATCCTGACGAACAATACATGCGTAGTCATCATAACCGCACTGATGATCCACGTATGGTCTTGTATATTTATACGCACAAAAGTGGGTATTGAGTTAAAGAAAGTATATCGTGAATCTAGGCACAAAGTGATGCAGACTATTCTCCACTCATTATGATAAGAAATCTCTTTGTTTAGAGATAGCCGTTATCGCAAAACTTACGGGTATTCTTTAAAAATGATAACTTGCTATTTACTATGCAAATATACATCACAACTAACTGCACATATTGATTGAAAAAATAAATCTGTTAATTTTGAAACGCACCTGGAGTTATTATTAATTAGTTTGTTACGTTTGAATATTCAGCAGCAACTAATAGCTGCTTCAAATATTCAGCAGAGCATGTAAAGAGCTTACTTTCGAAAGCTCAACTTTTCCTTGTACAAATATATGTATATTAATAAATAAAAGCTTTGTGGTCTACGGCTGTGAATACACAAATGTGTTGTTCCATAATTACACACACATTTGTATATGTAATTTTCCCAGGACGCAGAAACTAACATAAATGAATCCCAAATTTATCGCAGTTAAGTTGCTGTTTCAAAAGATAAAACGTTTTTTGTTTTCCCTCTATAAGTTGATTCTGTTTCGATAGTTGTAGATTTTGCATTGTTTATTATACAAATTAAACCAAAGCTTGAAAATGTCAAAATAAAAATATGTGAAAATTACATTTTATAATTTATACACAAACGATGTGTGTTTTGTATTACCAAACGGGATCAATTGTTAATAATTGTCTACGACTAACAAAACTAATTATTCAAATTAGGGCTCAAATTGATTAAAAGATATAAGATGGAAACTGATCTGAGCCGATAAACTGCCAATCGCTTTGAATATGGATGAGTATATATAAAATTAATTACAATAAAAATGTATATTTTTGTTTTATTAAATTTACAATCACAAGAATTTGTTGGTTTTCATTTCTCTTTCTTTTTTTTGCGTAGATAATTTGTTGCTGTGGATTCTGATGTTGTTGCAACGGTTGTGTCTGTTGCGTGCAATAATTTTACTAATGGCAAAATATTTCTAGGAGGGCATGCACAATATGTAGAAATATGTGTAAACAGACCATAAATAGTAATAACGGGAAACGTTTACGTTACAAATCTGCTGAAGTTTATCTGAATTTAGCATCCTATCATTATACCTATGCTGTGGCTGAAATTGTTTTACTTAAACTTATAACCTTGTTGTCGTTCGACGTTTTTGCTTTTATACTCATATGCTGTAATGTATTTTATTTATAATATAGATTGTGTAATTATGCACTTTGCGTTGTATTCTGTTTTGCTGCAGCTGTGGCCTGTAATATTTTAACTACATTAGCATTGACAATTGTCAGCGTTGCCTGGACGATTATTATCAGAGTTCAAGCGTATTTGATCGGGAAAATCGTTGATAAGTTCAGCCTGAAAGCACATACAAAAAGAGGATATAAGCATTCAGTGTGCAAGTATGCGCGTAAAAACTGGTACCTCCGTCTCTTGTTCCAGCGCATTCTTTGCAATGGTTTGAAACGCCATCTCAACGTTGATGCCCTCCTTTGCTGACGTCTCATAATAGGGTATATCGTTTTTGGATTGGCACCATTGCTGTGCTCGACGCGTTGATACCTGGAATAATTAAGTGTGAATATTGCTGTTTAAACTCTTTGTTTTACTACTCACTTGACGATTATCTAAATCCACTTTATTGCCCAGGACAACAAAGGGGAAATGCTCGGGATCCCGTGGACTGGCTTGAATTAAAAACTCATCTCGCCACGAATCAAGATTCTTGAATGAGTTGGGTGCCGTCACATCGTAGACGAGCACACAGCAATCAGCGCCACGATAGAAGGCGACACCGAGTGATTGGAAGCGCTCCTGACCAGCAGTGTCCCAAATCTAGACGACAATCAAATAGATTAGTAAGGCATTTTAAGGGCAGGTTCATATTTGCTCACCTGCATTGTGACGACGCGATCGTTGACAACCACTTCTTTTGTGCAGAAGTCCGCTCCGATCGTGGCTTTGTACTGATTAGAGAAGCGTTTGTTTACATATTGATTCATAAGTGATGTTTTGCCGACGCTGCTGTCACCGAGAATGATGACTTTGAGCAATGATTTCTTTCTAGTTGCCATATCGTTATATATATGTATATATAGGTATATACTTTTCTCCTATTGGCTGTTTTAGGTGTTCTAGCTACCTTAAGCTGGTTGTTGCTGTTGCTGCATGGAATAGACAAAAACATATCGACTTTAGCTATAAATACATTTGCACTACATAATTTAATTACACTCTTATCTTATACGCCTTGGATTACCAGTAGTGCACAGCAACAGAGACGCTTGACAATGGTTTTTATTATTATTAACATGGTTGAATGAATGATAAATTCAGATTTTACTATATGAAGCACATGACTCATAACTCAAATGAACAATGACAATTACTGACCGTTGAACGGAAGAAGCAGGGGGAGTGGGGAGTAACGGGAGCCCGCATCGAAGAGATAATAAATTAATAATCAGCAGTTGCTTTTATTGCGGAGAAAGCGATGATAACAACCATGATATTTGTAGATGTACATTTATGACAAACAATGCAGATCAAACAGGAAGTTATGAAGATTTGAAGAAAATCACGTTGACTTTATTCAAGCGAAAGGAAAACGCCCATATTTATTCAGCAAGGGTAATCCGATTTAAATTAACAACAATGTAAACACAACAGCAAACAAAATTATGCGAGAGCAGTAAATTTTGCAACCTTCGGGGGCCCACAAATGACTTGTTTTTGCACACCACTACAATAACACGCGTCTGTAGTACGCACACATGCACACATAAATACATACATATGTATGCTTTTCAGTGTCTTGAGCTCCACTGGCTTTTTCCATACTGTTTTTACTGCTGCGTAACACAATTTTTCCCCAAGTCTTTGTTTCGAATAGCGGCATTTTATTTCTGCGCATTAGACGACAAACATATTCCCCAAAACTTACGCTTTTAACGAATAGGGTTTGTTATTCAAACGCACTTTATTTCTACTTAACTACGCAGTTAATTCTTTTTGTTTTCTACAAATTTTGGGCAATATCAACTAATTAATCGATATTAAATAAAATAGACAATCGCTATTCGATAAGTCAGTTCCATTAGACAACATATCACTCCACACTTGACGATGTGCTCCACATTAACCCAATTCTGCACTTAACAGAACATCTAACAGGTTGATTCTCTGAATTAATTTTAAAATAGGCTTCAATATACAAAAACAGAAAAACAATTGATTGAAATGAGTGCTTAAGGCAGCAATCATTTCTTAGATTTTTTGTTTACTCCAGAAATAGCAATACCTAAGTAATATTGAATAGTGTTCTTAAAATACGAAGTCGAATTAAGATAAAGATAAATGTAGGAAATATACGTTTAATTCTACCGTATTTATTTAAATATAAAACTCAAAAATTATATTGTTTGAGTTTAATAATATTTAACTTGTTGCATTTGAGAATGTATCGATAGGCTCTTATCGGCCATTATCATCACATCCTGCTACCAGTGCAACCGGTTGGCAGGCCTGATTTGAAAGTAGCCGCGCTTACCACAAGGCTAGGCATGCGAAAAAGAAGAACGAAATTGTGAAAGGTTACAATTTTTGGCGGGCTGTCGTTTTTTTTATTGGTGTAAACAAAATTTATTAAGATACACAGATCGCTAAATTATTAATTATACTGATCAGCGAGAAATATGCTCCGCATCCGACAATACCTCATGTTCGTGCCAATCAAAATGATTCGTCGCCGAGTTTCGTTCAACTAATTGAGATGCGCATTAATGTAGGGAATAAATAAATTAAATATCTCAAATATTAATTTAAAGAAATATTTGAAATTAGTGTAATATTGATAATATGCCGTAAGTGAAAGAAAAAAACAAGGTTTGATTTTAAACATTTAAAGCTATTATTTCATCAGTTTAATACATACACCCATTAAACATACATATGACAGTATGTATACGTATTTATATTCACATAATGTTGACTCTAGACATGTATATATAAGTACATTCAGTATATGTATGTAGATGTAACATTTTACAACAGTTTTATAGATAGACAGCTCTGGATTTTGGTTTGGTTGGTTTTCATAGATTGGTAAGTTAACATTTTCAATCTTTTCTTTTTTTATATAGAGTTTGGCCAAATTCAACAATTAATAGATTGCTGTACAGTAATTTAATTTTGATTCCATATTTTAATTTGTTTAACAATTTGTAGAAATAACTTGCGAGTTGCAATATGTATATATGTATATTTTATGTATGTATATGCTTAAGATTAAATAAATAAATACTTATCCATATGTACGTTCTCATACATAATTATACATATACATATATATATATATATATTTATGTATATCCAATTACCAATTGAATGTAAAATATTTGTTTGATATATATGTGTATATATATATTTCAAATTCTATTTCGATTTTATCTGATTTGTATTTTTTTGGTCCGATTGCCCAGATTATTTAAAAACGTTGAAGGATTGGTTCGTTTTCTGTTTGTTTTGAATATTTTTAAACTCATTTCCAGTGGTAAATGTCAACTTTGGTTTCAAGATAAATGTATTTTAGCTAAGGATTTTTAAAGTTTGTGTTTAACGGATGTCCAATTTTAAGAACAGTTTGATTTAAAGTTATTGTTTGGTTTTGGGGTCTTTATTTGTTGCCCAAATATATTATATATGTATATATAAATATATATATGTATATATAAGTATATATATGTATATACATTTATATATATTCGATTTCGATTAAGTTTGTTTTCTTTAGGTGAAATTACTTTAGATTATTTTCATTATTTATATGTTTAGTTTAAACTATTAGTCCTTCTGTATAAACTCGTTCTTTTATAAATTCAAATACAAATACAACAAACGATTTTCTCAAAAATAAAATTCAATACAGATTACAAAGCTTCAAAATTGTTAATGTAGAAAAAGGAACACAGATACGTGTAAAAGGGGATATGAAAAGTTCGTGATAATTGAGACATATACGATTTAATTGATTACTTCACTCGCTCTCAACATGCCTGCGGCTCAATTAAATATGCAATTTAATTATTCACAATATAATCAAAGCAAAGCTAAGCCTTTGAGCTGCCTAAGGGCTAGTTTCGCACACAAATGCATATTTTATTGTGCGCCATTTAGCTTGCGAGCTGAATTTTTATGTTTATATGTATTTTAAATGCGCAATCGATATGCGAAGAGGCAAGTGGCAAGTGGCAAGCATACAGCTAAAACATGCAACATGGTCTGTTTATTGAGGGCGTGGCATGGCAATGGGGAAAAAACACAACACACAAAAACCTTCATGAAATTGCTGCCGTTTGATATGTGACAGTGTATGTGTGTGTGTGTGTCTGTATGTGGGTGTGTGTGTGAGAGAGTGTGGTTGTGTTTGATTAGGTGTAGCTGCGTGCAAGTAGGGCAATAAAAACTGAGCATAATCCAGAAAAAGAAGGTAAAGCAAAGAGAGCGACAGCTGCTCCTTAAGCAGCACGGGTCGCTTCACACTTTCTGTGCATCTGAGGCTTAAGATGCCAACTGTCTTTCATTTTCTTTTTTTGATACATTAGTACACTCAAAAAAAAAAATCGTCAACAAATGAAAATGGCTCTGAAAATTTGAATTGTTAGAAATAGCATTGGTTTTTGGAAGGATTTTCTAAAAATGCAGCTCGATTTTTTCCTAAGTGTATTAACAATCATTTCAAGTGAATGGCTTGGCAGAATGCAAAGTAACACCTTGAATATAAAACGTGGAATGTGGCCAATCGTGGGGGATCATTTCAAGAGGGGGATTTATAGTTGTTAATAGTCGCTGATCCACGAAAAGCGTCCAGCATCTCAGGAAGCATGTGGCAAGTACGTCGAGCTATTAGCTTAACAGAAGAAGTCCGTTTGAGAGAGTGGCAGGCGGCAAATCGATTAGTGACCTCAACAAGGGTATAAATATATATAAATATGCAAATTTCCATCTTATCGTATGCCTGGGGAGAAGATACAATGTGCTAATTTTAAGTTCAGGATAAAAATAAATTAATGTCATTTTGAGCGAACATTAAACGAGTTTCTATGTTAATTTTTATGACCCAATTGCAGAAAACTCAAATTAAAACTTTTTCGCTATGTTTATGTATGTTAGCAGAGAGAACGAGGGCTGCTTTGCCACATATTGCTGCCCATAAAATGTGTTTATTTTTTAAATAAAAATAAAAGGAATAAAATTGAATTTTATGCAACTGTACAGAAGCTAAATTGAAAATTAGCAAATGCATCGGCATCTTCAAGTTGAATTCGGATAAGGAGAAGACAATCTGAACTGCAACTAAGAGAATAAATATTCTAATTAGTTAACTTAAATGTTGACTGAGTTGATCATCTCCAAAAACCAGACGTAGTTGCAGGCAAGCCGATGTAAATGAGAGTCCAAAAGAAAAATCTGGTTTCAAGCATAGGAAAATCATGAAAGATAATTAGAAAACATATTTCGAGTGCTTCCTCCTGACTGGGTCTGTACTTAATGCACTGCCCTCTTACATGTACATGTGTGTGTGTGTGTGTGTGTGTGTGTGTATTTGTTTGGGTATACGTGTGAACGCAATAAAATCTAATTTGATGTACACACACACATACGCAGCCTGTCTCTCGCACACACACACGCAAAAGTTGTTAAACATTATGCCACAGCTGCGAAAGGAGCGAACAAAAAACAAAAAGGGAAAACATTGCCTAGTTTGGGGCTGAAACAAAACTGAAAATGTGGCCGGAAGTGGTGTCGGCTGTGGACCTGAAGCCGCCGCACACGCCACAACCAGGGAACAGTTAAGGCAGGTAGATTAGGCGGCAAAGCCGTAGATAAAAGGCAACCGAACATGCAATAAACAAGTGCAAAAAAACAACAACAAAAAAATGAGGCAAGAGGCAACTGCCCCAAGAGGCGACTGCCACGCTGCTAGCTGCCCTTGCTGTTGTCTGCTGTCTTTGGCGGTTACCGCTTTGCACTATACATATATATATTTATATACATGCATATATATATATATATGTACGATGAGTATTTCATGTTCTGGTCCTTGGTTTTGCGGGCGATGCTTTAATTAGTTTTTCTGGCTAGAACCGAATGGGCGTTTTTCATTTTGTGTGTTTCCTTTTCTGTTTTGTTATTTTGGCCAATTAAATTTTAATTTGCCACTGCCAGCTGTCCGAACTTCAGCTTGTATTGCAGTGTGTTCAAAATTGACCTTTAGACGCCACTTGACCTGCTTGAGCCAGACAAGCGTCAAGGCATTAAGTATACGCCACCATAAATTTCAACAGCCAAGGACATTATTGTTGTCGCTGTTAGTGTTGTTGTTGACGTTGTCGTTGTCGTTCTTGTTGCTATTGCTATGCAAGGCTTGTAAATCAATTGTCGCACTGCCTGCAACTGACAGCCGCCAGGGCCAGCCCGCAAATTGCAATTTCATGAAGTCCTCGGCAGAATGTGAGTGTGCATGTGTGTGTGTGTGTGGCTGTGTGTGTAGGTTGGTGTGTGTGGGTGCTTGAATGCGTCCAATTAGTGGGTGGGCGCACACGCGAAGCCTTGGCGCCGCAAGCCGCACAGGAGTACAGCCTAGAGCATAAACCAAAGTGATTATTGATGATCTCAGATTTGGGGTCCTGCACCACCCTGCGTATACTTTATAATTATGCATAAATGTGGAGCCAGAGAATGGTAATAGGTAATATTGAATAAAGAGGAAGAATGAACTTCGACACGCCGAAGCATGCATACCCTTGCAAGTGGCAAGAGCTACAATTATACTAGAAACTAGGCAAGTTTGATAAGAGAGTAAATAATATTTGTTAAGCCAACTTATTTTTCTACATCATAAAGTGAAGCAATCCAATGAAATGCGAACAGCAAGACAGACTGATAAATTAAGGACAGACAGACAGACAGAGGGAATACATATTTTATCGATGCTTGGCAAGCTTAATGGCATAATGCAAACGCCCGCTGCAAGGAAATATGTAATCAAGAAGACAAAGAGCAATGTGAATAAAATAGGTGACATCATTTTTCAAAACAGCCAACAATGAGAGAGAGAGTAACCCAAATATACATTAACAACAAACAAAATGTAAAAATACAACAACGACAAGAACAAAACATGCTTTCAGCCAAACATCATCATCAATTATGGTGCGCCGTCCAACTGGGGCGTGACCATAACTAGATACGATATTAACCATAAATATTATAGAGATAACTACAACTTATAGGTACGAAATATGCAAATGGACTCGGCGCTATAACCTGCTCCTCAATATTTGCGGCCAAAGCCTGGCGTGCCCGGATTGAGGACGCGACAATAATGCGAACTGGTCACGCAATAGTCCGTTGCTGCGGCGGTCTCCTCGTTGCCAGTCGTCGCTGCCAGTTGTCGGTATTGTTGCTGCTGCTGCTGCTGTTGTTGTTGCTGCTGCTGTTGCTGCTGGCGGCGGCGCATCGACATTGGTCATTGGCGCTGCTCGGCGCTGATGATAAAGTCGCCATGCTTTTGCACCTGCAAAGACCAACAAAAGCACTCAGTTAGATTTGGCTAAAACAAGCACAAATACAAATTCAAATGCGAATGCGAAAACGAATACTAACCACATCGGCGACAATGGGCTCCTCTATCTCCAGGCCCTGCAGCGCCTTATCGCGAGTCAAATGCAGCTCATAGGAATCTGTTGGCGTTACAAACACAACGCGATGTTTGCGTGTCTGCAGCACGTTGGCAATAACCAGCTAACGTGCAAAAACAAAACCAAAAAAATTGGTAGTTGTTAGAGAGAGAGAGAGAGACAGAGAGAGATAGAGAGGAGGGGGAGAGTAGTTGGATGTGGCTTTGATTGGTGGCGCACTTACCTTATGCTTATATTTGTTGAGGCTGTCGCGTGCCTTGACAATCAATAGATTCTCGTCCGTTTCGAGCTTAAAGGACACCACAAAGGCATGTGGCACCCACAGACTGGCGAGTGGTGCCAGCATTTTTGGCACCAATTGTAGTGAAATCGTTGGTGCCCCATCTCCCGATTGCATTTTGTGTGTTGGCTGCAAGAGCGAGACAGTCGATTCCACTTACTGGTTTGGCATATTAATTAAAAGACGAGTCAACGATGCGTATGAGCGCAACGCGATGACATTGCAACCCTTTTCCAAACACCCACACACCAATCCACAGTGCTCATGTGTCCTTGCAACAAGGCGACGCAACGAAAGGCCAGGGTTGCCACCCGCTTTGCCACATGCCGCATACCGCATACAGGCAAATGTATTACAACTAATTGAAAGCATAACTCAGTGGTAATGAGCGAACAGAGACACCGCCTCGTTGCACACACACAGAGCTGCCAGCCTTAAATTAAAGCTGCCCTTAAGCATCACACATACGACGCGTGTTCTGCTCATTTTTTGTCCCATGCTGGCTACTTGTTGAACATTTTACATGCCCCCAACAATGGCTGACTGCCCCGCCAACAACCCCCACTTTGTAAACTGCTGACTAGTTTCATTTATTCAGCACACAATGCGAGTGTGGCCAATTGGCAGGCAGAAGGACAAGCCTAAGTAGCCAGGACAGTGTGAGGGCTCTGAAATAAATTGGAATGAAAAATCTAGCTGCAGGCACTAAGCTGACAACGAAGACGAACCAAAGCGACGACATTGACAGTTGCGCAACGTCGCAGTCTCAGTCGACGTCGACATCGACGCCAGTGTTGACGCTTCTGCTAATTCGAACTTTAAGCTTTCGAAGCAGTAAGTTTCAATGCCCTAGACTCGTACAAATGTTCTAAAGAGCTGTCAGTTCGTTACACATTCTGTTTATTTGCATTACCATTTAACTGTTCTCAAAGTTTCGTTTATCTGATATACCATTTAATGGTACATACCGCAGGGCGAAGGGGGAAAAAAAAAGTTATCATTGTTTGACTAAAAATTATCCATTTTTAAATATGGTAGCATGGGTATGAATATTTGTTAAGAATTTTCCCAACAACAAAATTGAAAAGAAAATTTTGATAATTATCAATGCAGGCGCTCGTAAAAATATGTATATTTATACTAATATGTACTTAAAAGTAAATATAGAATTTTGTATGCGAAATATAGGGTATCTAATCGGTGGGCGCCTAGTTTGATCTAGTTAAGCACTCTCTACTAGACCAATTTTACTTGTTGTGCTTGCTTTTAAGAACTGACAACAGCTGTTGACATTGAATTCAGTTACATATTTTCCTTCCCTCTCTTTCTCTCTCTCGCTTTGCAGGCTCATTCACAGTCTGTGTCATTGTACCCGCTAACTATGTCTATGAACGCGTGTGTGTGTGTGTGTATGCGAGTGCGTCTGTGTAACTGTATAAGTCGCTATCTCATTGTGTGCTTTCATGCGTGCTCTTGTAAAATCTTTTGATTTGATTTGTGGATTTCAGCACGTCGCCTCTGTTTGCGTTTAGTCGCCGACTGTCTTTGCCCTGAAATGCTCTCCCTTTACCATTAGCCTACTCCTCTGTGCATTTCTCTTATACTCTGTGTGTTCAGTTTACATTTGTAATTCTTGTTGGTTTTGGCTTATTAGAATTTACTTTAGCGACGGTGTTTGTCGCCACTAAATCCATTCAAAATGTCAAGTTGCTTGCCGCATTTGCATAAATTTAGTCAAAGCTAAATTGAATTTCTTGATGTTCTTGCCTTGAATATAAAAGTACTTGTTAAAAGACTAACAGAATTGTGTAGATTTAGCAAAATGTACAAGTTGCTTAAGGTGTGAGGGTTTATTTTATTTTATTTTCTTTTAATTTAACATCAATGTATCTTGGTTGTCGTTGAGTCTCATTTGAATATGCACAACTACATGCACAGAACAGAAGATGCACTTGGGCATTATGCAAGCCAGATGACTTTGTGGAATAGTTTATTCTATGTGCAACTGCAAAATCTAGAAAGAAGAAACTTGGCACTGAATATGCGCATAAATTTGAATGTACACACATCAACAGGCAATTTTCGTCATTGCGCTTGGAATGGCGTAAACGAAGGATGTGCTACAACATACACCAATTCAATCGGGCGAACGATTTGTGGCTAACGCCCCAAACAGCCAACAACCAACAGCCGACAACGAGTTACCACAGAGACACTCTGGCAAACGCCTTAAGCATGAGGTCGAGCGGAAATGCACGAGCTGAACGGAAATAGAGCAGTGAAAATGCCAGCACGACGCCAAGAGTCTGAAAGGTAGGCGACAAGTGGAAAACTCTCTGTTTACCTGCCCAACAATTTTCCCCATAGTCACGTATGTGTGTGTGTGTGTGTGTGTGACTTTGTGTGTGTGTGGTTGTGTGTATATATGACTTTGTGTGTGGGTGCGTGTGTGTGTAGGTGTGCTCTGCATTCGTACAGTTGTGATTTTATAACAAGCACAATTATATTTTTTTAAGTTCCATTTTTTTGCGAATAATTATTAATTAATCTTTTACAATATAAAACAAAATATAATATAAAAAGCTACTAGAAGAAACTTTTCGAATCTAAAAGTTTAAACCAACAAAGACAACAATTGAAAAACGTTCAAATAAACCTGCGTTGATTTTTTTTTTTAAGTTAGGTACATGTCCAATATTATTGTAAAAAGAAATTTTATGTTTACTTTAAAGTTGGTGTGACGAAAAAATAAGTTTTTGCTGACGCCATGTCAAGAGTTTTTATTATTATTAAAAAAAAATCTGCAAATGTACATCTTAAAAGCAATTTTTTGTTCAAAAGCAGTGCGAAAATCGGGGCAAACTGTATTTATGAATTTTAAATTAAATGTTATCTAAAGAAGAGTAAAAAAAACACAAAATATAAAGAAGACTACTGCTAATTTCTGCAAAATTTTTACAACCTTAAGTTAAGTTAAGTTAAGTTAGCGAGTGAGCACTGTACTATGTTAATGTGCAAATTGCAGGCAGCCGAAGCCGAGACAACGAACGCCTCCAGCAATGATCGTTTGATGCATGTACTTGAAAGTCTCTTGGCACGGCAAACTGAAGCCAACGTGTGTGTATGTCTAAATATGAGTATATACATGTGTGTGGGTGTGCATGTGTACCTTAAAGTCAGATGACAAGCGACAGGCGTCAGCGATGAGATGGAGTCGGGCAAGCCTGACAAGCTGAGGATGCAACCAACCAAAGCTGCACAAGCAAGTAAATGAGTGTAAAAATGAAATGCAAAATAAGTGTCAAATATATAGTTGAATCAGTTCGACCACGCGATACCCTGAACACAGCTTTTAAATATATTCGGCTAGTTTCAGTGCCAAATTTTCCCGTTAAAAAGCTTTGCCTACTCCCATTTCTTATTGGCTGGTGCAGGTACTGAACGACAAAAAATAAGGTGAAGCATGCTTTTATGTGCAAGCTTAGATTGAAGTCACCGAATTGAGACGAATGCATATGTGTGTATGTATTTGTGTATGAATACACGCGTATGCGTAAGTGTGTATCCCTACATGCGTATATGTATTTGTCCATGAGTATACATAAACACAACATTTTTTACGTATTTACGCTCGTTTCGATTATCATTCTATCCCCTTCTCACACATGCACGCGGATATATTTATGCGTAGAGAAAATGTTTCGCCTGCTAATAACAGTAAAGAGATAAATATAGAAATGAATTTTTGATTATAATTTTTGTGTTTTTCTATCCGAACTTAGAAGTTCATTAACAATGTCAGGGAATATTATGTATCATTTGGTAAAAATGTTTAGTGTTATCGGAAATCGATTTGTATCGATATTCGATAAGCTTGAAGATTTATGGATGAAATAAAGTAAATTTGATATGGGCATGGTATACAAATACTTGCATATACCCATCAGGGTATAATGAAATGTGGCCGAGTAAAGTGCTCCGGTCTGCCTGGCTGACTGACCAGCAGAGGGAACTAGGCCGCAAAGGCACATGGCCACAACGGCACATTGGCACATGGACATAACTGGCAACATGGTGCAAATCAAATTAAAGACATGATGACAATGTTAAGGGTGCTGCTGCGACAAAGTCGCTAACAGAGATGTGTATACGTATGTACAGTGGAACCTCGACACTTAGAACGATTATATAAATCAGCCGAGTGTTACTCGCAAAAAAATATAATTTTTAAACATAAATATACTGGCCTATGGTGAAGCTGAATAGAAACACGAAATCACTCAAATTATATAGAAATTATACTTTGCCGCGAAACTGGAGAGAACTAAAGAACTTTGTACTAAAAATCATTTTACATTAAAGATACTTTTTTGTGTAGCAGTTCAATATGTAAGATTTAAGAAGGGTTTTTTTTAAGTATAAATTAAAAAGATGAAATTATAGTTATTTAATGTGGAAAAATATAAAATACTAAAAATCCCCTTAAATGAAACTGAATTTAGTGACAATACAAATGTTGCATTTAATATCATTACTTTTTTAACTAGAATTTTTATAAGTGACAAAAAATCTTCTTAATATCGTTACTTTAGCTTTTAACTATTTTTCAGTGAAATTAGGCTAAGGTTCATCATATTCTAGCGAGCACTGTTTATAAGTTGGTATATATGTATATAGATATATATACATACGACATATGTAGTCAGTGCTGCTGACAGTCGCTTGATATTGAAACAAGAGAACAGCTTGTCAGGAGCAATAGTTGACTTTAAGCTGCTGTCGACTACTTTTTCTCGTGTTCCTTCTGGTGCTGCTCCCTCTACTGGTGGGACTGACGTCAAGTGGGATGTGTTGGGAAAATGTGTCAAAGGAAAAGCCGATGGCAAACGCAGGCCATCCATCCACTATCCACATTGCAAATCGATAAAAAGCAATTTGCAGGCGACGAAGCCCGTCATTGAGTGACGAGTGCAATCAATTACAAGATTTCCCACAAGATTTCAGCATTGTGAGGCCAAGGGGGCAAGGGGCCATGGACACACTTAGTCATACAGTGGTAGTAGTAATCTCACTCACCATCATGTCCTCGGGTATGTAGAAATCGGAGACGGCCGCTGCCAAATATAAGACGGCACGCTCCTCAAAAGCAGCGAGGCATTCGCAGGCGGCACGCAGCAACCACATGTAGTCGACGACGCTGGTGAAATTCACGTAGAGTATCATTTGGGTCTCGCGGGCGATTTTGTATTTGGCCAGGACGGGGGCAAATACATCCACCGAGTCCGGCTTGATGGCTATCGTGGAGTTCTGGCTGTCCGCAACATCGGCAATGTCCAGCATATCGAAGAACTGCTGCCCGGTAAAGTGGCGCGTGAATGGCTCCAGTGACTTGTGGCGATACATAAATATGACGGCATAATCATGATCCAGAAAATACTCAGCGCTCGCCGAGCCGCGAGTTCCGGCACTAAAGTTATCCACAAAGCGCACCGTATTATGCTCCAGGGGGACTGTGGTGCCGCCCGACTGTGTGTTCAGACCGAGATGAGGACACATTATTTATTATTATAAAGTATGGTCACCTCATTAGCGAGGAGATAGAGAGAGAGAGAGAGAGACAGAATAAGAGATTGTGTGTTTACCGTAACGAGGACAATGCGGTTCTGTAGTTTATTGTGGCGCTCGCAGAACTCCTTTAGCAGCGAGCGATTATCCTCGAAGTCGGCGGGCGGCAGATGTGTGTTGTAAAAATCCTCCCAGTGCGTCATATTGTTGTTGTTGTGTTGGCCTGGTCCAAAAAACGAAAGGCGAAGGAAGCGCGCAAGGAAGCACAAAAACAGTGGCGCCGGAAACGATGCTTTGCTTTTACCGTTAATTGATATATTAAAGACACCCACACGCACGCACACACACACAGAAACACACAAGCACACAAACTTAGCTACGAAGCGAGCGGTAAACTTGAATCAATCAAAGCGCCAACAGCAACAGCAGCAGCAGCAACAAAATTAAGCCACGCAACTAAATTAATTACACTACCAACAAAGTCGTGTGCTGCATGCGGCGTCTACAACAACAACAACAACGGCTGCAACAGAACTTTCGCAATATTTAAATTCAATCTATGTATATTCGTTTTTTTTTCTCCTTTTTTTTTGCACTGTGCTCTCGCGCCGAGCTGTCTGCAGCGACGGCAACGGACAATTGTGTACTGACATCAGCAGAGCAGCTTTCGTCTTGTTGCCGAGACTTTCACTTGTTTTCTTATCAATGAAAACGCTTGCGACAACACTGCGCATTCGCATTCGCATTCTAACGAAAGCAAAAGCCATGTGGGGATATGCATACATACTCGTATAAATACATGTATAGAGAGCTCGAACTTCTCTCGTGTCTATTTGAATTGATGAGCAGAGAACTCGCTGTGCATTTTTCGAACAGTGTTCGAAGGCAAGTGTAGCTTGGATGTGCGAACATCTTCAAACTGTTTGCTAACAGTAACAGTATGACCAAAGAGGACACACACATGCACACACAGTAACTGTAGGTCGCACCATAGAATGAACGTTGTTGCCTCTGTTGCCGGTTGCACTTTGATATATGCTTACCTTGTGACAGAAGAGAGTGCGCACCTTATTATGTTTGCCGTTGAATTGCAGCAGAGAGTATCGAGTGCAAAAGTAGGACAAACACCACCGGATTCAAGTGTGTGTCACGCGCACTCAACTTTGGCACAGTTTAGCAAAACAAGTACAAGTTCAAAGTGCAAATTTGTTAACAAAAACAGCTGTTGCGCGTCTCTGTTAAATGCGGAGCAGTTACTTTACATGAGGAGTAAATCGTGAAAAAGGCTAACATGTGGTTGCATATTATATTGCATTGTATGATTTTTCACTTTTTATGAAAAGCAGTTCTGTGCATAAATCTAACGTATTTGCAATTAATTCAGTTATTAGGAGGAGCATTGCTCTGTTAGATGGCTTCAAAGCTGCTCAGCGTTCGTTTTTCAACACTGCTCGCTGTTCCCAAGTTCCGCTTATGCAATGTAAAGCTACAGGCATGTTAATTGGACTTTTATAAATCTGTTAACGCAAAAAGGGCAAATGATATTAGGCGCTTTTTTAAATGTCAACAAGCTAAAGAAAATACATTCAGGGGAGATAATAATAAGTTTTGATTTCGTTTAATGCAGTTACAGTCGCTTTGTTTACAAAATACTTTATTTTTTAACTCTACGCATGTGGTTAGTTGTCAAGAGTCGCTAGAGCAAAATATCACAGAAGCTTAAAACTAATTGGCATGTCAACTGCATATTCTAAAATGACCTTTGATATATTATTAGTTTTAGTTGCTGTTGTTGTGGGTAGGTATGTAGTTAATTGAGACGGCTCATGAAAGGCACCCGTCCACACACACACACACAGGTATGTGAGTGAGTGCAAATTTATGGCATTCATTATATGAACTCCCAATTCATGTGACCAATTAACAATGCTATCAAATGCAATTTAAAATGAACTTAAACGTAATTGAATCTCATCCTACACAAAAACAAAATAAAATAAAAACCAAAACAGGCGTTACACTACGAACGCGTCGTAGCCGTCGTTGTGGTCGGAGCATAGGGGCTGAGAGTGTGAGGATATGTCACGTGATAGTCCGTCTCGTCGACGCCCTCCTCATCCACATCCCGATTGACCAGTCTCTCTCGCATGCCATATCGCTGCCTGAGAGGGAATCACAATTTAGCACATGCCAATAATTAGCGGTAATTTTGCAACTCACTCTAAATGCGATCGCCATATGACCAGTCCCGCATAAAGGCACACAGAGATCAGAGCAACAACAACAAGCACAATGCTGAGCAGCAGGTGGCTTTCGCTGATCGCACTCGACTCCACATCCACTGGCGTCATTTCGATGTTCTCGGCCACGAAAGTGTCTGTGTCCGTATTGTAAATGCCGTGTCCATTAAAGCGCTCCTCCAGCTCATCGCTGCTGCTCTCCCGATCTGAGTCCTCATTGTCGCCAGACTCTAGTATTTCCACGTCGTATTTATAGTTCTCGGCCAGCACCAAATTTGTCGCAGTGTTCAGCTGAAAAGAAAAGGGAACAGAACCGTTAGACCAGCCAATTGACATACATATATTTATATATATATCCACATAAGTTTGTATATATGTAGCAATGCATGACGGTTAAATTTCATTTGGCACGTGATTAAATGTCGTTTTCTAATATTTTGATACGGGGCAGGTTTATTAGTTTTCATGCATGACAAATTGTGTGCATTGATCGAAAAAGGCAGGACTGTGGGCGTTTCTCACATCAGCCTTAAAACTAATATATAACTCATGTATTTATCAGATATTATTAAACGCCTTCCACGAGTTCAATTGAAACATATTAAACTTTAAACTGTAGCTCTTAATTACATGTGAAAATCTGCATTAAGATAACTTACTTTACAGCGTGAAAAAGGGGAACAAGTTGCATTACGAAGTTGTTAGTTTTAACGAGCGAGAATAAAAATAAAGATTTTTATGAGAATCGTAAAAAAAGAATATTCTCATTTTAAGCTGTTGAATTTTAGTAATAAAAATCATGCTCAAATTGAAATATTAATTCCGGCCAGTGAAGTATTGCAATTGTCGAGTAAACACAAACTTATTCAATCTAATATTTCTTATGTAATGAAAAAGCGTTAATGAATTTTAGTAATTAAAATCATGTTCAAATTATAGTTTATTTGTTCTGGAGAACAACAAATTTCCATTGGAATATTTTTAGAGTTATTATAACACTTGGAAGTATTTACGTTACGAATTTGAGTGATTAAAATCATGTTTTAATTATGATTTATTAACGCTGGCACTAAAGTGATTCATTTTTGCAGTGAACACAAACCTGAATTTCTTATGCAATGCTTCAGAGGTTTTACGACATAAAGTTAATATCTTAGCAGCGTAATTGCGCCTTAAACTGTAGCATTACGCTTAATCAAGAGTCATTAGGTCTTTAAAACACGAGACGACAATAAGCCAAGCAAGGTCTGATAACTGTTATTAGAGACTCGCTGCACTTGCTGCAAGCTCTGATTACACAAGACATATTCAAAGCTTTCCATTGACCCAAGGGTCGTAAACTAAGGCGAGCAGATCAGGTCGCCGGTGTAATTTAATAAAGTCGAGTAAGTAATTCTGCTGCTGCTGCTGCTACGTGACTTGTCATTTTGTCTCTCCCTCTCTCCCCCCTCTGTGTCTCTTTCTCGCGTCAAGTTTCACTTTGGAAAAGCAGCGACAAACAAATAAAAACTGAATTGGATATCTAATAAAAGTGCATAGGTGTAATAAGCCAGGCGGCAATTGAAGGAAACTCATATTTTGAGTGTGGAAATCGCGTGCGAGTCGCGCTCAAAACGCGCTCAATTAAATATTGACATTGAGACGTCATCGAGCTGGGAAATTACGCATAGAACTCGGCTTGAAAGCTGAGCGGCTGAGTCATAGCCGTGACGCTTGATATTAGACTTCGGTGGTTGTCAGGTGGAACAGAGTTGGGGTTTCCTCCACCACCACCACCAGTAGCACCACTTAAAAAACAAGACGACGCGTTTAGTGCCGACTCTGTTTCGATTATAAGTGAATTTTTATGGAATTTCGTGACTAAGACGCTAAAAACCCTCATCGGCGAGACTTCTTCAGCTTCTTCTTCAGTTGCAGCTTAATTTTATGCCAAATGTGACTACACTGGAAATTATCGTTGCGTTCGTTTTGAGCCTTATAAGGCAAACAGCACGCGTGTCTTTCTTGCGGTTTTTGCATTTAATCAAAGTGAAAATACATATACATACATATATAGATATATGTGTATATAAAAATGTCTTAAAGCGGCAAATTTCCGGTTCTGTATAAAAATAAAGCGACCGGGTTCATATTTCATTTCTGATTATTGTGTTTTTTTTTTTTGCTTTTTCGGTGACGACTTTTTGAAATAACTTGGGTGCGTCAGAAGTGATTTTGGAGCCGGTCGGCTCTTTTGTCCGCTGGCCCAGTTCCTCTCGGCTTGGGGCCAGTGATTAGCTTACCTCCTCGCCAGCGCTGACAGCTGTGTTATTTTTGGCTGCTTGTCCACTCGAATCACTTTGTGTGGCAGTATCAGCTTTCCTCGTTGCGTCGTCTTCTACGGGTTTACCAAGGCCTGTTGTAATAACAAAAAACAGGCAATTAAGCAGAAAAGATTTATTAGTAAGTTCCATGCAAAAAATACGCAAGTCTAAATATTTACTCAACTGTTGTACGAGTTCTAAAAAAATATCACACATTTGTTTATTGGACCAAAGAATTTATCTTGCCACTATTTTGCAGGGAAAAACATAATCATTATCTAGCACAGAAGCTGCAATAATTTTTATTGGGACTCTACAAATGACTTTCAAATGTAGAAGCGACAAACAAATTCAAACAGGTCTACAGATATATGCTTATAGTATTTGCTTTGTACATAATATAACAATGAAAACATTCCTAATGCCAATGGCTGTTTTGGCATGCGTATCGCATAAAATGTAAATTTAGGTTTTGCGAATAATTTCACAAAAGGTTGCCCAAAAATAAATTTGGGGCATTTGAAATAGTGTTTGGCACGGGCAAAAATCCAATTCTGTTGCCAAGTATTGCAAATATGAAAAATATTCCAATGCGTGAATCAATTGCTTATCAAATGACAGCAACTGTTATCAAAATTGAAATCATAATCGCGGACAATATCTTATCTATAGTTAAGGAAGCGAATAAATGGGCATTGTAAATTTAGATAAACAATATTTTACGCATCCCTTATTTTTTTGTATAAGAAAAAACCTTGATGTACTTTTCAAGGCTATAGTTGGCACTATAAAAATGATATTTATGTGCCATAAACTTGGCTCTTAACTTTAACGGTGCTAGGCAAAGGGTAATTGCGTATCCAAGCGTGTATACGGCCTCTGTTCTCCGTACCAGCTGCATTGGAAACTAGTTTCCAGTTAATGTAAGAGTAGATAAATAAATACTGAGACGCTGCGTGGATCTTTGTAGTGTGCCTTGGCTATCTGTTGGCCTATGTGTGTATGCATGTGTGTGTAGCTGGTGTGTGTACACACAGATGTACTACTTACAGAAACCCGTCAGAAGCAGCACCAGCAAGAGACTGCAGAATTTTAAACCGTTGCTGTTGGCACGCATTTTTGCTTTATTTTGTTGTTGGTTTTTATCAATTATTAATGAGTTCGCTTATCACTTGCGCATTAATTTAAAAAAAGGTTTAGCACAGTGCGTCAGCTGATATTTTAAGTAAGGTGAGTAATTGCCGGAATTTTAAACATAAAAACACTTTATGATCAATTAATTCGTTCGGCTACGCTTTACTTTTGCGCGTGTGTTCGCGCCGAGCTCTGCTTGAAGACTGAGCGCAAGCTTTACAAACGAGCAGCGTCAAAGCTTTCAAGAGGGCGAGAGAGCGATATAAAGAGCTTGTGACAAGTTCAAAGTTAACGGCCAGATCAGAGCGAATGACAAAGAGAAGTTAATTTGGTTGTGCTAAGCTTATACCACAAACCAGTTCCAAATCATTTTGTGTTGATTTATTTCAGTGTTGTCCAAACAGGATAGGTAGTCCATAAAAAAAGCCAACAAAGAGAATAATACAAATTAAAAACGGTACATATTTAAATAAATCTGAATAAGTGAAATACGAGGTAATTTGAACATATCATCAATCAATTAATTTAATAAAATCATAGCCTCTAAATATTGTTCGCTCACTTGGAGATTTATATGAGCAATAGCTATTTGTGTGTTGCATCTAGTTATACTTTTGTGGCAGCACTCATCAACTACTGCATAAAAGTCTTCTTTCGACACAATTAAATCACAAATGAACCAAGCTATCAATGAGATTGAACAATATATATATATATGATTTTTAGGTACAATTTAATTTTTATTATTATTTTCTAGACTTTGAATGTGAAGCGTTTGGCTTATACAAATTGGAGATGTGTTCCTTGTTGATCTGGCTTTCTTCGAGTTTCAGCTATTCGTACTGTCTACGGTGAATTTTCATACATATGCCAAAGGTAACACGGGCCCTAAAACGTAATATATCTTCTTCTATTTAATTAACAATTTATCTTAGCTTCAACATTAAAATTTTGAGGGCGAGGGTGTGAGGGGGCAAAAACTCTCGGCCACCGGGCGCCGACGGACACGCTGCACCCTGAGCACCCAAACCTACTGGTTCATATACAGCTTACAAGATAGGTTAAAATATACAACATATATAGCGCCGGCCGACTGGGCGATCAGGGTGAAGCAAGGCCATCGATGTTCGGTGGTCAGCCATGTCGCGTTCCAATGGGTGAACGAACATCCGTGCCAGCGATCTGCCGAATCACAGATAAAAAAAGGGAAACCGACCAGCAGCTCCGGCACGGAAGAGATCACACGCACGGGTACGCGACCAACGGGTGACAAAAGTAATCTATATAAAATAAGAATGAAACTTCTGGCACACATTTAAAACCTACAACTGCTACAACTATTTTCTTTGTAGGAAGTCATTGTGTCTGTCAATGATTGACTGATGGCTGATGGATGATGATAAGTGTAGCTTAAACTGCTTAGAGGTAAATCGTGCGCAGCTTTCGGTGTCGTTTAAACAAATTGCTCCTGACTGTTCGCCGACAGCTCCATCAGTCGCCAGGCAGACTTTGGATTGAGCTCGTCGCGATCTCGGCAGAGCACCCACACATAATGGACACGCATCACCTTCTCGGGATCACCCTCGACGACTTGAGCCTTCTGGTCCCGTACGCACATTATTTGTTGCGCCTGGAACGTGATAATCAGCACTGGGCCCTGATCCATGACCTTGCCCATGACGAGCTCGATGTTCTCAATGTCCAGGATTTTAGAATCCAGATACAATCCGGACTTTTTCGCTTGCGTTATGGGCGTGGCAATAATGTTGTATGTACTCTCAAAGCACCAGTCCTTCAGAATCTCCAGATCGCCACGCACAATGGCCTCCAGTACATTTGGTATAATATCTTTCTCGCAGTCGTGTAAAAACTCCTTCTGATCGAAACTGGGATCGATTTTTACGAGTTCCGTCATCGTCTCGGACAGCTCCGTCTTAGAGAAGAGACCACCCATCACATCGGACACCTTGTCGGTGAGCAGACGGGATGCTCTGATGACCGGATTTTCCGATTCATCATATTTCACTTTCCAGTCGAATACTTTATTCACATAGGTATTGTTGTTCTTGAAATTCTCCCAAGATTGATAAAACTTCGAGTCCTTGTGCAGCTCCAGGCCTGCAAGAAAGGAAGAAGGTAAATCAATGTTCTGGTTTATTGCAAAGTGGAAGATTTTGCTCACCTGTTGCTTCAGTATTTGCCTCCACGACGCGCGTGCTATCACACAAATCGACCTGGACACGCTTGCGCAGCTTGACCGGTGCGCAATACACACGATTGTCTATGCTCGTCGCATTCATTTCCTTTTTGATCATTGTCGTCGTGTCGGAGATGGCCTTGAAGGCGCCAGATTGGCCAATTTTGCCGCTTGTATCTGTTATCGTATCGCTGACGCCTCTCGCCTTCTTCGACAGTTCCTCGGAAACTTTTTTGGCCAGGTCCGATTTAGAGGCATCGTCAATAACATCGCCAACTTTTTCCTTGATGGCACCCAGCTGCTCTTTCAATATGCTCGACGACTTTTGCGCCTCCGATTCAACAATGTTGAACTTTTGCCGCGCCGACTTTAATGCGTCGGATTGTTCCAGCTTTTGTGCCTCTTCACGAAACTTCTTTATGCTATCCTTCATCTCCTTGTTCTTATCCATTTCGCTACGCACATTCTCAACGAATTGTGAAAAGAAACCGGGTCGGCGTCCAGGCGAGCCATACCACCGTTGCTATCAAACAAATAAACAAAAAAAACCCTTTTAAAATCTGTTTTTATTGCGAGTGTTTTCAACTCACCGGCTGTTGTTGCAGGTTGGAGCTCGCTAACTGATAGGAGATGATGCATGTGCGCTCCCGCGCTAAGGCAGCTAATTTGTACTAGAATTTGAAAAGGAACCAGGTTTATTTATATATATATGCTGATTAGCACTCGGTGCACTCGGGGCAAGTTTAACCTCGAAACGGTCACATGTGAATGGATGGGTTGCGATGACTGGCGTCTGCCTGGAATGTATGAACCTACCATGGTGACAGGTGCTGCCGCTAAGTGGATTTTAGGCCGGTCTTTCGCTGTGTGAGCAAAAGCTTGGGAAGTTTACGTCAATTGTACGAAATTTATGTAATTCGCACCCGGAGACACGCACGTATCACAATCTAAGCAGCAGCTGTTTTTCGTGAGTAGTGTTGGTAAGATGTGTGTTAAGTGCTGAGTAACGTATGTGTTCACCGCGCGATTCGAATTGTGAAATGCGTTTTGTTAGGTATGTCTATGTATTTGTTGATTAGTGGCTGTCGATTGTCGCCGCTACTCTACAGTTGTAATGTACTATATAATTAAGTGATCAGTAAATCCTGCTTGCTATGTTGAATTATTGTCCTCTTGTTTGTAGAACTAGAACTAGCAGTAGGTGGCAACGCTTTGTGTGATCACGTTGAGCTTCCTTAAACCGTTAATTGAGAGAGCTTGCGGTAAATTTGGGTGTGCATACATTCATGCATTTACTTGTCACTTAGTTGATTTCGTAGTTTCCGCGGGTAGCAGCTCCTTGGGTTTTTGACAAATTTATTGGATTTTTTTTTTTGTTGTTTCTGTGTCAGTTTAACACTGTGAATTTAAGTTAAGATTGTTTAAGAGCAAGAAGTAACGCTAATCTACTTCAAATAAACTAAATTCGACTTAATTCGAACGAAAAGTTAACGGGACTTGTTGGCAATTGTCATGTTTCGCAGCAACAGCGGCGGCAGCAGCAGCCTGGAAGGCAATACGCCAATTGTAAGTGGACGCCATTACAAATTTTCGCTCCAATGATATTTACACACACACATATATATGCATGTGCATGTGAATGTTTATTTGTATATTATATATATATTAGGACAATATTTCGGCCTTTCATGCGTTAGGCGGCCCGAACATGTACTTGGACACCAGTTTACAGCACAACAACAATATGTCGCCGTCTATGTCTGTCTCGGCCCCAATGAGTCCGCCGACGACGCCGCTGACACCGGAACACACTACAATGTCGTCGACTCAGTTTCCCCTGCTGACGGACAACGAGCAATTGCACACGGCCAACGCTTTGCTGCTGCACCGGCAGTATCAATACCATCTGCTGGTCCAACATCATCAGAAGCAACTTGCCTATGCGCAGCATCAGTTAGCTTTAGCCGCTTCAGCGGCTGCTGCGAATAATCAGCAAAAGGACGAGATAGCGCATTCTCTGAAAATGTTTGCGCTTCTGACGGTCTGCAATGCAGGTAGGTGCGAGCGGGACAGTTAGAGTGTGTAAAAAATGCTTAGAATGCTATCGGTTATTAAACCCAATTGCCAATTTTGTACTCTTTGTAATGCATTTTAAAGCGTGACTCTAAAACTGTAGCTATATGTTTACTTTAATATTTGAGGATTTATTTTGAATAGAAATATTAAATTTTACTGTAATCCTTTGCATAGATAATGGCAGTGGAAGCACTCCGGATGCTATGCAGGACTTTGCAGCCAATGGCTATGTGAGCGATGACTTTGATAGTTTTAGTGGTGCAACACAGCCACAGCAGCTGCAGCCGCATCAGCAATTGCTACGCCAGCAGTTTCCCAGTGCAGCAACAACAGTTGCTGGCAATTCAGCGAATGCAGCAGGAGCTCTGCCGCCTTCACTAGCCGATACCGAGATGAATCTCAACAGTTATCGGGAGCATCTGAATAATGTTTGGCGTAGTATGTCCATGGCCTACATGCCGAATAACATGGCGGTGAACGCAAGCATTGCATTGACATCTGCCAGCCAAAAGAATACCCAAACTCCCGTGGGTTTGGCTATGCTGCCAGATCACGTACGTAATGTGACCAATGTGAACATTACCAATAACAATAACAATAAACAGCAAAAGCGTTACAACAATCAGAAGCCCAAGGAACAGGTGAATGGCTGAATTGCGTTCTTTGATCGTTTTCATTTGAACCTTTCAATCCTCGACAGGTGCAAAGACACTGTGTTTTCTGTGAAAACAACAATGAACCAGAGGCTGTGGTCAACAGTCATTCCGTGCGCGACAATTTGGGTCGTGTATTGTGTCCCAAATTGCGCACCTATGTGTGCCCCATATGTGGAGCATCGGGCGACTCGGCACACACCGTTAAGTATTGCCCCAAGAAACCCATAGTCACAATGGAGGATGCCATTAAGGCCGAATCATTCCGACTGGCAAAAAGCAACTATTACAAGCAGCAGATGAAGGTTTAAGAGTAGCAGAAACTCTGGCAGTTTCTCGGGAAAGTATACATATATATATATTATATATATATATATATATATATACACTTGCAAACTGTCATCAATTAAGAGCTGCAAACATTTTGCGCCAGGCGCGTTCGATTTTATTATTATATATTGTTTATAATATATATATATATTTTTTTATTTTTTTTTAAACTTTGGTCAGCTTAGTGTAATCACTAGCTAAGCACACGGCGTAAATTTAAAATAATTGTTTCTTACTTACAATCTCGTAATATTTGTTAAATCGCAGCGACCCATAAATGGGTCTCCAAACTGGCTTTTTGATAAGTGCCAGCATTTTTGTTACCGCTAACGAATCTCAGCGGTTCGATAATCGGCAATATTGTTCGGATATATGATATATCTATCTGTGAAGACTTTGAATTTTGCACAGCCAATCGTGAGAGTTTAATTTGAATATTTACTCAAGAAAAAGAGTAATGAATATTTTCGATGGCAACCTTTTCACAGTATATGTTTTTAAAATTTGACATACAAAAGTTGATAAAAACAACGCAATTTTTAATATATGTTTATTTTCACTATTTTTTCTGAACTCAAATTACCAATATATATTTAATTATATATTTAGTAAATTGTTTTGAAAGCGTGCAAATCATAATGTACTAACATACAAAAGCACAGAAATCTTTTCTTTTTTTATAAAAATGTTAATAATATTTCAAATGATCCAATTAAGTATGTAAACTCTGTAAGCCAAAGTTGAATTTACTGGCTAAATCGAATAAACACTGTAGTTAACCTAAATTACGGCTTATCTCTGATACTCTGCCACCATTAATCAGCGTCGTTCTCCGGACGTTTCTCGAAAAGAGCCAAAAAGATGCCATCGGTAAGATCCTCATCCGGAAGAGAGTACAAAACGTTTTTGCCAATTTGAACGTACTCCTTGTCGCCGACATTCAGCCACTTGTTGCGCAGAGCCTTCTTGCAACTGAGCAGCTTGTATGATGGATTCAGCTGCAGACATCGCTGGACCACTTGCTCATTCTCCTCCTTCCACAGCGAGCAGGTGCAGTAAACAATGCGTTTGACACCGGGAAAAGCGCTCATGGCATGCGACAGAATCTTGATCTGTAGCCCAGCCAGTTTATATAGACGCTTGTCATCCTTTTGCTCATCGCAAACGCTGATGCGACTTTGCATTCCATTTCCAGAGCAACTGGGATCCACCAATATATACTCCACATCCGGACATTTCTCTGCATCTAAGGTGAAAACTTATTTAGCAATGATCGGTTTTAGTGGATTTGTGTGACTTACTCATGGTGAGAGCATCGCCCAGAATGGGCGTAACTATCTGACAGCCAGCTTCGTCGGTAATGTTGCACAGGGCCGTGTAGCGCTCCTTGGACTGCTCGACGGCATAGATGCGACCCTTGTTCTGCATAACATTGCACATATGCAACGTTTTCATGCCAGGAGCAGCGCACATGTCCAACACAGTTGCTCCAGTAGGCGGTGCCAACAGCTCGGCAGCCAGGCAGGTGGCCTTATTTTGCAAGATGAACTTTTTGCTGTGGACAAAATCATGGGATGCCCAATAGTGGCTCCACTTGTGATGGAATATCAACACACCCTCCACATGCATGTCCATCAGGAACTCATCCTCCTCCATGGCGCGTATGGCATTGAGAAAGTCAGGGTATGTGGCGTCTGCTGGCAGCTGCTTGCGTCGCCACTCCTCGCCATACAAATAGTCCAGGGCGTCGGCAATGCTGAGCAGATTGGTATTGATGCGCACATAGCGTGGATTGGGCTCTGTGTATTCAAATAAAAAATTTGTTTGTTGTGTTACAAAACTTGTTTTTATTAAGACGGCTGTTCTTAAACTAAATTACTCCTCTTTCTTGTCTTCCTGTCGTCTAGCTGTCAAAGGAGGATCCTTTTCACGAAAAGCCTTTAGCACATACATGGCCACAATGGCATTGACCACCAGCACTGCTGTCAGCACAGAGTAGGCGTTCACTTCAAATAAGCTCAGCTCGGGGAATGATTCATTCAGCCATGAGCGCACACCATAGAAACCCAGGAATGGCAGCGTGAACATAAGTACACTGTACGCCATTAGCCAGAGGAAAACCTCGAGGCTCTTATCCAGCGATTGTTCCAGCGGTGCCTCAAGTTCCTCACTAGGTTCAGCTTGCGAAACTATTGGTTCCATGGCAGGCTGGGTAACTGGTTCCACGGCCAGCGTCGATTGCTTTTTCGACTTTTTGGTCATTGTGTGCGTGAATACTCAACCGATGGCTGCTGCTAATACTGTTGGAATTACGTCAATGTAAGAACACCTGCCTTTCTTTTGGATGTTTGCACCGCCTATTGCCTGCTGCAATCGCTCCTTATACGATCGAACCGTTTGCACTGGTTTGCTATCCCCGTTAAGTTGTCCGCGTCCGAAAATCAGTTCTGTGACAAGCACCTTTGCCAGTGCCGAGTCCAAATTGGGATTGTCTTTCAGCAGGCCCGTCTCCTCGATGGCGTTGTCCACAGCACCCCTGTTGTCGCTGTAATGTTTCAGCACCGCTTGCAAGCTGCGAACCCGCTGTTTGTTGTTAATGTGAAAAAGACACAATAGTTGGCATTAGCTGCTTGTTAATTGTGGTTTGTTGTGTTTGGCGTACCGCATGCTTTTCCTCAAATATCAGGGATTTAATTGATTTTTGTTTTTCAATGGCCGTTTTCAATATTTTAGCAGTTGCTTTATATTGGGTGGGCACTTTTATTGAATGTGTAAAATGGCTCATGATGTATCACGTGTAAAATTATATCGAATTATTCGGACTAAGTTCGTTTGAGCGTGAACAAATGAACCTTTTCCCTCAGCGGCGTTCATTTAGTTCGATATTTCAGTTCATTGTTCACGTTATTAACAGGGCGCCATATGTTTTGCTTACAAAACTGCTGTTACATGGGTGCCAAATTTAAAAAAAGTTTATAAGCGCATATAAGCATTCATTGTGACATATATTTTGTAAGATAAACGATGAAAATTATGTAAATAACACAGACCACAACTGCTATTTATAATCTTCATAATTGATATAGAAAATAGCGATATGTAGAACTTCAACACCTGAATGGTATCGATATTTTTGCACGTTTTGGAAAGTTGTCCGTTTGGCAGTGAAGTTAAATAAATACTTTAGCGATTTATACGGCGTACTTGCATTTAAGACATTTACAAATTGCGCCCATTCATTGAAAACCAACTAAAAGTAAACGCTGATGATTTAAAAAGTTTTAAAGTATATGTTTATATGTTTTATTTCATAGACAACGACTAAAATGCATTTTAAACATAGATTTTAGCTTAGCTAATTGTGTATGTAATATTCTTGCGTTTGGTTAAAATTAAGAGCATCATATTAATTAAACACACATGCACATTTCCATGTATGCATGTACATTTGTAATAAAAGGTGGCTACAGCTAATACGGGATTTTAAATGGTATGTGGTGTATGGTAAATGTTAATGAGTACAAATTCAATTGGTATTAACCTGCTTGCGGTTGTAAATGCTTAATTAATCAATGAATTATACTATTGCGCACCTGTGTGTGTGTGTGGCCAATTTTCTACGTGCTATTGTTGTTGATGTCGGGCTTAAGCAAGTGCAACTTGGTTGAAATGGGTCGCAGTGACGTTGTTAGTGATGACGATGAGTGCGACGAGTGGATAGTACTGCCAAAGCCTGGAATTGCCGAGGTGCTGCTGCTGCTACCGGTGGAACTAAACGACACCGTACTCGAATAATCTGTCACTGTCGACAACCCGGACTGGGTGGTGGCCAGAAAGTCCTCGGGCAGCTCGCCACGATAGACCCCAAACTGTGGAGTGGTGCGTATAAGGTTCTGTAATGGAGTTAGACCGTAGTGCTGGTGCCGTGGGTGTCCAGTGTCGCGTGCATCTAGTTTGGGTGGCAGGACCAGGGTGCTATCGATCACGGATTTACCATCGAAGGTGTAAACAGCACCGCTCGGTATGCTGGCATGTGGAATCTTGCGGTTATCCGGCGGCAAGTAGTAGGTATCAATACGTTCGGATGCTTGAGCATCCTTGTCATCGAGTTCCATCTCTAAATCGTCGGCGAAGCCGAGTTGTTTCATCTCATCCTCCACTGACTCAAACATGTTCGACACGTCATCATATTCGGGATCATCATCCTCCGGCGAGCTATATTTCTTTTCAACTATACTTGGCTGATTTGTGGCCGTTAGCCGTTCCTCTTGCGCCTCGGGTTCGCTATGCGTCTCGTCTGAATCGACGTCTGCATCATCATCCGCTGGCAGTGTATGTTTCAGTGCCGCTGATGGTAATTTCAGCGGCGATGCGGATGGCACGGATGTTTCGGATTTCACAGTGTCATCTTGTGCCGCCTTCAATGCCAGCATTGTCGCATTGGTGCTATCCAACGGGGATGGTATGAACATCGGCTCAAAGCTTTGTGTCTCGCTACCACCCTGCTGGGCGGTGAGGAAAAGGGTATATGTTTCCATGACCTCATCGATTTCCGTACCGGGATCCTCGCGTCGATGAGCTACCTGCTCGATTAGCTCTGGTGGCAGCTGCACTCCGTTGCCATCGTTCCGCATGATTGGACGGAATCCGCTTTCGACGACAACGGAGTCTGGCTTGAATCCCTGATTGATTGCCGGGCGCATGCTGGCAATTTGTTCCGGTGATGGCTCCTCGGGCAGCGGACGTTTCACAAGTGGTATCATCGTGGATGTTGTTGTGGTCAGCACGTGTTTTTGCTCCATTTTGGTATTTACATTAAAGTAGGAGTCTTCCTTGAGGGATGCTTGAGGTTCCACATCTACATACTGCACGGGTAGTGAAATAATGGGCTTGGTCTTGATCTTGTTACGGTCTGCGCCATCTACGCTCTTTCGCTGCCCGGGGCCGGCGAGTTCCGTAGGCTGACCCAAGAGCAGCACTGAGGCGGCTATTGGTTGTATGGGAAAATGTTTCTCCTTCAGGAAGGGCTTCAGCAGGCTGGGCACCGGCTTGCGATAGTGATTAACAATCAGCGAAGATTGGGACAGTATGCCGCCCGATGGCGGATGCTGCTGTGGTAGTACCGGTCTGGAGGCGGGCACCTTCTTAATGGGACCGGGGTACGGTCGACGGCCGGGCAGCTTGACGGGATGGAAGAGCGGTGCATTCTGGGGCGGACGAAGATATTCAGAGAGGCTAATGGTTTTCTGCGCCAGCGCTGGAAGATTACTAGTTAGATTGTGATGGTGCATTGCTGAGTGAGTTTGAACGTGAGCATGATGATGATGCGGATGCAGATGCATGTGCGGATGGGGGTGGGGATGGGGATGGGGCTGAGGGAATGGGTAGTGTGCGTTAAGCAAATGCGGATATTGTAAACGCTGCTGATGCAAATGAGTGTTAACAATTACAGATTGCGGTGATTGCGGTGCTGCGAAAATGGGCAGTTTCGGATGAATCGGTGATGACGATGCGGACGAGGAGGACGAGGAGGAGGAGGAGGAGGACAATTGCGATGATGATTTTAATAAATGAGTTTCGCCATGCAAAATCTCTGGTCTGGCTGGTGCCAGCAATGGTTTCGATGGTATTCGAGAGCCGATAATGTCATTGTTGTTGCCGTTGTTGTTGTTGTTGGTTTCTAGTAGGTGTGTCGGTGGTGCGGCTAGGATCGACTGGTTCCTTAGTAGGCTCTCCTCGAGAGCCTCTGCAGCGCGGATGCCATCTGAAATCAGTTTGGTTATTTCCGAAGATTTCGTTATTTCAAAACTCAGTTTAGGCGGTGTTCCATTCATATTGTGATTCTTAATCAAATCGGTTTGGTGCTTCAATAAAAAATTATCGTTGGGGCTGACCTTGGTTTCGTGGCGTATCGATGACTCGGCGGCATAGTCTTCCCGCACCGGCACCGGCTCGTGCAGCTCATGCCGATCGGAGGCGGCGCCAATGCCATCGCCGAAGCCATCGCACGAGTCGTGCACGTGTATCTTCCAGCCTAGATAACGATGCGTGAAACAGTGATAGTAAACGGTGTCCGGCGTATTCCTATCCGGCTTCCAGCTGATCACACCCGGCTCGCCGGCATCACACTTGAGTGTCAGCGTGCGCTGGTATGCCCCAAAGGATTGATAGTCATCCGCCGGTGGTCCATCCACATCGGGCGTCCAGTTGCACAAACGGCCCACGCCCGTTGGCGTCACTTGACCAGACCTGGAGCGATGAACACCAGCAAAGATGCGTACTGCCTGGGAACGAAATCAAGTCTTATAGTTTCAGCTATTACAGCCATTCCATTTAGTTTCCTTACCTTCTTCTCCTCCTCTCGCTTGTGCTCGTAGCCACCAACGGGATCGTCGCTAATATAGAAGGGATGATACTTGGCGGGTATGTCCGGATTGTTGCCGCCCTCGACCACAAAAGTGTAGGTCCTGCCACGCACCACATGAAGTTCGGGAATCAGCAATCCATTGATGTACCAGGAGATGCCCCAACCCACATGACCTGCAAGAAGATAATAGATGAATATGAGACAAGGCAGGAGATAATAATTAAAAGTGCTCTTGAGGAAAGTGATCGACCAGGAGTAATGGTTGTCTTATTCTGGTTATATAGGGAGTATAAAAATAAGAACAAAATATATATATCTTCAGGAATACCCACCGGTTATAGCTGGATAACCATGCTTCCCGCCTGTCGGTCCCATTTGGGCATAGAAGACACCATCCTCCGGCTCGTGACATTGTATGGCCGGAATATCCCAGGCACCGTTGCTGTTCACAGGTCTGGGTGTAGGCACCGGACGACGTTGGGTGGACACGGCGGTCTCTTGGCGGCGTAGCGGGCCATGTGCCGTGGTGGTGCGTTGCAGGGCCTGGGCGCGATTTTCATAGAACTCCTCATCGGGCTCAATGTTGGGACGACCTGCGGGTGGATAGCCCGCACCGCCAGTGGAGCTAATTTGTGTGACCTCCTCTTCCTGTTCGGTGGAGCTGCTGCTGCTGCCTGGCTTAGCACCCTCCGGCAATGGGCAATTCCATTTGGGCTGGCGTCCAAACTCAATCTGATGCAAATGCTTATTATAGTAGGTGTGGAAGGAGACCTCCCGGAAATCATTCAAGGGCCCAATGGCCCACACAATGGACTCCACATCACTGATTGAGATGGGTAAGTCCAGACGATCAGTGGCAGAGAGCGATCGCTGATAGGTGACAATGGAGTAACCATTGACCATGGCCGCATTCAGCAGTCGTATGGAGTTGGTGTTTGGCTGTATCTTTACATCTGGACAGGCGCCGCGATTGCCCGAACATTGTGCCTTGCCCTCCAGGAGATAATCCTGGGCAAAACCATTACCGGTCTCGGGATCCACCCAGGCAACGGCGACATCAGCTCCAACCATTTGGCTAATGTTCTTGTTGGGCGAGATGCCAAAGGACATGTAATTGTTGGGTTCTGTGGAGAATTGAGAAGTGGGGAGTGGCATTTTTAGAAATTCAATGCTATTGGGAACGCAATCAACGAAAGTTGCTCGCCCCATTTCTGGTGGCCACAACACAATAACAACAACAACAACAACAACAACATGCATCTAACTGGCTGCCTAACCAAGCAATCAACCAACCGGTTGCCACGCTCCAGGTGAACAAATTCCAGTTGGCATTCTTAGCGGTTCCAAATAGCACTCGCCAAGAGGCTGGAGCCCAAGACTCAAGATTCAAGACCAGTAGCCTCCAGAAGAACGCGTGCCACAGAAATGCACTCGTAGATGGTCATGCTCCAAGTTAGTGTGTGCAGATGCAGAGACGAGCCATCGTGAACATTGTCAGCATCGACCACTCGATGGTCATTAATTGCCCCGTGCTCCGTGCTCCGTACTTTGGTTGCGCAATAAACCAGTCGTCATATATTTTGCAACTTGTTATTCTACTAACGTTGCTGCCGCTGATCGGTCAATTTGGCTGCTAACTGGATTTTTGTGTTGTTTCATCTTCAGTGTGTGTGTGTGCGTGTGTTGAGACTCCTTTATTAACTGTATTCGGTAAAATGTCAAAGCATCATAAATTGAATAAACTCGCCTGTTCCCAACTGAGCAACTATTCAGAGATATATCATGGAAAAGGGCTTTGATTGCTGATCAAGAAGTGACTAATTAACTTCAAAATATTCGTATGGCAGATACTAAAAAACTTTTTAACGCGCTGCGATTTTATTGAGAGGCTTTGTTCGACTTGTTCAATTAAAACAAGAGGAAAACTTGAAATCAGTTTGATTTCATATACTTTAAATGAACACCTTAAGTTTGAGATATTTTTGTCATTTTAGATATTAAATGAGGAGTCGGAAGTACATTACCAAGACGATGCCCGGAATATATATCTGTCTTTATGCTACCGACAGAACTATGAAATGTATCGCTATATTCCATAGCTTCCATAGGAACAGTTGTTCGAAAGTTGAGTGTACGTAGAAACAACTTATTTGCTTATCAAGATCTGCGAACCAAACTCATTACTTGTTCAATAAATATAGTTTCGTAGTAACAATAATTCGGGTTTAGTGAATTATAATTAGGAATCTGCTAGGGTATGTAATCTTCGGCATGCCTTCCTTTGATTCTACTACTTGATTTTTATAGGTATTTTGTAGATACTTACATATGACATAAGATTTCGGAATAGCAAGTCTATTAGCATGACCATAATAACGTAGTTTTTATGGAACTTACTCAACTATGTTTAACAACGTATTAGAGCCTCTGTGAAGTGTGAGGTTGCCAATCAATCTTAATTTACCTGTCAATTTGCTTAATGCTTTGATTGAAGCCGCTAAACAATTGATGCCAATTTGCGGTCAGTTTTTGGTGGCTTTGGGCTTTAAATTGTTTGGCGAATTTTGGGACGAGTGTCAAGTTCGAGTTAAGGGGTAACCGTAAACGTTTCCGCATTGGAACTTACCCAATTTGGCGACCAATTGTATAACGATGCTCTCACCGGCCACGGCCCAGCGTACTTCAAATGCCAGATCATCGTAGAGCACCTCGCAGTTGAGCTTGGACTAGAAGAGAATTATTTGGGCTTTTGTATTTGTCGATAAGCATTTGGAATTGGAGCAGCATGAAATGAGTGTGCATTGGATTAGGACAACATGATTGGGATAAGGATTTGGTTGATGGTGAAGCTTATGTGATGTATCAGCCCATCAGCGCTTGCCAAAGTCGAATTTTGTTTATCCAAATTTTTCAGTTTTTGCTGCATTCAAAAATTTTGCTTTTTAATTAAGAATATCACAATTTGAATTTACTGATTACATCGATTTATGAAGCACATACAAAATGAAAATGTTTTATTGGTTGGGTAAGGAAAGTTGCCTACGGAGGGTGTAAAAGAAAACGAAGAGTATAAAAAGAAGGGTTAAGTTAGTATGGCTAAGGATTGGCGCATGTACATAGTATATATATAAGTGTATATATGTGGTATATGAAGGTGTATATGTGTGTTGTTGTTGGGTGCCAGCGGGGGATAACGGGGGTAACTGTAAAGGTAGGGATTTGTTTGCGGACTAGGAGGGAATGGTTGGATTGGGCGAACCCAAAGAATTCATTGCACACATTTCATTTTGTATTGGCGCTCAATTCGAACAAAAAAAAAGCAAGACAAAGCAAAAGTTTCTCAAGACAACAAAACACAGACGATGACCAATTGAGTATATAAATGTGCTGCACATATATTTTATACATCAAATTCAACAAGTTCGGTTAATCCATTCAAATACGTACGTAATATATAAAGAAATGCACACTTAAAGGCTAATAATTTCAAGGCAACTCGAATGTTATTGATAAATATGTTGCATACAAATAAATACGAGTATTAATTAATGTATTTAAATAAATTCCACGCTTGGCAAGTGCCTATGTTAATGGCAATCAGGTCTGCAGCTCGCTTAGTATTAGATTTAACGGCTTCTTTACCTGTGGACTGATGCCCAGCATTTTCAGCGAGGGCGGCACATTGAGGCCCTCCGGCAGACGGACGTGACCAAAGTCAACGGTGAATGCCTCACACCAGACACCAAAGTGCCCAATATCAAAGATGGTCAAATCCTCGGGCAGCGTCAACACAATCGTCTTTCTATCGTACCGACGCAGTGGAATCTCCTTGCCATTCTCGTCCGGTATGCGGAGGCCATCGGGCGTGGGACGCTGCCCACGACCCACCCAGAATTTGGCATCTGTAAATTCAAATGAGTATCCATCGCCACGATGGCTACGGCATGGTACTCACCAGGCGCCTCGCCATCATAACTAAAGTTGGGCACCAGCAGCGTTTGGGCATCCACAATGACAATGTTATCGGATGAGACGCCATGCACACCCCTCAGCGCATTGATCTTCTGCGGTCTGGGAAAATCCAAACTGCTCGGAATGGCCACATCACCGAAATTGACAGCGAACTCATCGCACCACACAGAGAACCACTTGACATCGCGCAGCGTCTTGCCCTCTGGCAGCGACAGAGTGATATCCTTGTTGCGATAGCGACGAGTTAGTGCTGCGGTGCCACCGCGCTCATCGCGGAGGCGGGCGGCGCCCTCGTTGCTGGGCCGGGCTGTGTTGCCCACATAGAAGTAGGCGGCGGGCGCTTCGCCATCATAGTTGAATTTCTTGATAAATATCGTGCGGGAATCCACGGCATAGACGTCACCGGAAACGCCATGGTGCAGTCGTGTTAGTGAGCCGATCTTGGTGCCATAATATGGATAGGCGGCATCACAGCAGGGCTGCAGTGCTATTTAAACAATAAAAAAAAAACACAAAAAACGCAAGTGTTAGGTAAACTAAAACAAAAGACTTAGGCAACGAACTTGAGTCGGCAATTCACGCGAAAAAAAAATAAAGTAATAAATAAACAATTCTCCGGCACCACTTAACAGCTACTTAATTATTCGCATGAAATTTACATATTAACAGCAATTTGAGTTCTACAAATAACAACAACAACAACAAACAAACAACAATAATAATCACGTAATATTCTTGGCTGGCTGAACAAAGTTGACCGGGCTAGAAAATAAAAGACAGCAAAAAAATGTGTTTATTTTCGGCTTATTCTTATAAGCTGCCAGACGTTGCCGTTTATGATGATTCCAAAAAAACAAAGCAGTCGTAGATGTTGCGCAAATTATATTCGTCATAAACTTAATGGCGTATGGGAAGTTTGCTAAATAAAGTTCCACACAAAAAATAACAAAAACAACAACAATGAAGTTACAGCCACAGCAGAGTTTGTGATGTGTGTAACACAGATCTGTTATTTGTTTAAACAAAACCGAGCAATACACGGCATATTTCAAAGAGATTTTCCAACCCGCCAAATATTAATGGGCTGTGTGCTAATTTGAAAAGAAAAAAAACAAAAACGAAAACGTAAAAAACAAATGCGTTTCTTTTATGGTCGCTTAATTGTACATTAATTTTAAACAAATTCTATTTTGATATTTATGTGAATCTTTTGCAACGCATTTGCAAATTGTTTGTGCGAGCTTTTTTTATATTCAATTTTCAACTTCAAACTTTACCTTCGCAGGCCTTTGCCCAAACTTGGACAAACAAAGCTATCGCTGTCCGTCCATGTTGTTGTTGTTAAAATTCAATTAAATTATTTTATGTTTTTTTTTTTTTTATTTATTTTGGTTTACTGTGGCCATAAACACGTTTGAGTCTTGCTGGCCAACTGCTATGGGCGGCCTCCATGGCCTGCAGTTTTTCGACGCGACTAGATTTGGTTATGGGGTTTGGGTATTAGTTGTTGTTGTTGTTGTTGTTGGTGTAGTCGCTGTGCCCACGATCGATTCGTGGCCATGGCAGTTGCTGCTCCAAATATGCAAGTTTGCCGACAAGTCTTTCCTGTCTGCAGTCAGCTAGTTAAGAATCTCGGCTACTGTTTCACACTTGACTGAATGAAAGTGCCGGCAGTGGAAAATACGTGAAAATTACATTATTAAATACAGCAGAGTGTGGCGCAAAAATGTCGTTGAGATTTCAAGTATTAGTTAGTAGCTGTGCCAGCCCAAAACCAAACACGATTGCGATCTACGAATATGAGCACATGCAAAATGCCAAAGGTGTAATTAAAAGTTAAATAAAAGCAAGCAGCAAACACTGCCGTCGAGTGTATCTTATTAATGATGCTCGGGCCGCAGTCAGACAGAGCTATTAGGCAGCCTATCGAGGTGCCAGGTGATCAACAAGCGACTAACCAAATGAAACCCAAACAAATCTAAGCCCAACTGGAACTGGTTACGGCAATTGCCAATCATTTGCAGCAGTAGCAGCACCAGCAGCAGCAGCACGGCCAGCTCAGCAGCATTTGGCTAATCAATAGATATACATATATCTATATATATACTATATACATATATACATATATTCGCGAAAACCCAACAAGCAATCTTCAACCTAGAGACCTACTTTCACGTTGCATACAAAAATCCAAAAGAAGATGATGACGATGAAGAAAAAAAAAAAAACAAGATAAGACGACGGCATTTTCATTGAGGCAATCGGAGGCCTGATCGGAGGTCTTCGAATTGTATCAAGGAAACGCATACACATAAATTTATGCAAGTCCGTCAGGCAATGCTAATGCAGTCGGCTTACTGTCAGTCAGTCTGTCAGTCAGCCAGTCAGTTGGTTAGTCAGTTGGTCAGCCAGTTGGTCACTCAGTCAGTTGGCCAGTTCAACGGTCAACTCAGCTCATAAAAACAGACGACTGTGATTGCGATTGCGACTGCGACTGCGTCTGTTGAATATTCATTTGGCTTACTTTGCATTCAGACTCATACAAAAGATGATATATTTGCGCCATGTCATACGGCGCATTGTCTGGCCGCCCTCCAGCCATTAAAAGATACACACACACACGAAAAAACACACACATCCATACATTTGTACACTAATCTAGTTTTATTTTATTTATTTATTTTTTTTATATATATATTTTTTTTTTCGTTAGCCAGCCTCATTTGCATCACAATGCGCGTTTGTCACTCATAAATCACAGCTTAATCTACTTACAACTCAATGCGGCCAATAGGCCAACAAGCAGCAGCAGCCACGGTTTATCCTTCACTGCTGACATGGCTGTCCAACTGGAACTCCAAATTGGAGCAAAGTTTAAATTCTGTTTTCCTTTATATATTTTCTTTTGGTTTTGGATTTTTGTTTCTTTGAGGACAACACAGATCCTGACACTGTTTCACTCACACACACACACACACACGGCCACGCACAGGGGCAAGCTTTTTAGCGATTTGCTGTTTTTATTGTGGGGGGTGGACTGTTGTGGGTGCTTTCCGACTGCTGCACGAACACGACCAGACGCTACGAACTCCAAAACCGCACTGAACGACGTTGCGTCTGCGCTGTGCTTGTGAAGTGTTGAACACTTTGGCACTGCTGAAGTTGCTGTCGACGTCAGCAGCGGGCTGGTTTCTGTTGTTGTTGTTGTTGCTGCTGCTTACAAGTGCTTAGTTGTTGTTATTGCTCTAGCGGCAGCAGCAGCAGCACAGCCAGCAGCAGCATCAGCAGCAGCAGTTGCTGTTGATGATGTTGTTATTGGTATTGTTGTTATTGTTATTGTTGTTATTGTTATTGTTGTCCCCTTTCCACGTCCCATCAGCGTCGCCAATAATTATCACAGTCAAAGCCCCAACGCTCGGCTCATATTTTTTTGCACATCTTTTTTTGTGATGTTTTATGATTTTTTTTGCATTTTTGTTGAATTTTTGCTAATATTTTATGTGCATATTCAAATAATATTTTGCGCTATGAACTTGTTTCGCTATAAATGCAATTTTTAATGTTTGCGGCCATAACAAAGAAGAAGGAGGAAAAAAAAACATTTAAGTTGCTCAACTATTTACTTATTTTTGTTTAGAAATTTCATGTCATTGGCTCTTACAAAGATATGTAAATGCAAAAAGTTCGAACAATAAATAATTAAATTTGGCACATTGGTAATTCCAAGTTTGGCACTTTGAGGATTGCGTTGATTGTTCAGTTATTGGTTTATTGGATTAAAAATTGGATAATGGGCGCGCGACTATCAATTTCAGTTGATAGATGAGGTAAAAGACAGCAGGCCGCAACTCGTGAGTTGCCGTCTCCAAGTTCACTGCTGGTGGTCGCCATAATTGCCCCAATTGCCCCGATCGCCTCGTGCTTTGTTGGTTGGCTGCCCAGCGGCTGCCTTGCACAACTTTTTCGTGCAAGGGGTTCGCGAAAGGTCAGCAAAATGGTTGGAGCTATCAGTGGGGGCATGTAACCCGTTGGCTTAGTCGCTTGCATAATTCAATTAACATGAAAGTTATTATTACAATCAGTTCCACAACATCTCTCTCTTCAATCTGATCTCTATTTAGGTAAGGCTTGGTTTGGGCCGATTTTGAATCCTATCGTTAAAAGATTAACTGTTCTTTTGTATGAGATGTCCATTGAAAATGGCTAACAATTGTGTAATGAAGACGCTGTCCTCTAAGGCATAAAGCAATAAATCATAAGGCATTAGGCAATTAAACAGTCCAGGGTATCTCTTAGTCGAGCTCCCTTGCCAAGAGCATTGTTACTTGTTTGGTGCGGCATTGTTTATAATCCTTTCCTTTTTACTATGCACAAAATGGCATTTCAATTAAGCATTTGCCATTTTTTGCGTATTTAATTTCGACACATTTTGTGCATTTAAATAAATTAACTCAGTAATGTGAGACAACCAGTCAAAGCTCATCAGGGGGGCTAACGATTTGATAGTATATTTTTTAATTGTCATGCTGAAAAATGAGCATTCGCTTTTGATAATATAAACATAATTATGTGATGATTTCCGCGAACTGTTACAATACAAAATACAATTCAAAATCACATTATTAAAGCTTCGACAAAACCACACTAAAAATGTTATTAATATGTTTTTGGAACACACGTTTTCGAACAGCGATAAACTTTGGCTCGACTAACATTTATATAAAAGAAAATAACACGAAAATCACAATAAACTTATCAAAAATAATGACAATGCCCTAGGCATCGTTGATGATTAATTAAACACTCTACACAACAAAATTCAAATACAAAACAAAGAAAATGTTATCTAGAGTAGTTTGTGAACAAAGGTTTGTCGTGAATACATAAAATGCAGCAATTGTTAATCTATTAACATCAATGTTGGAAAGCTCCAGCACTCCCCCTAAAAAGTGTATGTACACAAGCATAAGACAGTGTTTCATATAAGTTATGGAAAGTCATCATAATTCATCTTGCTTACGTTTTTTTCTTTCACTTAAAGTTTTATTGAAGACATCAAAATTCGATGTATCTTTTTTGAAATGTTTTCGTAATCAGTGTATGGTGTGATATGGGGATAGGGTGAAGAGGAGGGGCAGACGTTGAGCGCCAAAGCAACGGGTTTTCATTGCGTGAGCGCCTCTTATGATTATCTGGCCATAAAGCAAACTATCCCAGTGCGTGCCTTCTCCCATGAGCATGTATAATTTGAATCGCCACAAATTAGTTTTGAATTTCTTAACTGACATTGAAGTTCAAGCCAGTGATGACCAAGCTACAACTTGCAACTAACGCCAACAACTGACAGCCCCACAAGCAATTAACATTCAAAATTAAGACGTAAAGCTACCACATTTGGATGTTCGGTTGCCAGCTGGCCGGCTCTTGTCTGGTCTGCTCAGGCCTGGTCTGGGCACTTTCGCAAATACATCCACACACACACCTATATCTTATACAAACACACATCGCTGGCAACGTGTTGGTTGTTAGATTTATTGACCAAGTATCTTCGCATGCAAATGCGTTTCTGTTTCTTCGATAATAAGCAAGTCGGTGAGATTTCAAATAAAACCAGCTAAGTCTAACCTGCGAGTCAATCCGTAATTAGCCATTGTTATTTGAAATTTCATTCACGTCACATTTGTGAAAAGATTAATGTTCCATTTCACAAGGGCAAGCGGATTATGTTATTGCATATTTATGTACATAGCGGGTGTAAATAAAATAAATAATTTAATCATAAAAATATAAATATTATAGTAAACAAATATATTTGTATTTGTATATGGAATTAGCATTGTTGAGCAAATGTTTTATAATCAAACAACTGTCTGTGAGAGAGAAAAATGATAATTTTGCCAATTAATGGTTAGTCAAAATGTATACCATGGAAAAGGGTATAATGGTGTTATCGGTATCGGTAGCCGTATCGGTTGCTTGTCAGTTTGCCACTCTGTTGCAAGACTGTTTGGTTTTAAGAACTTTTATATTGAATATATTATTTTATATTCTTATAAATAGTGGTGGTAGTCGGGGTACCGAGCGCAGTATCGATATTCCCTTTATTAACTTTTGTAATTGGAATGTTGTAATGATCTTTTTACATATTTTCAACAAAGATGTTGTCGTGAATAACGATTCATTTCGATTTCCTACACATTTTCGCTAGTTATGAACAGCATTTCGACAAAACTTAGATTGCTTTTGTCTTGCTTTTGCTTGTCAAGAAAAGCCGGATACGTTCGGGTATCATTTCTCTGTCCGGGCTGTTGAATGATACATTTAGTCTGTGTATTCAAATATTTTATTTTTTGACAATTTTTTGGTGAATAACAAACCGGAAAAGCTGGCAAGCAGCAGCAGCAGCAGCAACGCAACAAACAACAGTGTTGTAAAGGGCATAAATATATAACGACACCAGCAGCAAATATGGCAGAGGAAGGACAAGGTATGCCCACTTTTAAGTGCGTATTGCTCGGCGAAGGTGGCACTGGAAAAACAACATTCGTCAAACGCCAAATGACGTGTCAATTTGAGAACAAATATGTGGACACATTGGGGGTTGAGGTCCATCCATTGATCTTCTATACGAATTGCGGCCCCATTCGTTTCAATGTATGTGATATGCCTGGCCAGGAGAAATTTGGTGGCTTACGCGACGCCTATTATATTCAGTCTCACTGTGCCGTCATAATGTTCGATGTGACGTCACGTGTCACATACAAGAATGTGCCCAAATGGTATCGTGAACTTGTTCGCGTCTGCAATAAAATTCCCATTGTCCTATGTGGCAATAAGGTGGACTGTAAGGTCAATGACAAAACTATGGCATTTCACCGAGAGAATATGCAGTACTATGACATCTCTGCTATATCTAATAACAACATTGAGAAACCCTTCCTTTGGCTCGCCCGCAAACTGGTCGGCGATCCAAACCTAACGTTTGACGTCAATATTGAGCGCGACTTGCAGGAGGCGCAGATGACCGCCTTGGTCGGCGATCCAAACCTAGCGTTTGACGTCAATATTGAGCGCGACTTGCAGGAGGCGCAGATGACTGCCTTGGTCGGCGATCCAAGCCTAGCGTTTGACGTCAATTTTGAGCGCGACTTGCAGGAGGCGCAGATGACCGCCTTGGTCGGCGATCCGAGCCTAACGTTTGACGTCAATATTGAGCGCGACTTGCAGGAGGCGCAGATGACCGCCTTGGTCGGCGATCCGAGCCTAACGTTTGACGTCAATATTGAGCGCGACTTGCAGGAGGCGCAGATGACCGCCTTGGTCGGCGATCCAAACCTAACGTTTGACGTCAATATTGAGCGCGACTTGCAGGAGGCGCAGATGACCGCCTTGGTCGGCGATCCGAGCCTAACGTTTGACGTCAATATTGAGCGCGACTTGCAGGAGGCGCAGATGACCGCCTTGGTCGGCGATCCGAGCCTAACGTTTGACGTCAATATTGAGCGCGACTTGCAGGAGGCGCAGATGACCGCCTTGGTCGGCGATCCGAGCCTAACGTTTGACGTCAATATTGAGCGCGACTTGCAGGAGGCGCAGATGACCGCCTTGCCCGATGAGGATGCGGGTCTATAATCATTAGTTTACATATAACACAATATAACGAATACTCAGGAAATTATTGTTGTATTACGTAAACGTAACTTAATTATTATTATTTATTTCTCTTGTTTATTGAACTTAAACTGTATGTTGAAGGATACTAGGAACAAATAAAACAAAAATAAAAAATTCTATTCCCTGGCATACTATTGCTGTAAAAATTTCATTTAAATTGGATAGGAAAAACCCAAGTCATTATCTAAATCGTATACTCATTGATATCTATCTTCGCATGCAAATGCGTTTCTGTTTCTTCGATAATAAGCAAGTCGGTGAGATTTCAAATAAAACCAGCTAAGTCTAAACTGCGAGCCAATCCGTAATTAGCCATTGTTATTTGAAATTTCATTCACGTCACATTTGTGAAAAGATTAATGTTCCATTTCACAAGGGCAAGCGGATTATGTTATTGCATATTTATGTACATAGCGGGTGTAAATAAAATAAATAATTTAATCATAAAAATATAAATATTATAGTAAACAAATATATTTGTATTTGTATATGGAATTAGCATTGTTGAGCAAATGTTTTATAATCAAACAACTGTCTGTGAGAGAGAAGAATGATAATTTTGCCAATTAATGGTTAGCCAAAATGTATACCATGGAAAAGGGTATAATGGTATTATCGGTATCGGTAGCCGTATCGGTTGCTTGTCAGTTTGCAAGACTGTTGGGTTTTAAGAACTTTTATATTGAATATATTATTTTATATTCTTCTAAATAGTGGTGGTAGTCGGGGTACCGAGCGCAGTATCGATATTCCCTTTATTAACTTTAGTAATTGGAATGTTGTAATGATCTTTTTACATATTTTCAACAAAGATGTTGTCGTGAATAACGATTCATTTCGATTTCCTACACATTTTCGCTAGTTATGAACAGCATTTCGACAAAACTTAGATTGCTTTTGTCTTGCTTTTGCTTGTCAAGAAAAGCCGGATACGTTCGGGTATCATTTCTCTGTCCGGGCTGTTGAATGATACATTTAGTCTGTGTATTCAAATATTTTATTTTTTGACAATTTTTTGGTGAATAACAAACCGGAAAAGCTGGCAAGCAGCAGCAGCAGCAGCAACGCAACAAACAACAGTGTTGTAAAGGGCATAAATATATAACGACACCAGCAGCAAATATGGCAGAGGAAGGACAAGGTATGCCCACTTTTAAGTGCGTATTGCTCGGCGAAGGTGGCACTGGAAAAACAACATTCGTCAAACGCCAAATGTCGTGTCAATTTGAGAACAAATATGTGGACACATTGGGGGTTGAGGTCCATCCATTGATCTTCCATACGAATTGCGGCCCCATTCGTTTCAATGTATGTGATACGGCTGGCCAGGAGAAATTTGGTGGCTTACGCGACGCCTATTATATTCAGTCTCACTGTGCCGTCATAATGTTCGATGTGACGTCACGTGTCACATACAAGAATGTGTCCAACTGGTATCGTGATCTTGTTCGCGTCTGCAATAAAATTCCCATTGTCCTATGTGGCAATAAGGTGGACTGTAAGGTCAATGACAAAACTATGGCATTTCACCGAGAGAATATGCAGTACTATGACATCTCTGCTATATCTAATAACAACATTGAGAAACCCTTCCTTTGGCTCGCCCGCAAACTGGTCGGCGATCCGAGCCTAACGTTTGACGTCAATATTGAGCGCGACTTGCAGGAGGCGCAGATGACCGCCTTGCCCGATGAGGATGCGGGTCTATAATCATTAGTTTACATATAACACAATATAACGAATACTCAGGAAATTATTGTTGTATTACGTAAACGTAACTTAATTATTATTATTTATTTCTCTTGTTTATTGAACTTAAACTGTATGTTGAAGGATACTAGGAACAAATAAAACAAAAATAAAAAATTCTATTCCCTGGCATACTATTGCTGTAAAAATTTTTTTTGTAAGTTTGCAAGACTGTTGGGTTTTAAGAACTTTTATATTGAATATATTATTTTATATTCTTCTAAATAGTGGTGGTAGTTGGGGTATCGAGCGCAGTATCGATATTCCCTTTTTTAACTTTAGTAATTGGAATATTGTAATGATCTTTTTACATATTTTCAACAAAGATGTTGTCGTGAATAACGATTCATTTCGATTTCCTACACATTTTCGCTAGTTATGAACAGCATTTCGACAAAACTTAGATTGCTTTTGTCTTGCTTTTGCTTGTCAAGAAAAGCCGGATACGTTCGGGTATCATTTCTCTGTCCGGGCTGTTGAATGATACATTTAGTCTGTGTATTCAAATATTTTATTTTTTGACAATTTTTTGGTGAATAACAAACGGGAAAAGCTGGCAAGCAGCAGCAGCAGCAACGCAACAAACAACAGTGTTGTAATATATCATAGCGATACGGGCACACTGCAAGCAGACACTGAATATTTATCTGCAAAAGAAACTAATTTAAATCGTAACAAAAATGGCTTTTCGCATACCTTTTGGCAAGAAGCACGCGGAAATCGCGACATCCTTCGTGCGCTCTGGTGCGGGATTCGGTGGTGCCGCTGGCCTGGCTCTGCTGTACTACACGGACTGGAAACTGGTGCTGCAATACATGCCCATCTACGGCTCCAAGTTCGATAAGACCGGTTGAAGACATACCACTTCTGATATTTCAATTAGTTAAATATGTTTGATTGATGCCAATAAAAATAGGTTCCATTCAAACTGTTAAACCATGTTGAACTGTTTTACCATGTTTTATTAATATGTATATATATAGTATATAAGTACTATGCATAACGGGTTTGTTAGTTCTATGTAGAGTACAAAATTGTTTCGTTGTTTCGATTTCACTATCTATTTAAACGTTAAATGTCTTAAGTACAATTGTTCACTTATTTGCTAGCTAGCTAGTATTTTGATTGAAAATCGTATTAAAACTATATAATCGAGCATTTGTGTTCGAGCGCTGCATTATCAAAGTAAAGGGCATAAATATATAACGACAGCAGCAGCAGATATGGCAGAGGAAGGACAAGGTATGCCCACTTTTAAGTGCGTATTGCTCGGCGAAGGTGGCACTGGAAAAACAACATTCGTCAAACGCCAAATGACGTGTCAATTTGAGAACAAATATGTGGACACATTGGGGGTTGAGGTCCATCCATTGATCTTCTATACGAATTGCGGCCCCATTCGTTTCAATGTATGTGATATGCCTGGCCAGGAGAAATTTGGTGGCTTGCGCGACGCCTATTATATTCAGTCTCACTGTGCCGTCATAATGTTCGATGTGACGTCACGTGTCACATACAAGAATGTGCCCAAATGGTATCGTGAACTTGTTCGCGTCTGCAATAAAATTCCCATTGTCCTATGTGGCAATAAGGTGGACTGTAAGGTCAATGACAAAACTATGGCATTTCACCGAGAGAATATGCAGTACTATGACATCTCTGCTATATCTAATAACAACATTGAGAAACCCTTCCTTTGGCTCGCCCGCAAACTGGTCGGCGATCCAAACCTAACGTTTGACGTCAATATTGAGCGCGACTTGCAGGAGGCGCAGATGACCGCCTTGGTCGGCGATCCGAGCCTAACGTTTGACGTCAATATTGAGCGCGACTTGCAGGAGGCGCAGATGACCGCCTTGGTCGGCGATCCAAACCTAGCGTTTGACGTCAATATTGAGCGCGACTTGCAGGAGGCGCAGATGACTGCCTTGGTCGGCGATCCAAACCTAGCGTTTGACGTCAATTTTGAGCGCGACTTGCAGGAGGCGCAGATGACCGCCTTGGTCGGCGATCCGAGCCTAACGTTTGACGTCAATATTGAGCGCGACTTGCAGGAGGCGCAGATGACCGCCTTGGTCGGCGATCCAAACCTAACGTTTGACGTCAATATTGAGCGCGACTTGCAGGAGGCGCAGATGACCGCCTTGGTCGGCGATCCGAGCCTAACGTTTGACGTCAATATTGAGCGCGACTTGCAGGAGGCGCAGATGACCGCCTTGCCCGATGAGGATGCGGGTCTATAATCATTAGTTTACATATAACACAATATAACGAATACTCAGGAAATTATTGTTGTATTACGTAAACGTAACTTAATTATTATTATTTATTTCTCTTGTTTATTGAACTTAAACTGTATGTTGAAGGATACTAGGAACAAATAAAACAAAAATAAAAAATTCTATTCCCTGGCATACTATTGCTGTAAAAATTTCATTTAAATTGGATAGGAAAAACCCAAGTCATTATCTAAATCGTATACTCATTGATATCTATCTTCGCATGCAAATGCGTTTCTGTTTCTTCGATAATAAGCAAGTCGGTGAGATTTCAAATAAAACCAGCTAAGTCTAAACTGCGAGCCAATCCGTAATTAGCCATTGTTATTTGAAATTTCATTCACGTCACATTTGTGAAAAGATTAATGTTCCATTTCACAAGGGCAAGCGGATTATGTTATTGCATATTTATGTACATAGCGGGTGTAAATAAAATAAATAATTTAATCATAAAAATATAAATATTATAGTAAACAAATATATTTGTATTTGTATATGGAATTAGCATTGTTGAGCAAATGTTTTATAATCAAACAACTGTCTGTGAGAGAGAAGAATGATAATTTTGCCAATTAATGGTTAGTCAAAATGTATACCATGGAAAGGGTATAATGGTGTTATCGGTATCGGTAGCCGTATCGGTTGCTTGTCAGTTTGCAAGACTGTTGGGTTTTAAGAACTTTTATATTGAATATATTATTTTATATTCTTCTAAATAGTGGTGGTAGTCGGGGTACCGAGCGCAGTATCGATATTCCCTTTATTAACTTTAGTAATTGGAATGTTGTAATGATCTTTTTACATATTTTCAACAAAGATGTTGTCGTGAATAACGATTCATTTCGATTTCCTACACATTTTCGCTAGTTATGAACAGCATTTCGACAAAACTTAGATTGCTTTTGTCTTGCTTTTGCTTGTCAAGAAAAGCCGGATACGTTCGGGTATCATTTCTCTGTCCGGGCTGTTGAATGATACATTTAGTCTGTGTATTCAAATATTTTATTTTTTGACAATTTTTTGGTGAATAACAAACGGGAAAAGCTGGCAAGCAGCAGCAGCAGCAACGCAACAAACAACAGTGTTGTAAAGGGCATAAATATATAACGACAGCAGCAGCAAATATGGCAGAGGAAGGACAAGGTATGCCCACTTTTAAGTGCGTATTGCTCGGCGAAGGTGGCACTGGAAAAACAACATTCGTCAAACGCCAAATGACGTGTCAATTTGAGAACAAATATGTGGACACATTGGGGGTTGAGGTCCATCCATTGATCTTCTATACGAATTGCGGCCCCATTCGTTTCAATGTATGTGATATGCCTGGCCAGGAGAAATTTGGTGGCTTACGCGACGCCTATTATATTCAGTCTCACTGTGCCGTCATAATGTTCGATGTGACGTCACGTGTCACATAAAAGAATGTGCCCAAATGGTATCGTGAACTTGTTCGCGTCTGCAATAAAATTCCCATTGTCCTATGTGGCAATAAGGTGGACTGTAAGGTCAATGACAAAACTATGGCATTTCACCGAGAGAATATGCAGTACTATGACATCTCTGCTATATCTAATAACAACATTGAGAAATCCTTCCTTTGGCTCGCCCGCAAACTGGTCGGCGATCCAAACCTAACGTTTGACGTCAATATTGAGCGCGACTTGCAGGAGGCGCAGATGACCGCCTTGGTCGGCGATCCGAGCCTAACGTTTGACGTCAATATTGAGCGCGACTTGCAGGAGGCGCAGATGACCGCCTTGGTCGGCGATCCAAACCTAGCGTTTGACGTCAATATTGAGCGCGACTTGCAGGAGGCGCAGATGACTGCCTTGGTCGGCGATCCAAACCTAGCGTTTGACGTCAATTTTGAGCGCGACTTGCAGGAGGCGCAGATGACCGCCTTGCCCGATGAGGATGCGGGTCTATAATCATTAGTTTACATATAACACAATATAACGAATACTCAGGAAATTATTGTTGTATTACGTAAACGTAACTTAATTATTATTATTTATTTCTCTTGTTTATTGAACTTAAACTGTATGTTGAAGGATACTAGGAACAAATAAAACAAAAATAAAAAATTCTATTCCCTGGCATACTATTGCTGTAAAAATTTCATTTAAATTGGATAGGAAAAACCCAAGTCATAATCTAAATCGTATACTCATTGATATCTATCTTCGCATGCAAATGCGTTTCTGTTTCTTCGATAATAAGCAAGTCGGTGAGATTTCAAATAAAACCAGCTAAGTCTAAACTGCGAGCCAATCCGTAATTAGCCATTGTTATTTGAAATTTCATTCACGTCACATTTGTGAAAAGATTAATGTTCCATTTCACAAGGGCAAGCGGATTATGTTATTGCATATTTATGTACATAGCGGGTGTAAATAAAATAAATAATTTAATCATAAAAATATAAATATTATAGTAAACAAATATATTTGTATTTGTATATGGAATTAGCATTGTTGAGCAAATGTTTTATAATCAAACAACTGTCTGTGAGAGAGAAGAATGATAATTTTGCCAATTAATGGTTAGTCAAAATGTATACCATGGAAAGGGTATAATGGTGTTATCGGTATCGGTAGCCGTATCGGTTGCTTGTCAGTTTGCAAGACTGTTGGGTTTTAAGAACTTTTATATTGAATATATTATTTTATATTCTTCTAAATAGTGGTGGTAGTCGGGGTACCGAGCGCAGTATCGATATTCCCTTTATTAACTTTAGTAATTGGAATGTTGTAATGATCTTTTTACATATTTTCAACAAAGATGTTGTCGTGAATAACGATTCATTTCGATTTCCTACACATTTTCGCTAGTTATGAACAGCATTTCGACAAAACTTAGATTGCTTTTGTCTTGCTTTTGCTTGTCAAGAAAAGCCGGATACGTTCGGGTATCATTTCTCTGTCCGGGCTGTTGAATGATACATTTAGTCTGTGTATTCAAATATTTTATTTTTTGACAATTTTTTGGTGAATAACAAACGGGAAAAGCTGGCAAGCAGCAGCAGCAGCAACGCAACAAACAACAGTGTTGTAAAGGGCATAAATATATAACGACAGCAGCAGCAAATATGGCAGAGGAAGGACAAGGTATGCCCACTTTTAAGTGCGTATTGCTCGGCGAAGGTGGCACTGGAAAAACAACATTCGTCAAACGCCAAATGACGTGTCAATTTGAGAACAAATATGTGGACACATTGGGGGTTGAGGTCCATCCATTGATCTTCTATACGAATTGCGGCCCCATTCGTTTCAATGTATGTGATATGCCTGGCCAGGAGAAATTTGGTGGCTTACGCGACGCCTATTATATTCAGTCTCACTGTGCCGTCATAATGTTCGATGTGACGTCACGTGTCACATACAAGAATGTGTCCAACTGGTATCGTGATCTTGTTCGCGTCTGCAATAAAATTCCCATTGTCCTATGTGGCAATAAGGTGGACTGTAAGGTCAATGACAAAACTATGGCATTTCACCGAGAGAATATGCAGTACTATGACATCTCTGCTATAACTAATAACAACATTGTTTTATAATCAAACAACTGTCTGTGAGAGAGAAGAATGATAATTTTGCCAATTAATGGTTAGCCAAAATGTATACCATGGAAAAGGGTATAATGGTGTTATCGGTATCGGTAGCCGTATCGGTTGCTTGTCAGTTTGCAAGACTGTTGGGTTTTAAGAACTTTTATATTGAATATATTATTTTATATTCTTCTAAATAGTGGTGGTAGTCGGGGTACCGAGCGCAGTATCGATATTCCCTTTTTTAACTTTAGTAATTGGAATATTGTAATGATCTTTTTACATATTTTCAACAAAGACGTTGTCGTGAATAACGATTCATTTCGATTTCCTACACATTTCCTAGTTATGAACAGCATTTCGACAAAACTTAGATTGCTTTTGTCTTGCTTTTGCTTGTCAAGAAAAGCCGGATACGTTCGGGTATCATTTCTCTGTCCGGGCTGTTGAATGATACATTTAGTCTGTGTATTCAAATATTTTATTTTTTGACAATTTTTTGGTGAATAACAAACGGGAAAAGCTGGCAAGCAGCAGCAGCAGCAACGCAACAAACAACAGTGTTGTAAAGGGCATAAATATATAACGACAGCAGCAGCAAATATGGCAGAGGAAGGACAAGGTATGCCCACTTTTAAGTGCGTATTGCTCGGCGAAGGTGGCACTGGAAAAACAACATTCGTCAAACGCCAAATGACGTGTCAATTTGAGAACAAATATGTGGACACATTGGGGGTTGAGGTCCATCCATTGATCTTCTATACGAATTGCGGCCCCATTCGTTTCAATGTATGTGATATGCCTGGCCAGGAGAAATTTGGTGGCTTACGCGACGCCTATTATATTCAGTCTCACTGTGCCGTCATAATGTTCGATGTGACGTCACGTGTCACATACAAGAATGTGCCCAAATGGTATCGTGAACTTGTTCGCGTCTGCAATAAAATTCCCATTGTCCTATGTGGCAATAAGGTGGACTGTAAGGTCAATGACAAAACTATGGCATTTCACCGAGAGAATATGCAGTACTATGACATCTCTGCTATATCTAATAACAACATTGAGAAACCCTTCCTTTGGCTCGCCCGCAAACTGGTCGGCGATCCAAACCTAGCGTTTGACGTCAATATTGAGCGCGACTTGCAGGAGGCGCAGATGACCGCCTTGGTCGGCGATCCAAACCTAGCGTTTGACGACAATATTGAGCGCGACTTGCAGGAGGCGCAGATGACCGCCTTGCCCGATGAGGATGCGGGTCTATAATCATTAGTTTACATATAACACAATATAACGAATACTCAGGAAATTATTGTTGTATTACGTAAACGTAACTTAATTATTATTATTTATTTCTCTTGTTTATTGAACTTAAACTGTATGTTGAAGGATACTAGGAACAAATAAAACAAAAATAAAAAATTCTATTCCCTGGCATACTATTGCTGTAAAAATTTTTTTTGTAAGTTTGCAAGACTGTTGGGTTTTAAGAACTTTTATATTGAATATATTATTTTATATTCTTCTAAATAGTGGTGGTAGTTGGGGTATCGAGCGCAGTATCGATATTCCCTTTTTTAACTTTAGTAATTGGAATATTGTAATGATCTTTTTACATATTTTCAACAAAGATGTTGTCGTGAATAACGATTCATTTCGATTTCCTACACATTTTCGCTAGTTATGAACAGCATTTCGACAAAACTTAGATTGCTTTTGTCTTGCTTTTGCTTGTCAAGAAAAGCCGGATACGTTCGGGTATCATTTCTCTGTCCGGGCTGTTGAATGATACATTTAGTCTGTGTATTCAAATATTTTATTTTTTGACAATTTTTTGGTGAATAACAAACGGGAAAAGCTGGCAAGCAGCAGCAGCAGCAACGCAACAAACAACAGTGTTGTAATATATCATAGCGATACGGGCACACTGCAAGCAGACACTGAATATTTATCTGCAAAAGAAACTAATTTAAATCGTAACAAAAATGGCTTTTCGCATACCTTTTGGCAAGAAGCACGCGGAAATCGCGACATCCTTCGTGCGCTCTGGTGCGGGATTCGGTGGTGCCGCTGGCCTGGCTCTGCTGTACTACACGGACTGGAAACTGGTGCTGCAATACATGCCCATCTACGGCTCCAAGTTCGATAAGACCGGTTGAAGACATACCACTTCTGATATTTCAATTAGTTAAATATGTTTGATTGATGCCAATAAAAATAGGTTCCATTCAAACTGTTAAACCATGTTGAACTGTTTTACCATGTTTTATTAATATGTATATATATAGTATATAAGTACTATGCATAACGGGTTTGTTAGTTCTATGTAGAGTACAAAATTGTTTCGTTGTTTCGATTTCACTATCTATTTAAACGTTAAATGTCTTAAGTACAATTGTTCACTTATTTGCTAGCTAGCTAGTATTTTGATTGAAAATCGTATTAAAACTATATAATCGAGCATTTGTGTTCGAGCGCTGCATTATCAAAGTAAAGGGCATAAATATATAACGACAGCAGCAGCAGATATGGCAGAGGAAGGACAAGGTATGCCCACTTTTAAGTGCGTATTGCTCGGCGAAGGTGGCACTGGAAAAACAACATTCGTCAAACGCCAAATGACGTGTCAATTTGAGAACAAATATGTGGACACATTGGGGGTTGAGGTCCATCCATTGATCTTCTATACGAATTGCGGCCCCATTCGTTTCAATGTATGTGATATGCCTGGCCAGGAGAAATTTGGTGGCTTGCGCGACGCCTATTATATTCAGTCTCACTGTGCCGTCATAATGTTCGATGTGACGTCACGTGTCACATACAAGAATGTGCCCAAATGGTATCGTGAACTTGTTCGCGTCTGCAATAAAATTCCCATTGTCCTATGTGGCAATAAGGTGGACTGTAAGGTCAATGACAAAACTATGGCATTTCACCGAGAGAATATGCAGTACTATGACATCTCTGCTATATCTAATAACAACATTGAGAAACCCTTCCTTTGGCTCGCCCGCAAACTGGTCGGCGATCCAAACCTAACGTTTGACGTCAATATTGAGCGCGACTTGCAGGAGGCGCAGATGACCGCCTTGGTCGGCGATCCGAGCCTAACGTTTGACGTCAATATTGAGCGCGACTTGCAGGAGGCGCAGATGACCGCCTTGGTCGGCGATCCAAACCTAGCGTTTGACGTCAATATTGAGCGCGACTTGCAGGAGGCGCAGATGACTGCCTTGGTCGGCGATCCAAACCTAGCGTTTGACGTCAATTTTGAGCGCGACTTGCAGGAGGCGCAGATGACCGCCTTGGTCGGCGATCCGAGCCTAACGTTTGACGTCAATATTGAGCGCGACTTGCAGGAGGCGCAGATGACCGCCTTGGTCGGCGATCCAAACCTAACGTTTGACGTCAATATTGAGCGCGACTTGCAGGAGGCGCAGATGACCGCCTTGGTCGGCGATCCGAGCCTAACGTTTGACGTCAATATTGAGCGCGACTTGCAGGAGGCGCAGATGACCGCCTTGCCCGATGAGGATGCGGGTCTATAATCATTAGTTTACATATAACACAATATAACGAATACTCAGGAAATTATTGTTGTATTACGTAAACGTAACTTAATTATTATTATTTATTTCTCTTGTTTATTGAACTTAAACTGTATGTTGAAGGATACTAGGAACAAATAAAACAAAAATAAAAAATTCTATTCCCTGGCATACTATTGCTGTAAAAATTTCATTTAAATTGGATAGGAAAAACCCAAGTCATAATCTAAATCGTATACTCATTGATATCTATCTTCGCATGCAAATGCGTTTCTGTTTCTTCGATAATAAGCAAGTCGGTGAGATTTCAAATAAAACCAGCTAAGTCTAAACTCCGAGCCAATCCGTAATTAGCCATTGTTATTTGAAATTTCATTCACGTCACATTTGTGAAAAGATTAATGTTCCATTTCACAAGGGCAAGCGGATTATGTTATTGCATATTTATGTACATAGCGGGTGTAAATAAAATAAATAATTTAATCATAAAAATATAAATATTATAGTAAACAAATATATTTGTATTTGTATATGGAATTAGCATTGTTGAGCAAATGTTTTATAATCAAACAACTGTCTGTGAGAGAGAAGAATGATAATTTTGCCAATTAATGGTTAGTCAAAATGTATACCATGGAAAGGGTATAATGGTGTTATCGGTATCGGTAGCCGTATCGGTTGCTTGTCAGTTTGCAAGACTGTTGGGTTTTAAGAACTTTTATATTGAATATATTATTTTATATTCTTCTAAATAGTGGTGGTAGTCGGGGTACCGAGCGCAGTATCGATATTCCCTTTATTAACTTTAGTAATTGGAATGTTGTAATGATCTTTTTACATATTTTCAACAAAGATGTTGTCGTGAATAACGATTCATTTCGATTTCCTACACATTTTCGCTAGTTATGAACAGCATTTCGACAAAACTTAGATTGCTTTTGTCTTGCTTTTGCTTGTCAAGAAAAGCCGGATACGTTCGGGTATCATTTCTCTGTCCGGGCTGTTGAATGATACATTTAGTCTGTGTATTCAAATATTTTATTTTTTGACAATTTTTTGGTGAATAACAAACGGGAAAAGCTGGCAAGCAGCAGCAGCAGCAACGCAACAAACAACAGTGTTGTAAAGGGCATAAATATATAACGACAGCAGCAGCAAATATGGCAGAGGAAGGACAAGGTATGCCCACTTTTAAGTGCGTATTGCTCGGCGAAGGTGGCACTGGAAAAACAACATTCGTCAAACGCCAAATGACGTGTCAATTTGAGAACAAATATGTGGACACATTGGGGGTTGAGGTCCATCCATTGATCTTCTATACGAATTGCGGCCCCATTCGTTTCAATGTATGTGATATGCCTGGCCAGGAGAAATTTGGTGGCTTACGCGACGCCTATTATATTCAGTCTCACTGTGCCGTCATAATGTTCGATGTGACGTCACGTGTCACATACAAGAATGTGCCCAAATGGTATCGTGAACTTGTTCGCGTCTGCAATAAAATTCCCATTGTCCTATGTGGCAATAAGGTGGACTGTAAGGTCAATGACAAAACTATGGCATTTCACCGAGAGAATATGCAGTACTATGACATCTCTGCTATATCTAATAACAACATTGAGAAATCCTTCCTTTGGCTCGCCCGCAAACTGGTCGGCGATCCAAACCTAACGTTTGACGTCAATATTGAGCGCGACTTGCAGGAGGCGCAGATGACCGCCTTGGTCGGCGATCCGAGCCTAACGTTTGACGTCAATATTGAGCGCGACTTGCAGGAGGCGCAGATGACCGCCTTGGTCGGCGATCCAAACCTAGCGTTTGACGTCAATTTTGAGCGCGACTTGCAGGAGGCGCAGATGACCGCCTTGCCCGATGAGGATGCGGGTCTATAATCATTAGTTTACATATAACACAATATAACGAATACTCAGGAAATTATTGTTGTATTACGTAAACGTAACTTAATTATTATTATTTATTTCTCTTGTTTATTGAACTTAAACTGTATGTTGAAGGATACTAGGAACAAATAAAACAAAAATAAAAAATTCTATTCCCTGGCATACTATTGCTGTAAAAATTTCATTTAAATTGGATAGGAAAAACCCAAGTCATAATCTAAATCGTATACTCATTGATATCTATCTTCGCATGCAAATGCGTTTCTGTTTCTTCGATAATAAGCAAGTCGGTGAGATTTCAAATAAAACCAGCTAAGTCTAAACTGCGAGCCAATCCGTAATTAGCCATTGTTATTTGAAATTTCATTCACGTCACATTTGTGAAAAGATTAATGTTCCATTTCACAAGGGCAAGCGGATTATGATATTGCATATTTATGTACATAGCGGGTGTAAATAAAATAAATAATTTAATCATAAAAATATAAATATTATAGTAAACAAATATATTTGTATTTGTATATGGAATTAGCATTGTTGAGCTAATGTTTTATAATCAAACAACTGTCTGTGAGAGAGAAGAATGATAATTTTGCCAATTAATGGTTAGCCAAATGGTGTTATCGGTATCGGTAGCCGTATCGGTTGCTTGTCAGTTTGCAAGACTGTTGGGTTTTAAGAACTTTTATATTGAATATATTATTTTATATTCTTCTAAATAGTGGTGGTAGTCGGGGTACCGAGCGCAGTATCGATATTCCCTTTATTAACTTTAGTAATTGGAATATTGTAATGATCTTTTTACATATTTTCAACAAAGATGTTGTCGTGAATAACGATTCATTTCGATTTCCTACACATTTTCGCTAGTTATGAACAGCATTTCGACAAAACTTAGATTGCTTTTGTCTTGCTTTTGCTTGTCAAGAAAAGCCGGATACGTTCGGGTATCATTTCTCTGTCCGGGCTGTTGAATGATACATTTAGTCTGTGTATTCAAATATTTTATTTTTTGACAATTTTTTGGTGAATAACAAACCGGAAAAGCTGGCAAGCAGCAGCAGCAGCAGCAACGCAACAAACAACAGTGTTGTAAAGGGCATAAATATATAACGACACCAGCAGCAAATATGGCAGAGGAAGGACAAGGTATGCCCACTTTTAAGTGCGTATTGCTCGGCGAAGGTGGCACTGGAAAAACAACATTCGTCAAACGCCAAATGACGTATCAATTTGAGAGCAAATATGAGGACACATTGGGGGTTGAGGTCCATCCATTGATCTTCTATACGAATTGCGGCCCCATTCGTTTCAATGTATGTGATATGCCTGGCCAGGAGAAATTTGGTGGCTTACGCGACGCCTATTATATTCAGTCTCACTGTGCCGTCATAATGTTCGATGTGACGTCACGTGTCACATACAAGAATGTGCCCAAATGGTATCGTGAACTTGTTCGCGTCTGCAATAAAATTCCCATTGTCCTATGTGGCAATAAGGTGGACTGTAAGGTCAATGACAAAACTATGGCATTTCACCGAGAGAATATGCAGTACTATGACATCTCTGCTAAATCTAATAACAACATTGAGAAACCCTTCCTTTGGCTCGCCCGCAAACTGGTCGGCGATCCAAACCTAACGTTTGACGTCAATTTTGAGCGCGACTTGCAGGAGGCGCAGATGACCGCCTTGCCCGATGAGGATGAGGGTCTATAATCATTAGTTTACATAACACAATATAACGAATACTCAGGAAATTATTAGTGTATTACGTAAAGGTAAATAAAACAAAAATAAAAAATTCTATTCCCTGGCATACTATTGCTGTAAAACTTTCATTTAAATTGGATAGGAAAAACCCAAGTCATAATCTAAATCGTATACTCATTGATATCTATCTTCGCATGCAAATGCGTTTCTGTTTCTTCGATAATAAGCAAGTCGGTGAGATTTCAAATAAAACCAGCTAAGTCTAAACTGCGAGCCAATCCGTAATTAGCCATTGTTATTTGAAATTTCATTCACGTCACATTTGTGAAAAGATTAATGTTCCATTTCACAAGGGCAAGCGGATTATGTTATTGCATATTTATGTACATAGCGGGTGTAAATAAAATAAATAATTTAATCATAAAAATATAAATATTATAGTAAACAAATATATTTGTATTTGTATATGGAATTAGCATTGTTGAGCAAATGTTTTATAATCAAACAACTGTCTGTGAGAGAGAAGAATGATAATTTTGCCAATTAATGGTTAGTCAAAATGTATACCATGGAAAGGGTATAATGGTGTTATCGGTATCGGTAGCCGTATCGGTTGCTTGTCAGTTTGCAAGACTGTTGGGTTTTAAGAACTTTTATATTGAATATATTATTTTATATTCTTCTAAATAGTGGTGGTAGTCGGGGTACCGAGCGCAGTATCGATATTCCCTTTATTAACTTTAGTAATTGGAATGTTGTAATGATCTTTTTACATATTTTCAACAAAGATGTTGTCGTGAATAACGATTCATTTCGATTTCCTACACATTTTCGCTAGTTATGAACAGCATTTCGACAAAACTTAGATTGCTTTTGTCTTGCTTTTGCTTGTCAAGAAAAGCCGGATACGTTCGGGTATCATTTCTCTGTCCGGGCTGTTGAATGATACATTTAGTCTGTGTATTCAAATATTTTATTTTTTGACAATTTTTTGGTGAATAACAAACGGGAAAAGCTGGCAAGCAGCAGCAGCAGCAACGCAACAAACAACAGTGTTGTAAAGGGCATAAATATATAACGACAGCAGCAGCAAATATGGCAGAGGAAGGACAAGGTATGCCCACTTTTAAGTGCGTATTGCTCGGCGAAGGTGGCACTGGAAAAACAACATTCGTCAAACGCCAAATGACGTGTCAATTTGAGAACAAATATGTGGACACATTGGGGGTTGAGGTCCATCCATTGATCTTCTATACGAATTGCGGCCCCATTCGTTTCAATGTATGTGATATGCCTGGCCAGGAGAAATTTGGTGGCTTACGCGACGCCTATTATATTCAGTCTCACTGTGCCGTCATAATGTTCGATGTGACGTCACGTGTCACATACAAGAATGTGCCCAAATGGTATCGTGAACTTGTTCGCGTCTGCAATAAAATTCCCATTGTCCTATGTGGCAATAAGGTGGACTGTAAGGTCAATGACAAAACTATGGCATTTCACCGAGAGAATATGCAGTACTATGACATCTCTGCTATATCTAATAACAACATTGAGAAATCCTTCCTTTGGCTCGCCCGCAAACTGGTCGGCGATCCAAACCTAACGTTTGACGTCAATATTGAGCGCGACTTGCAGGAGGCGCAGATGACCGCCTTGGTCGGCGATCCGAGCCTAACGTTTGACGTCAATATTGAGCGCGACTTGCAGGAGGCGCAGATGACCGCCTTGGTCGGCGATCCAAACCTAGCGTTTGACGTCAATATTGAGCGCGACTTGCAGGAGGCGCAGATGACTGCCTTGGTCGGCGATCCAAACCTAGCGTTTGACGTCAATTTTGAGCGCGACTTGCAGGAGGCGCAGATGACCGCCTTGCCCGATGAGGATGCGGGTCTATAATCATTAGTTTACATATAACACAATATAACGAATACTCAGGAAATTATTGTTGTATTACGTAAACGTAACTTAATTATTATTATTTATTTCTCTTGTTTATTGAACTTAAACTGTATGTTGAAGGATACTAGGAACAAATAAAACAAAAATAAAAAATTCTATTCCCTGGCATACTATTGCTGTAAAAATTTCATTTAAATTGGATAGGAAAAACCCAAGTCATAATCTAAATCGTATACTCATTGATATCTATCTTCGCATGCAAATGCGTTTCTGTTTCTTCGATAATAAGCAAGTCGGTGAGATTTCAAATAAAACCAGCTAAGTCTAAACTGCGAGCCAATCCGTAATTAGCCATTGTTATTTGAAATTTCATTCACGTCACATTTGTGAAAAGATTAATGTTCCATTTCACAAGGGCAAGCGGATTATGTTATTGCATATTTATGTACATAGCGGGTGTAAATAAAATAAATAATTTAATCATAAAAATATAAATATTATAGTAAACAAATATATTTGTATTTGTATATGGAATTAGCATTGTTGAGCAAATGTTTTATAATCAAACAACTGTCTGTGAGAGAGAAGAATGATAATTTTGCCAATTAATGGTTAGTCAAAATGTATACCATGGAAAGGGTATAATGGTGTTATCGGTATCGGTAGCCGTATCGGTTGCTTGTCAGTTTGCAAGACTGTTGGGTTTTAAGAACTTTTATATTGAATATATTATTTTATATTCTTCTAAATAGTGGTGGTAGTCGGGGTACCGAGCGCAGTATCGATATTCCCTTTATTAACTTTAGTAATTGGAATATTGTAATGATCTTTTTACATATTTTCAACAAAGATGTTGTCGTGAATAACGATTCATTTCGATTTCCTACACATTTTCGCTAGTTATGAACAGCATTTCGACAAAACTTAGATTGCTTTTGTCTTGCTTTTGCTTGTCAAGAAAAGCCGGATACGTTCGGGTATCATTTCTCTGTCCGGGCTGTTGAATGATACATTTAGTCTGTGTATTCAAATATTTTATTTTTTGACAATTTTTTGGTGAATAACAAACCGGAAAAGCTGGCAAGCAGCAGCAGCAGCAGCAACGCAACAAACAACAGTGTTGTAAAGGGCATAAATATATAACGACACCAGCAGCAAATATGGCAGAGGAAGGACAAGGTATGCCCACTTTTAAGTGCGTATTGCTCGGCGAAGGTGGCACTGGAAAAACAACATTCGTCAAACGCCAAATGTCGTGTCAATTTGAGAACAAATATGTGGACACATTGGGGGTTGAGGTCCATCCATTGATCTTCCATACGAATTGCGGCCCCATTCGTTTCAATGTATGTGATACGGCTGGCCAGGAGAAATTTGGTGGCTTACGCGACGCCTATTATATTCAGTCTCACTGTGCCGTCATAATGTTCGATGTGACGTCACGTGTCACATACAAGAATGTGTCCAACTGGTATCGTGATCTTGTTCGCGTCTGCAATAAAATTCCCATTGTCCTATGTGGCAATAAGGTGGACTGTAAGGTCAATGACAAAACTATGGCATTTCACCGAGAGAATATGCAGTACTATGACATCTCTGCTAAATCTAATAACAACATTGAGAAACCCTTCCTTTGGCTCGCCCGCAAACTGGTCGGCGATCCAAACCTAACGTTTGACGTCAATTTTGAGCACGAGTGTAACATACTATAAATAATTTAATCATAAAAATATAAATATTATAGTAAACAAATATATTTGTATTTGTATATGGAATTAGCATTGTTGAGCAAATGTTTTATAATCAAACAACTGTCTGTGAGAGAGAAGAATGATAATTTTGCCAATTAATGGTTAGTCAAAATGTATACCATGGAAAGGGTATAATGGTGTTATCGGTATCGGTAGCCGTATCGGTTGCTTGTCAGTTTGCAAGACTGTTGGGTTTTAAGAACTTTTATATTGAATATATTATTTTATATTCTTCTAAATAGTGGTGGTAGTCGGGGTACCGAGCGCAGTATCGATATTCCCTTTATTAACTTTAGTAATTGGAATGTTGTAATGATCTTTTTACATATTTTCAACAAAGATGTTGTCGTGAATAACGATTCATTTCGATTTCCTACACATTTCCTAGTTATGAACAGCATTTCGACAAAACTTAGATTGCTTTTGTCTTGCTTTTGCTTGTCAAGAAAAGCCGGATACGTTCGGGTATCATTTCTCTGTCCGGGCTGTTGAATGATACATTTAGTCTGTGTATTCAAATATTTTATTTTTTGACAATTTTTTGGTGAATAACAAACGGGAAAAGCTGGCAAGCAGCAGCAGCAGCAACGCAACAAACAACAGTGTTGTAAAGGGCATAAATATATAACGACAGCAGCAGCAAATATGGCAGAGGAAGGACAAGGTATGCCCACTTTTAAGTGCGTATTGCTCGGCGAAGGTGGCACTGGAAAAACAACATTCGTCAAACGCCAAATGACGTGTCAATTTGAGAACAAATATGTGGACACATTGGGGGTTGAGGTCCATCCATTGATCTTCTATACGAATTGCGGCCCCATTCGTTTCAATGTATGTGATATGCCTGGCCAGGAGAAATTTGGTGGCTTGCGCGACGCCTATTATATTCAGTCTCACTGTGCCGTCATAATGTTCGATGTGACGTCACGTGTCACATACAAGAATGTGCCCAAATGGTATCGTGAACTTGTTCGCGTCTGCAATAAAATTCCCATTGTCCTATGTGGCAATAAGGTGGACTGTAAGGTCAATGACAAAACTATGGCATTTCACCGAGAGAATATGCAGTACTATGACATCTCTGCTATATCTAATAACAACATTGAGAAACCCTTCCTTTGGCTCGCCCGCAAACTGGTCGGCGATCCAAACCTAACGTTTGACGTCAATATTGAGCGCGACTTGCAGGAGGCGCAGATGACTGCCTTGGTCGGCGATCCGAGCCTAACGTTTGACGTCAATATTGAGCGCGACTTGCAGGAGGCGCAGATGACCGCCTTGGTCGGCGATCCAAACCTAGCGTTTGACGACAATATTGAGCGCGACTTGCAGGAGGCGCAGATGACTGCCTTGGTCGGCGATCCAAACCTAGCGTTTGACGTCAATATTGAGCGCGACTTGCAGGAGGCGCAGATGACTGCCTTGGTCGGCGATCCAAACCTAACGTTTGACGTCAATATTGAGCGCGACTTGCAGGAGGCGCAGATGACCGCCTTGGTTGGCGATCCGAGCCTAACGTTTGACGTCAATATTGAGCGCGACTTGCAGGAGGCGCAGATGACCGCCTTGGTCGGCGATCCAAACCTAGCGTTTGACGTCAATATTGAGCGCGACTTGCAGGAGGCGCAGATGACCGCCTTGCCCGATGAGGATGCGGGTCTATAATCATTAGTTTACATATAACACAATATAACGAATACTCAGGAAATTATTGTTGTATTACGTAAACGTAACTTAATTATTATTATTTATTTCTCTTGTTTATTGAACTTAAACTGTATGTTGAAGGATACTAGGAACAAATAAAACAAAAATAAAAAATTCTATTCCCTGGCATACTATTGCTGTAAAAATTTCATTTAAATTGGATAGGAAAAACCCAAGTCATAATCTAAATCGTATACTCATTGATATCTATGTATAGAATGTATGATGTATAGGAGGGAAAGCATGATAAACGAATAGAGTCTATGAATTTGTGGGTGTATTCTGCAGTGACCGAAATTTGGTTGGTTTCAGGGTATCTCGTAGTCGAGCTCACTCGACCATAACAGCAGAATTCGCTTGTTCCACAGCGCTGCTGCTAATGTAAACTGTATATGTATATACGCAGCTGGAGATGCATTAACCATATTTGTACACTTTTATTCACTTTTTCGCATATTTCCTTGTTAGATTATATATAAATTAATGGGAGCCCGTCACTTTCAGCCAAGTGGTACTTCTTTTGCAAATCTATTTCAAATGAATTATATCGTTTATATAGCTTTAACTTATAACTATTACAATCACATCGTGTCTGAGCACTTGGGATCATTTCCTTTTCCTGTCTGATACATTAACGCTGCAAATACAACCACTCCGATTAGTTTGCTTCATCTCACCGAGTGTTTGCACTCACGACTCTGAGTTAGCAGCATGATATGTGTAGATACGTATTCATATCAGGTTGGCATCGCGTGGGTCGCCGTTGCAGCAAAATATAAACTTTCGAAACTGTTTTCGATGGTTGGCAAACAGCTCACGCATTCAGCGCGTTAAGGTCAAGCAAATTGCATAAATCTCGAGGGGGGCGCGTCTAAAAAGCAGCAAACAAAAAACCAATAAGAAAAAACCTCTAATCAAAATCGTACATATGCCAAATAAATATCAGTTTAACACGTCAAAGTGACATGGTGAAGGATGCTCGAGTCCCAGTTACCCTATATTTTACATAACTGACTTAAATATTGTGGAACTCTCCTAAAGATCCAAATTGAAGATAGTGCATTGAAATTGTTGAAAAATTTGCTTGTCATTTTTGTTTTTATATTTATGAAAGCAATGTTGTTCAAATCTTATATAGATATATTTCAAATAAAATTAATTTCATGTTGCTTAATCGTGGCTTAAACGTTATTGTTCATAATCTCTGTCAATATACCTGAATTGCGTTTTAGTATACTCAATGCGCATATAATAGGGGGTATTCAAATTGGAAAGGCAGCATATTAAATTTTATGACTGCAATGATTCGACATTTTCTAATCAGAGTAGCAGCTAGAGCCATCATCATTAGCATCAGCGGCACCAGCAGCTATACATAAATTCAGATTTTGTCGAAAAACAAACAACATTTTGGAATATTATCAAATTGTTGATTTCAAGCAAATCGCGTGCCTTCAATTTTTAATTGACTTAATTAGCCACACAAAAGAGCTTAGCTTAGCTCCGTGCACAAAGCTCCCGCAGACTAGAAGAACCAAAAGATCTCTGACCTTGAGTAGCCAATCTCTTTGTGGTTTCTTTTGTCGTCTTGTCGTTGTTGCTGTTGTTGCTGTTGCTGTTGTTGCTGGTTTTGGTGTATTCGCAAGCGTGTTGGAGGGGCGTCTATTGGCCCCTTGAGACCTTTCGGCTGCACATTGTTTATGACTTGATTGTTTAGCTGCCGCTGCTTCTTCGGCTAGAGCTGAAGCCAGCTTCTTCTACAATTCAAGGGCACGGGAGCTAACACGGTCATTATGTATTTCTATGTATGCTGATCTGCTGCTGCTGCTGTTGCTGTTGTTGCTTCTGGCTGCCGCTGGCACATTTGATCAAATTGAATGGTTTACGTTGGCTGCCCGACGTCGTCCGCAATGATTTCTAATTTGAATTTTTACTACCATGCATTTGCAAATAATGCTACGACTCTTGGTTGTCGACCGTCGACTCTCGACGGTTGTGTGCCGTGATTGTTTGGCTTATTTATGGCCAGAGCTCGTGTAATTAATCTTCTGTAAAGTTGTACTACTAACTGCATACATACACCTGTAAACACATGTACACATGTATACACAGCTGAGTGCTGCATGTTAGCCAGGCCAGTCTCAGTGCCACATTATTAGCCACATACCATTAGTTTTCGCCGCCTCGCATAAATTTACAATTTGCCTTTTGCATGCATTTCTAATGCGACTCTTTATGACATTTCAGTGGGGACGGAGCAGTTCTGGGCGGGGGCTTAAAGTTTCGGATGACTGGAGCTGTGTGTTAAGTCCAAGGCGTACTCTAGTATTACAAATTCTACACTTAAGAAAAGATCAAATCAACTGAATCATAGAAACTTATTCATAAATAATATACACAAATATGTATGGAAAATTGACAGTTGCACAATGTTTAAATCGCACGACTTCTGTCAACCTTTTGTTGTGCTATTATTATGTAAGCACCGCTACTCTTAGCAATAACAATAACAATAACAATAGTTTTTCGCATTTTTGTTTTACCATGAAAACATATTTTGGATGAGGAAATCACCGTTACAACAGCGAAGGCTTCTCGGCAAAACGACCCACGCATAGACAGCAATTAACTGTCAAATGACGAAACACACTAAAAAGAAGACACAGCGCATTAGGTAGACAATAAAAACACACAAATTTGTACGAATTTACGTACACATGCATATCAGCCGTTTAAATATACATACATATGTATTATTAATGAACACGCGGAGCACAAGTAACCCACGAATACTCATAATGCACATTGAGTAAAGCCGGCAAGTTGCTAGAAAAATCTACTTAAATTTGGAAATGTCAGGCTAATGTTAAACTAATATAAAATAATTGAATGATAGATCTGCATAATCAAATTAATAATGATCAAGAAACGTGCTGTAAACTACAAGAGCATACTGGGCTTCAATTGAGCTGCGCAATGTTTTGTCGAGATAAAATGAACAGTAAATTACAGCTAAAAGCTATTTTAAAACTACTTTAAGCTTTTATATAAAATGATTTGGTTTACTAAATTGTGCTTTTACCCAACCATATGCATCTATTACATATGATCAGGTGCGATCTGTGTATTATGTTGTTAAACTTAAAGCCATTATGTCAATAAAATAAATTTAAATATTTGTTAAATGAGAGAAATGTATAAGATGTTTGCCAGCATTAAATTTAACGAAATGTGCTAGATACAAAAGAAAAAGCTAAAACGCCATCACTGCCAGTAACAGAGAGTGATGGAGAGAGAGAGAAAGAGAGCGCCAATCGCTAGCATGTGCTAAGAATACACATGTGTGTATAAAACTGTTAAGCACCCCGTGTGGGAAGCGCATATCAGACAGAGTGTTCTTTCGGGCTGGCATTATACTTGTAGCTGAGTATAGCAGAGTATTTTGTACAAGCAAAGCGAAACAGTTTTGAAACGAACGCGAAACAGAGCAAAACGTTTGCTGTCAATCGTGCAACGTGTTAGATTGTTACATTGTTGAAGATTTCAAATAAACATAAAACCAAAAACAAAATACGATTTGTTGATTAATTGATACAAGAAGCGAATACACAAACAAAAAAAAAGAAACAAAATGCACAGCAAACTTTTGGATGAGGTACGTTTATTATTTAACAGTTTTATGTACTTTGCAGTATTGCCAAAAATGAAAATTATCTTGGGGTTTGCCGGCTTTTAGTGGCTATTTTTGTTGGTAAATGTTTTGCGTCCAATTCCCGATTGACGCCAACAGATCACGCTATTAGTTGTGTTACTTAGTCATCCATCTCTCCCGGCAACGACTACTCTTTGTGTCATCCGTTTATTTACATTTATCAGCATCATAAACATTGGCAGCCAGTGCGTCGCCATTGGTTTTTCACGGAAAAGCCAACTGCGGAAAAGTATTCCTTTATTGCTTGCTTGGAAACAAAGGCGAAGATGCACAATTGAGGAAATATTTCAACAGTGCTTAAACCAAATGGCCAAGTCATTATTTTTTGATCAAAATCTGAACAATTCAGATGGAAAATTCGGAGAGCAAAACAAGCGATCGAGTCTTTGTAATCTAGACGACGAGTTCCACTCGCATGGCCTGGTCGCGTTCCATGGTCAGACTAGTTCAAATGGCACAAAAAATTATAATGCTCGAGCAACTGGTTTTCCAGCTCTGAATAATCTGCATTTATACATATTCATATTTATGCTAATTATTAGACACGCTCACAGCAAACTCATTCGTTTGAGTGTTTTTTGTATATACATTTATGTAACTGTAACTATTATCGAATAGAACTTGTGCAAGTTCCTTAGTTCCTTAGTACAGTTCAACGTGTTGCATGATGACCTAACAGTCAACACAGCTGTATTACAAAAGCATGCAGTTGCCATTATCACATTCTGTGACATAAACACACAGCTGCATAATCGTTTCATAGCGTTCAAACATTTGCTGAACCCAGCTGTATTTTTCCATGAGCTCGTGTACGGATTCGTTCAATTCCTTCTCTCTCCTATTCCCACGTACCCCTTTTTTCAATTGCTGACGGACGTTTTATTTTTGTACATTTGCTTGGCGCATTCATCGTCAAAAGGTGATTGGTTGTGCAGGGGGATGGATAGGGAGAGGGGGAGGCTGACCCCTCCGATGATCGGTGCAGGTGTGTATTGGTGTGATTTGAATCACTGCGACTATTTATACTCTCGCTTTTCATTTGGTTACCCAAGCCATTCGAAATATACTTATTCGATTCAACCAAACTCAGAGAGCACCCGCAAGAAAACAAACGAGTGTTCGTCAATGGCATGCCGAAACTTGTATACTCTTACCTGATGCACAACTAAACAGCACAAATTTTTAATAATAATCGAGAATAGAGATAGGCCATCAAAATGAGCCACAATTAGTTTTACAGACACTTTAATCGTAATATTACATTTTCTTTTCTTTTTTAAATGAATATAATTGATTAAAAATTAGAATTTGAATTTTAGATTATAAAATCTTTGCCATTTTTAGAATATTTTGAATATTATTTCTTCAAGATCATATTATTGTGCCCACTTAAGAAAATAATTATAATCATAGTTTACAATATGGAAATATATATTTTGAATACATATATTTTGCTAAAATTATATAAATAAATATAAACAAATATAATTATTTTCAACACAGTTTGCGATGCGTTACAAAATGCACAAGAAAGTTTGAATGTCTTTCGGGTGTTAGCAGATGTCCGAAGAAAATGTGTGAATTTTCAATTTCACGTTGAGTGATTCCACTGAATGAGCACGAATTTGGCTTTTTGTATGTCAAATCGAGAGACCGCTTTGGCATGTCAAGGAATTTGTTAATTAGCAGGTACCACAGCTGATACAATGCAACACAAAGGAAACAGTTTGCGTGATTAGCGCACTAGCCCCAGGGGAGAGGTCTACACACACATATATATTTACATATATATATAAATATCTACCAGCTTGTGCACGCGTGTGCCAATTAGACTACAGTCGGTCAATGTGATAATGATCGTGGATTGAGGGTGGGGGCTCCAGACGCAGACCAGACGGCGCGGCGATAAGCGAGCGTCCAACAATGCTTAGGTCATGATTCACATAAAGCAGTCCTCGACTGTCAAAATGACACAGCAAATAGGGCAACTCATAAGAAAAGTGATTTGATAAGTCTAAGTCGCCATATACAATCCAAGCCACTAATAAGCATTTTTTTATACTAATATTTTCAGTGTCTTTTGTAACCTGTGCTAAATTTAAATGATATTAAATGCAAAAATCTGAATACTAGTACTGTGTATCTGTGGACATAAATGAAAGTATTGTACATGTGATTTGTTTTTAATTAGGATTGGAAATAATATATACAATTATATATAAGACTAACTACAGTTCTAGATATGGATTGGTACATATAGGTATTTCAAGTAAATATTATGATGTAGGCAAATTTGCTGGACTTAGGACTCTCTTTAGGACTGTAGGCAATATTAAAACATTGCCCAATTCCGATATGAAAGAGTATTGCCATTTACATATATCATTTTACGTATAGGCATTCTCTATATTATCTAATATACTGTACAAATAGAACAATTTCCATACAATAGAAAGTACAATAAAAAATTTGTACTTTAAGCACTTAATATTTTCCGAATGCTCTAATCGAGAAAGCTCGACTAGCAGATACACTGCTAAATACATACAAATCTGAAGACTACATGCTGAAAATGACTTTATTGCTACTCCTTATCAATACTTAATGGAACCAGAGTTGTTTTATTTTTCTGCCTGTTACATACTCTTCTACATCTGCATTATACCTTTTTATGCACCTATTTTTAATGGGATCAGAGTATAATTAATAATGACTAAAGCCATTTAAAATGTGCCTGCTTACTGTATAAAGGAATATTTTATTTATAGAACACCATTTTCATCATATTGCAGACAAAGTTTTATCTGCAGACATATACAATTTATTTAATTTAAAATTTGTATCTGAAATAATTTAAATGAAATTGTGCCAGCTAGATGTAAATTTTAACAATTAAATAAAATATATTTTCTATGATTAGATAAAATGTTGTCTTCATTAAGATTGTAGTTTGCAGTGTAATTTCATGTTAGTTCAGATATGAATGTTGTTAAGAAATTATTTCTTGATTTTCTTCTATTATAAAAATTGAGTTTAATTTTATATTTATATTGCAACAAATATTCCAATTGCAGCTCAACGAAAATGGTTACATTGTCATTGAGGACTTCTTAACACCCGAGGAGGTGGAGTCGATGTTTCAGGCCGGGCGGACGCTGTGCATGGATGCACCACAGGCGAATCGGAAAATCTTCAGCACCCTCAACGCGGAGGATGCGCACAGCAAGGAGCTGTACTTTATGGAGTCCGGCGACAAGGTGCGCTACTTCTTCGAGCAGGGAGCACTCGGAGATGAGGCTCAGTTGATTGTGGATCCAATGATCGCACTGAACAAAGTGGGTCATGCTCTGCATGTGGAGCATCCCACATTCAATGCGTTAACATTTAGCAATCGCGTGCGCGAGATTTGCTGGCAGCTGAACTTCAATCGTCCGGCCGTCTGCCAGAGCATGTACATATTCAAGAATTCCGGCATTGGGGGCGAGGTGACGCCACATCAGGACTCCTGGTTCCTGCACACGGAGCCCAACTCGGCGGTGGGCTTCTGGTTTGCGCTCGAGGATTGCACCCTGCAGAACGGTTGCCTGCAGTTCATCAAGGGCTCCCACAAGAGTGGAGTGCATCGACGCTATATCCGCAACCCCGATTCAACGTCCAGCGAACTTATGGTCTATGATCGGGCGGCGCCCATCTATCCACAGTCCAGCTTCACTCCGCTCCAAGTGAACAAAGGTGAGCGAAATTAATATATGCAATTATATATATGTATATATGTATGTTAACCATCCATTTAATCTTTAACAGGCACTTGCATCGTCATCCATGGCAATGTGGTGCACAAAAGTGAGCCGAATCGATCACAGAATAGTCGCCACGCCTACACCTTTCATGTGATTGAGACTGAGAACAATGTGAAGTATTCAGAGGAGAACTGGCTGCAAGCGCCACAGGATAAGCCATTCCCCTTGCTATTCGAACGCAAAGATTAGTTGGCCAATGTGAATTCGAAATCGTGATTTTAATCGTGATCATTTCGTGTCACTTCTGCCTTTTTTTTTTGGTATTTTTGCTTATAAGATGTGAGTGAGTTTATGAATTAAACTGATAGCACCATATATATATTTTAAGTCGTTGTACATGTCGAATTTTATTGAAATTGCAATAAATAAAGACTAATATGTATATAATTTTATACCGACAATTCTTCCGTAGCAGAAATATCATCAATTTAAACTTTTTAATTACTCTGGTTTACGAACAGACTATTCGATTTTTAGTACATTTACAAAAAGGTTCTTGGCATAAATTAGCCAAGCTTCAATTAGTCGTGGGACAAACCAAATTGCTAGTGATCAGAAAACATCGAAAATATCGGATATCGACACCGTTGCCGCGTTGCCAACTTACATAGTTGTGCACAAGCACTAAGCAGACAAGCATAGACGTAACTCTATCTTGAGCAGCCTAGAAGTAGGCACTATTTTTTGTAAACATGGTATTTATCTTTTTAGTTTTGGTATTTTAAAATGTATTTATGACAATAAAATTGACAGCGCCCCAAAGTATGCTGCATTATTGGGAAAACCGAAATGCAGTCGCATTTGGTAGTTGTATTGGGTGTACATCAATTTGGGGGATTTGGTTTTATAAAATATTTAATATATTTATTTTTGAAATTCGTTTGAAAGGAAAATTCTTGTAACCATATATTGCTGACACAAAATGAGAAACTTTGTAGAAATTCAAATAAGTTCGTGCTTTAATTTATTGAATTCTAAACAGTTATATTTAATTAATTTCTATAATAAAATATACAAAAAATAAATCTTTTAAATTATAGCTCTAAGTTGAATGCAAATTAAGATTTTGACTCTTAATTTGGACAGTTCTAAATTCAAGGAGCACCACTTTTTGGATGTATTAAATTAATTTAATCAGACCTATGCAAATGTGTATATGTATTATACATATATACAGTGTGCGTCAGCTTATTTTCAACAGTGTCAAAGAAAAAACGTAATTGCCTGCCATAAAGTAATTATACATTATTTTTCAAAAATTCCAAAGACCGATGGTAGGTACATTTATTACCCACCAATATGAATGGATGACCCAAATAAACTGAGGTTTCCCCACCTGCTAGGTAGGATTATGTAAAAATGTAGCCTATTTTTAGGTGACAGCTTATTTGGATCAGGTACATTGTGGACACCTGGGAGCCATAGAACCCGGATTTTTTACCTAAAGTTGAGTATTTTCGGAATAAATAGATCAATACTTCGTAGTCAGTTTAGTTATATCCTGCATCCCGAGTTCAATAAGCCCACAAGGACTATGGACAAACGGACTACCATTGAACAACGGAAACTCATCCTGGAACACCACAAGAACGGATATTCACATCGCCAAATAGCTGAAATGGTCAATCTGAGCAACTCAATCACGTATAACATCATTCGACGCTTCGTCGACGCAAATTGGATTTAGGGCAAGGGCATAATGGCACCAAACCCGCTTTTCACCGAAGAGGAGAATCGGAGGATCATTAGGAAAATAAGGGCAAATCCCAAGCTATCGACTCCAAAAATGACTCAACAGGTGCAGGATAAAATGGGGAAAAAGTGCTGTGTGGAAACTGTGCGCATTGTTCTGCGCAAACATGACTTAAATGCCCGAGCACCACGGAAAAAGTCCTTTATAAGCGCACCAAATTAAGGGACTAGGATGACGGTGTCCAAAACCCACTTGGACAAGGATCTGGAGTTTTGGAACACAGTCATATTTGGAGATGAGTCCAAATTCATAATTTTTGGCTCGGACGGACGGAATTATGTGTCCAAGTGGGTTTTGGCGACCGTCATCCTAGACTTATGGCAGGCAATTACGTTTTTTCTTTAACACTGTTGAAAATAAGCTGACGCACACTGTATATATTAAAATATATATATATATATATATATATATATATATATATATGTATTCTCAACGATTATAAAAAGCTTCAGCTTGTTCACACTTAGTTAAATTTTAGACAAGCTATATTTCAATTCAGCGCTTCATTCATTTATTTATCATTGCTGCCAATCTAACAAATCGCTTGAAAGTCGCAACTGGAATGGAATTGAAATAAGATTGTGTTTAAATAAAACAAGTTTCAATCTAATTCATTCATAATATGTGGATATGTGGATATTTATGAGAATTCTTTGGCACGAGATCAAATGATATATACGAATCGCAGATATCCTTTGGAGCTTCCAGTTTTTCCTGAATAAGATGGAATCTGGCAAGAAACCTTCACTTATAATTAATGTGACTAATTTGTGATAATCGACATGGGAATCTTGTTTATTAAACGTTTTGGCAAAAAACAGAAAACAAAAACCCGGTCAGCTTCCATGCAGCCTTTCACATGTTGCACACACACACACACATACATACACATACTGAGTGGACAGTTTGTGTTTTTGTTGCTGGAGCCTTTTGTTGTCGCTGTTGTATCTGCTGGCCTCTTCTTATGTTTATGTGTGTGTGTGACTGTATGTGTGCTATGTGTGTGTGTGTGCGTGTGTGTGTGTGTGTGTGTATGCAATGTTCTTTCATGTTGCAAAACGATTTGTTGGGCGCAAGATTTATGAACTTGTTTTCCCTGACAGCCGACAGTGGTTAAGGTAACACACACACACACGCACTCACACACACACACACACAAGCTCTATCTCTCTCTCTCTCTCTCTCCCGTGGCGTATGTGTGTGTGTGTGTGCGTGAACATGCCGCTAATTAGAAGATTTTAATTATCTGTTTTCAATCAGCTTCCACACAGATAATGATAATACTGCCTTGTTCTCGTTTTTGTTGGTTTTGTCTGGTAAGCGGCTATTTAAGCCAATATGCTGTTGACATTTTAGCGACGATGTCGCTATCGACGGTCAGCAAAATTTTGGTAGGTGTTTTTGGTATCACGGCCACGCGAACGCTGCCAATAAGTGCTGTCAAAATGTCCTAAATCGATTAGAATTGATTTTGAGAAGCTCGCTGACAGGCTAAACCCCATCCCATCAGAGCCGAGCCCAACCCCCGTCCTGATCCTGTGTCCCCACACACAATACCAATAGCGGATTACAGTTGTGTCTGTCGTGTTCTGCGGCCAGCAGCAGCAGCAGCCGCAGCAGCAGCCCAGCAGTTGATTGTCGGCCTTTTTGTCGAGTTGCCTCGCTGCGAGTTGCGTGCTTAAAGGCCCAAAAGGAGGCGATGTCGCTGTCATTGACGATTTATGTCAACTGCCGCCGCGGCACAATATTCAAATTCTTTGCATTCACTCATCACTTGTCGCCATCGAGTCGTTGCCTTTGGGCCTTGCCAGGGGTTGCGGATGGAGGATTGAGGATTGGGCATTGGGTATTGGGGGTTGCCAGTTAGGAGCTGGGAACGGCAACAGCTTTTGAAGCGCTGAGCTGCAAAATTATGTGTCCGGCATGAAATACCTGGCGAGGGTTGCTCAAATGCTTATTAGCTTAATTATCATACTTTTATAAAGAAATAATTCTGCTCAAACACATTTCTATATATAATAGCTTCGAACATCAAACAGTTTATTCTCAGTGTAGTAGATATTCAACTGGACCTCATCGAGATCGCCTAACTATTCATATTGAATGATAACTTTATCAAATTTATCTTGCTTTTTGGAGAAAGCAAATTTGCGACTTCCTAACAAAAATAAATTTCTATTCCAATTTAATTATTTTTAATTTAATTAATTTTAATTGTAGCTTTGAATATTTTCTTTTAAAATTTGTGGACTGCATTTAGTCTACATAAAATAAATAAATAAAATAAAAATGATAAAAGAAATAATCACATAATAATAAATAAGTAAAAAATAATGAAAGCATTTATGAAATTTAAATCGACAGTGTTTCAGTTATGATTGAAATATTTATTTTATTATTATATTTTTATTATTGTTATTATTTTATTTAATATTTAAATTAACTGTAGTAAATATTAACTTGCTTGAAAGTATGCTATATGTGTGTGTTGTTAGACCCTAAAAGAAATTGAATCAGAAGTAAGTATTTGCCTAAGAGTGTAGCACTTTGCAGCTTGTAAGATTTGTGATGCCACCCACTGGCCGTGTGGCATATTTGTGCCTAGTTAAGTCGCCACTTCGCTTAGCTTGCAACACACAAATTGAATTCAGAAAACAAAAATTTATTTAACTCTAATGGATTTGGGCAGCCCGAGTGGTTCTCAAAGCCAAATCATTGACATTGCCCACTGCTCGCCACTTGCCCCTCGCCACTGCCCACTCGCCACTCACCTCGCTCTCCGATTATCCATTAACCATTCTCCATTCTCCATTCTTATCTGCCGTTTCTCGCGCGCCGCATGCCACGCCAGGTTGAGCGCGTTGCGTTACTTTGATTTGACAGGATTCATTGTCTCCGCCACTTGAATGACTTCAAGCTTACGCGCCGCACTCTCAGTGCAAATCCCAGACTCCGTCTGCGTCTCCGTTTCAGTGCCAGTGTCTCTGGGCATACTATGGCCACATTATTGTCCGCATCGTGGAATCCATCGTCATCATCGTCGTCATCGTCGTCATCGTCTTCGTCGCTGTTGTATGAAAGGACTGAAGTCAATGCGTATTGACATTTTAAATGCGTCCATCACTTTGGGTAGACTTTTGGTTTTGGTTTTGGCTTGCTGCTTGCCGCTTGCCGCTTGCTGCTCGCTGACGGAATTGATTTAAATATATTTGGGCCCCAAGGGGCCACAGTTCAGCCCTGTCGCTTGTGTTTTAGTGGCCATGGGCAGTAAATTGGTGGCAAGCTGCTGCTGTTGCTGCTGCTGTTGCTACACCAATGGAACTTATAAGCGACGCGCATTTTTGGACGCTTTGATTGACTTGTGTCACTTTGTCTCATTTGTCAGGCGAACGCCTTCATCCAGTTGCTGGCGCTTAAGTGTCAGTTGTCTCATTGGGTACTCAATTGAAATGTTTTGTGGCCATCAATACGGATGGATCTGAGCTGGATCTGGCACTCAAGGCTTTTGTCCGAGTCAGAATGACATGCGCCTGCATTCAAATGCCCATCAAATCATTATACAGATGGACACACACACACACACACACACCATCAGTGTTGGGCGCATCCTTTTGGCAATATCCTGCCGCAAAATCCCACAGCAACAGCATACATGAGATTTATGACAGCTGTGTGTGAGTGTATGTATATTGGTATGGGCTATAGCCTGGTACAGGAAATGTCCTGCCTGTTAACCGGAGATATGTTTCATATCCTGCAACACGTAGCCGACTACCGTGGGCGATTCGCATTCATTTCACAATTGAATGCCGCAACTCAGACAACTCTGACAGCCAAGATTCATTTGCTTGCCACGCTCTTGCCCCCCGCTTACCCAGCTTAGACCAGCTACTCCTAGCTGATTCGCAAAAGGGTTTCAACTCTGGTAATTCGCGGCTTAATATTGTTTGATTGAATACTAGTTGAATGGCGCTTAATCCTTGCCATGACAGCATGACAGGGGCTTCTAGTTAAACGCTTCGATAACGTTGCGAAGGTTCTTCTGTATTTACATGCTAATCAGTATTTTGAAATCTTCAATCTAACTAGTACGTATAAGATATATCGGTGTCATTGAGATACATGATCAGAAGAACTATTTACTGTCGAATGGAAATCGGTTTGAAGTCATTAGTAGGCTAAGAAAGTTGAGGTCCTTATGTAAATGATCTATACTATAGAAAAGAAAAACTTCATCTGCATGACGGTCAGAGTCAGTATATCCATGTCTGAGTGTCAGCCGGCAACTTGAGTTAATATATTATTATTGTGCAATAGAATTAACAATAACAAAAGATAGAAAGAAAGAGAGAATGATAGAGAAATAGAGGCATATAGAAAGATATGGAGAGAAACACTGAGCTTATATACACCCTCAAATAATCGAGTTGATAATCAGAGATAATTTTTTAATTGGTTTTGCAAATAACTTAAAATATACTTTTCAGATTCGTAGAAATCAATTTTTGAAAAGTAGAAATTGAATTTATAGAAAGTTGCTTTGTAAATTAAAGAAATTTGGAAAATTTGCACTGAACTTAGGAGACTTCATTTCTGTTTTCCGTGAATTAGATGCCAGGCGCTTCTTAGAAATTAGAATTCTGGAAAATAGTATTATTTTTCAATTGCATGGATATGTTTTTTGCGCGGGTATATTGTTGTTCTGTTACATTTGAAGTCAATTAAATTTAAAGTCAATTTGAAGTCAGCTTTACGATAATTACAATAATTACTGCAATGATTCGAATGGTATTCCCAGTTGTTACCAGAATCTATATATATTCGTAATATTGTACTTAATTGCTCAAGTCACATTTAATTTCAACTAATTGGCAGTATTGATGTCAAATCATTGATGGGTGCTCTCGGTTTTACTGAGCACAAAATTGAGTTTCTATTTGCCAAAACGCCCTAAAGACTTTATCATTTGTCAATTAGCATAATCGCAAGTATTGAAAGGTGCACAGCTCAATGGGTTGCTCTGCTCGGACAGATAATATATTGGCAATGCTAACGCAGAGGTGTTGCCAATCCTTTCTGCAACTGCAACTGGAGGAATCGTTGACTACTTGTTGCAATTATGATTTTGACCAAAAGTTGTTGCTTCGATTGCCAGCTGCAACGCCCAGAGGTGTAGCTAGCGCGATTGCAAATTGAAAGCCAAATGCGAAAGCCGCAGACGCCCCCGAGCAACACGCCCATGTGCCTTGAAGATTGCGGCTGGAGCTGAGAGCCGGGAGCAGGGAGCAGGAAATTGGGAACAGGGAGCTGAGAGGCCGGTTTGGCATTTGGCACAATTGCGAGGCACTTTGTAACTGTCGGCGGCTATTAAGAGCCTCATTTTTTGCACACTGCCGGTGCACTATGTATGCTGTGTGTGTGTGTAAGTGTGTGAGTGTGTGTGTGCTTTTGTGTGTTGGCATGCAAATTGAGAGCCAGAGTTAAAGTTGCTACCGGCAGCTGTAAAGTGCTTGCGCCTTGTAACAATGTGGCCAAAAACAAGAGCTGATCTTTGCCACAGTTGCGTAATTTGCAAAAGCCAACAACAGTGTCGAGCAACAAGCAACAACAACAGCCAACAATAACAAGCAACAACAACAACAACAACCAACAACAACTGCATATAGAATGGGTTGGCGGCTGAGTTTTTGATTTCTTTCAAATTGGCAACCGCCGCGCAATCAACTCGACCAATCCAACAGAGTCGCAGACTCTTCCCCTATTCCCATTCCCTATCCCCGGGTTTCGGAATTGGTGGCCAACGGCCTTTTGAATTGAATTCAAATTTCAATGCAATTTTGCATATCCAAGCGCATTATAGCCGCTTGCCAACTTACTCTTACTCTTGTGCGACCGACACAAAGCCTGTTGAACTGTGAGCCATTCCGAGCTTTTTGATCTGCCGCCGATGCAGCCGGCGATGCGCTGCCGCCGACGGGCGGGCGGACCGCAGGCGAGATTGAGTCTGGCGGACTGATGGGCGCCATTTTGCTGCAACTGCTGCCATCTGCAATGTGCTGCAACTGAATTACGCAGGACCCGACAGAGAGCGACTGAGCTAAGCAACCAAGCTGAGCCTCTCTCCGGCAGGAGATGGACTGTGAATGTCGCCAGTTGCGACTTGGGTCAGACGCAGACAAAACGACATCCACATCCACATCCACATCGACATGGTCATGGAGTCGATGTCGACATCAGTTGGCTTACGATGCATTCGCATTCGACTTTTCGTGGAATCAGAATATTGACATTTTTGTACAGCAACAGCAGCAACAACAACAACAACAACAACAACATTTGCTACATTTCAGAAGCAACAGCTTCCAGTATTGCCTGCCTTGCGTCGCAATGAGAACAATGGCCAAAATGTGCCAGAGTGGGCAGGCATCATGTGGAGACAAAGCTTGAGCTCGAAGTTTAAGCTAAAGCTGAACTTGGAAGCAGCTCGGTTCCGCTTCTTTTTTTTTTCTTCGTTTTGGTCTCGTTTAATGCCACCAATTGAGGCAAGCTTAAGTTTTTCTTTTCACCGAAGATAAAGAGATGCAGCTGAGGAGCTTAACTTGGCTAGCTTCAGCTAGCCAGACTTTTGCAATGAGCTGACACAGGAAACTCAACAAGCATATTCAAAATACGAAATTTCAAATAAATTATTTAAATGCCGTTAGAATATGTTTATTTGGGAACTACGTTAACCAAAACATTAGTCTCAGTAAATACTTTTTTTAAATTAAAATAAATATGAATAATATGATTGACAAAGTTTTGCTGATTTTGCTTTAGCAAATTCAATCCTTATAAAGAAAATTGATCAAAAAATAGAAAAGCTGTTTCACTACCATGACAGGAAAATATATTATCGACATTTTGATATATCTCTTTAATTGTATATAGACGCAAAGTGGTTTGGATTTTAATTAATGAAAAAATTACAATTTGGATTCCCTCTACACGAAAAGCTGTTTACATTGTATATAAATCTCAACAATACAATTTAATTTATGTTAAATATACCACATATTTTTGCGTATACATACATATACATATTTGTTCATAATTATGATTTTTATGTGGCAGTAAATTTGGCTTATAATCTTGTATTCTTACATTTAAAAATGTTGTATGAAATGAAAGAAAAAATAATCTGCACTTTTTGAATCTAACTAAATACCCTAAAAAAACACAGAAATTAATAAACATTTTATTTCATAAATATTAATAAAAAATAACATATCAATATTCTGATTTGTGTTTTATTTACAATGTGTCTTCATGCAATATTCAAATTTGAAGACATATACAAGTACTGTAAGGACAGAGTATGACTCCCAGGTTTTACAGACATTTGAAACCTGAGGATCACGCCGTTGATGCTATGAACGCGGGGAGCTTCAGGCGGCCAACATCACGCACACATCGAGGTCTAAACGGTGAACTATCCTAATGAAATATATATAAGAAATATATGTATATAAGAGGTTAGTCTTGAGTCTTATTATAATGCTGCATGAAATAAAAAGTAAGCTTCTTCAAACACAGGAATATATTTTTAGATTGAGTCGATATATTTTGGAATGAAATACCCATAATCAAACCCCATTCAAAATGTTTAATTTCGCATTCTAAACTTAAAAGTGTTTTACTTAAGTTTTGATATTTTCTTTTTAGAATTATTTCGGAGAATATCTTGAGCAACTATTTACACCTGATTGTTTCAGATGAACCAATGGAATCGATATGCCAAGTGTAGCGCCTGAACAATTGCTGCCGACAAAAGTGTACATTGGGCAGTTGGTACGAGGAGTACCAACATCATCGTCATCGTCATCCTCATCCTCATCCTCATCGTCATCATCATTGATGTGTCGGCGGCTATTTGGGCAATGCTTTTTGTCGCTCCCAGTTGTGGCTGCTGTTTGAGTCTGGTTGGCTGGCCGGATAGGATGGCTGGCGGGATGGCAGCTTGGTTGCTGTTGCTGTTGCCTGTTAGTCAATGGAGTCATGTCCATGTTATAAGCACTTAATCTGATCTGCGCAACTGGCCTTTGTTCGCCGCAGTCACAAAGCCCGGCTTCCCGCCGGCGTTCTTTTTGTTTGTTGGGGGGTTATTATTTTGTTTTTTGTGTACGCTGTTTTTTTTTTTTTTCGTTTTTTTTTGGTTTGATTGTTGCTAAATTATTTGGCGACTTTGGCCTTCGGGGAGCGACTAATTTGTTGAAGGCGAAGCAACGGCTTCACATCAATTAAAAGCAAAGCATTTGACTGAAAGCCTTCGGACCCTACTCAAGATGTCTATCTGTCTATTGGAAAGGCTCGGGAAAAATCAGCGCAGGATGCCGAGGAAGTCGTAAATCGACTAACAGTTTGCTCAGCTCCCCAGAGAAATGCAGAGCAAGCAGCCTTCAATTTATATTAGTATTAATTTGTGTGTATCAGTGTGTGTGTGTGTGTGTGTGTGTGTGTGTGTGTGTGTGTGTGTGTGTGTGTATTTTTAGTTTATACAAACTGCGGTAGGTTAATGGTTTGCTCAAGTGCCGAGGCAACGCTTTCTTTCACTTGCATATGCTTGCTGCCGGTATCTGGCAAGATCGGGACCACACAGCCTCTGTGCGGCAGGCAGCGTGGCTGGCCGGTAGCGTGGCAGGCACTTGTGTTATATGTCACACATAAACAGCTAGGCGGCGTTGTGGGCTATCAAAATATTTAGAGAAAGGCGAGTCGAGGCGAAGCGAAGCGGGGCGCGGCGCGGCCAGACTAAAGTGAAAGCAGTAGTCAAATTTTAGATGCACAGCAGGAGCTGCCTAATCCCAGCCAACCAGCAGGCGGCATTCCACTCACAATTGACTTTTGCGGCTTGAGCACAAAGACAAATCCGCTGCGACAACTGCGACGACAAACAGACATCGGACAAACGGACAACGGACAATGGACAAACGGACAAGCGGACAACGGCCATTGGTTCCTTTTGGCGCATTATTTCACTCTTTGCGCTACATTTGCATATCGCGGCAGCCAGTACAGTATGCACTGGCAGGCAAGTACTTTGTGGCCAAAAGCCGCTTGCCATTGCCATTTCGTCATGCTTGATTGTTGACTGCGCCTTTTATGAGCTGAGCTGGTGAGCTGCTGAGCTGAGCTGCTGAGCTGAGCTGCTCAGCGGTTGAAATTCGTAGAAAAGGCCGAGCTGAGAGTGCACAGTGATTAAAAATGCACAAAATGAACTACAATGTGGACACAATACAGGCAATCTACTTACCTTACCACAAAGAACCTATTTGAAAACGTAACAGAATCTGGCAGTTACTTTGCTTAGTTGACACTGCAACAAAAAAAAATAATCTCAATTTAAGCACATTATAATTTGTTGGTTTTAAGCATGATTTGACCTTAAAAACATGCGAATCTTTTTTTTAAATATTTTAATTTGCTTTTTCAGTATAGTACGATTGCCAAAGATTGCGTATATTTGATGCATTTTATCTATTTGTTAATGAGATTATTGATTCATGTAAATTTGTTGCATATTATTCTTAAATCTCAATTTTATACTTTATTTTTAGAATGAGTTTCGTTCTATGTGCACATCGAAGAAATTAAAATAAATTAGTAAAATTAGAACCCAAAAAACATACATAAACAATTTTTGGCATTTTTTGTGTAACCAGTTCTTGGGTCTTTTAGAGTGAATCTCTTCAATGTTGTCAGATTAGTTAGGGCTCAATATTTAATTAATTAATATATTTTTTGTATAATTTGTTTTTAAATTTATTGCAAAAATGTGGCATAAACTATTTTATTTATTGCAAATTGATCAATTTTTGTAATATTGTCATTTTTGAAAGCGCGATTGTTGACCACTGTGGTCAGTAGGTATGCCAATCTGACTCTGACTTCTCCTGTTCGTCCTCAACCTCATCCAGTTGCCCAAATAAGGTGCAACAATTGCGGCAGGCGACTGCAACTGCAACTGCGAATGGGGATGCGGATGCAACTGATGGAGCGGCGACTCCTTTGTTTGGCTTTTTGTTGACGAACGATTGCAATTTATTTGTATTGTTGCATTGCCGGCATTTGGCAATGCATTTTTGATTATGTGAACTTATTTCCGTGGCATATCAAACAGCTTTTGCCGACGCGACTTTCGGATTGTGTGGGGGTTGGTAGGGGAGCCGATTGATCTGCGATTACAAGAATGCTCCATCAAGAGCCTTTTCTAGAAATTGTTGCCCCAATTTGTTCTGCTTTGCGCTCAGCCTCATTGTTTATTTATTTACATTCGAAAAGTCCGCCAAGCTTCTTGCTGCTTGCTGCTTGCTGCCTGCTTCTTGCATCTTGCTCATGTTGTTTTTAAGTGGTGGCGCCAATGGCCACAGCGCCAGCCAAGGGTCTGTATACCAAACAGGGCACACTACCCACCTCCATCTCCACCCCCCTCCACCACTCCTCCATGTCCTCTTTGAGCATTTTTAGCGTGGCAATAGCTTTTGGCTGCATGGCGCATTTTTGTTTAAACATAAATTTTTCATTTTTTTAAATCAATAAAGTGAAAAGCGCCAAAACCAAACAACGCCACGAGACCAAAGCCGCAACAAAAATTTATATTTATACCACAGCCACTCTGTGTGTGGGTGTGGGTGTGAGTGTGTCTTGCTCTCTATAATTGTGGGTGTGCGTATATGTGTGTATGTGTGTGTGTGTTTGTATGCGCTTCTAATTGAGCTTGACTGAAATTATATAAATAAACAAATCAGTCGCAGTGCTGCCTATATTGTTGCCCTCGTCGTCGTCGTCGTCGTCGTCATCGTCGTCGTCATCATCGTCATCATCATGGGCTTGTTCTTGTTCTTGTTATTGCCTTCCTCATCTCTGGCAAATTGGTCTTCTTCATCCATTTTGTAGATGCTAATGATATCCGATGTGCGTCTCTTGTTGCAAACATAAACACAGCAATGCTACAAATTAGCCAACAGTCCGTTCACAGCCAGCAGCCAGCAGCCAACAGTTCCACAGTCCAGGGCGTGAGACAACTATGATAGATTTGCTGTGTATTGATGGATTGGATCATTGGACCCACACCCAAAAGCGATATGTCTTACAAACGAACTGCTGGAGATTGAACAATTTCCGATTTGTTTAGTCTGTTGTGCTCGAGACGTGATTAGAGTCGTAAAAACTCGAACGCCATCAATTAGAAGCTAATAAATTAAGTATTCATCTCCATTAACGACGTTTAGTGGCAGTAACAAAAACATATTAATTTTTCATTAATTATTTCCTTTACAGCTTACCTAAATAGGCGATTTGATAATTTATTTACAAAGTGACTTGTCACCCGTGCTGACAAAATATATTTGTATTTATCATATTACAATAAATCTCGAAATTTGTAAATAAAATTCAACATTAATTGGTTGAAAATTATATGGCATAATGTTGCTAAGTTAATAATAAAAAATTATTTTATTTATTTTGTGCATTTTGACTTTTTATTTAACTTATTTTTTGCTTTTTAAAATGTGAACTGGTTTGGGAAATCCCAGAAATAAGTCAAATCAAACCAAAAAAATTTAATTGTTTGAGCTTGCTGACAAATAAAAGTTGAATGTTGAGAAGAGAGGGAGAGAAGGGAGACAAAAGAGAGTGAGCGAGAATGAGAGAAATTGAAATTGGAATGGAATTAGACAAATTTAGCACAGTTAAGGACGTTTATAGATTTTCTGGAGATATGTTAATATGAAAAGTTTAATTCACGGATGAAAGAGATTCACTGAGAAATGAGGCAGTACAAGGATTTACAAATAACATGAATTGGATTGTAAAAAGCGTAATCAGTCGTGCATTAAGGTAATCGAAAAGGAGTCAAAATTGTTTGTAGGTCTACTAGTAGAGGAATAGATAAGACGACCTTATAGAGAAGGCGAAACAATGTTAAAATTTATTAACTTATGTGACTGAGGAGAGCTCTACGGTTCATCAACGACGGAAGATTAACAAGATGCCGATAGGGTTGCCAGTTATGATGCTATTCCGAGGATATTATAATTTTGTCACAAAATATGCAACGCATTACGAGAGACTTGTGTAAGGATATACATATATCTATATTTTTTAAATTCTAAATCTATCTATACTGCATATAGTTCTTGTACTTCGGGAATATTCTCAATTTGTGTTTTGTTCTTTTTATTAAATAAGGAATGAATCACATTTAGTTTTCAAAATCCAGAATGAAGTACAAAAATCATTCACTGCACTGCACTAATCTAATTCTAACAACACAGGTAGACTAAGACATTTCGACTTTGGAGAAAAGATGAATGAATATGTCAGATTTCACATAAAATCTTCTTAGATTTCTCCCGTCTATATATTTTGGGATAGTATTCATATTCGATTAGCGCATATCGGAGAGTCGGGTCACATTAAATATGCCTCACTGTCTAATTTGATCTTAAATATCAGTTTGCTATTGCCCCAGGCACTTGCAGCTGTGTTTCCTTTCACAGCAATTCGCTGCAGCGCCTGTCACATCGATTGACTGACAGTTTAGCAATATATGCACACAAAAGCGTACCCACACTGTTCTCATATAATCGTGTCAAAGTTGATATTAAGAAATGTAGACAATTCGATTCGAGTTTGAGTTTAGGTCGCATTCCACATCCCAATTCCATTCTCCGTTCTCAGTTCTCAATTCTCAATTCTCAATTCCCAATTCCCAATTCCACTTGCACTTCCACTTCCACATCACATGGCATAATCATAGCGTAACGTTTATATGCGCAATTTATCAATTTTTCAGCGCCAGGGCATTTATCAGATAATTACTGTTTACACACACTCGAGCGCACACACAGCCCGATCGGGTGTGCGTACGTGCGCGTGTGTGTGTGTGTGAGTAAGGGGCAATGAGAAAACCGCAAAATCATCGGCCCAGTTCAGAGTCTTGGGGGCACCAAATTGCAAACAGCAACGAGAACACGCTAGTTAATTGGCCCAGAGAGCAGATAACTGACAGCTAAATTGCAATATCACATTGCGTTTTGTTGGTTACTTAAGTTTACTTTACTTTAGCATTTATTGTGTGCGACCTGCTTGGGACTGGCTGGGGCTGGCTGGGGCTGGGGCGGCTGTTAACTGGTGGCTGGGTTTGCTGGGGTCAATTTGATTGAGCACAGCTGGTAATTCAAAGTGATTCGATGCCATTCATTCAATGTGATTCGAATTCGATGCATTCGACGCTTCGATTCAGTTTGGCGCACTTGTTGCGCTCTTTGTTGCTTTCATTTTACATTCAAAGCTTATTCGCCGGTGCGCCAATTCACATGCGCGCCCAGCAAAAGAGCCGACACGCCCCGCGCACCCAGCCAGCCAATCAAAAGCGTCGCCATATTTGAAGTGAGCGAGCGCGCATACTACCAGTCAACGAGTGTACGTGCGTGCGAGCGAGCGAGAAAGTATACCATGCGAGAGCAACCACCAAGGCGAAATCGAAATGAATGCAGTGGGGGAGAGCGTACAGTTGTTGCTGTTGTTGCTGTACTCGCCTGCAGGCTGAGGCTGGTCTGTCTAGTTTTTGTTGGTGTTGTTGTTGTTGTGTAGTACAGCTACACGCCGCTTGGCGGCGCTGCTGTGTGTGGGTTGCTAATTAGCTTGTTATTGCTGCTGTTGCTGTAATTGTTGCAGCTTAAATACACTTTTTGGCCACGCACTCTGACGTGGGCGTTTAAAAACTGTCTAATGAAATACTTAACTGCAGAACCGTCCATAAAACGCGCGCTGTCCATCAAAAGCGCTGACAAGACAGCAACAAAAATGAAAAACAAAAAAAAAAAGAACAGAAATACGTACAAAAAGCAGCCTGTTACCGAAGCTATTTGAAAATTAACTACTTGAGATGTGTTTTGGCGATAAGTGCGCTTACACGAATGCTTACCAGCCCCGATGATTAATTGCGCCACTGGCCAGCAACAACAACAACAACAACAACAATAATAAGAAGGGAAAATAATATGAAGGCAGCTGTGTTTTTTCTGCCGTGTGGGGCAGCCGTCTAAATTAACTTGCTAGCTGAGCTGCAACTGCAATGCTGAATGCAGCAAATGCCTCATGTCTTGGGCTGGCAACATGACGACAACGTTAAGGGCCTTCGGTCTTGGTAACCCGCCGGAGCATTCGAGACATGCAAAAAATGTTACGCCATTTACAGGGCTCAACTACCCCAAATAAAAAAATGAAAAAAAAAAAAAAATAGGGTCAGCAACGGCAAGTTGGCGAGGTTGGCAACTGGGTGTCGGCCCATTGTTGCGTGGCGAAGGCTCATTGGCCCAGACCCGAACAAGCAACCGCGCACCTCCCGCCCCTCCCCACCGCTGTTCCCCTCACTCGCATAACTCAAAAGAGCGCGCACACCGTTAGTTTGGTGGCTGCAAAATGCGAAAATTGCATTTGCATATGGACGCAAACAAAGCTTTGGCAAATGCCTAAAAACAAAAAACCAAAAAAAAAAAAAACAATCTAAAAAAACAAACTAAAAAAACACTGCGCCCAGTTTACGGCAATGGTGGAGGCAATGCTACAGCTAATGGTAATAGCAATACTACCAGTCGCAATTGCAATGGAAATGTCAGTGGTAATAGTAGTAATGGTAATAGCAATGGTAATGGTAGCATGCATGCATGCATATAGGAAATGCAAAAGATTGCTATCGCTCCAGTCGACTTCGAACTGGGCCCAACTGAGCTTAGCTGGTTGGTTTGGACGGGGGCGGGTCGGGACTGGACGGGACGGGTCTGAGCTGGGCTGGGTCTACAGACTATAGTCCATAGGCTATAGGCTATAGCTGCAGCGCGGCGCAATGAACGACGACACAATGGCCGGCGGAAGTGATAAATTAAAATTATTTTTCGCAAAGATTTCCCCCCAATCAAAACACACCGTTCGCACCCTCACCCATGAATTGCCACAGTACACTCAACGAAAAAATATGTGTTTTGTGTTTGAGTATTCTTAATTATATATTAATCTGTATAGATTTTAAAATTATACATAAATGAGAAAACATATTAACGAATCCATCTTTAAGTACTTAAGATGTCCTTTTGGTCATTTAGATAAGTAATTAAATTACACAGATTCTTGATATAAGCGAATACGGTTTATCATAAGCTGTTATCAGGCTTAAAATCTGCATTACTTTAAATAAAAAAAAAAAATAAAAATAAATTTCGTGAGTGAAAACAATCTTACTTAAATTACACAAAAAAAAAGAAAAATAATGTAAAAATCTTAATTAAATTCTACGATTTATGATTTTTGTGCGTTTGTACAAGATTTGTGTACCAAACTCTCAATTTTGCTGAGTGTAATACGTGTGTTTTTGCTACTGTTTTTTGCAGTTGCCGTCCAAAGATACGCCAAAGACGCTTTGATTTGATAACAGAACTCGTACTCCTCCATTCTGTATACGAGGAGCACGAACTACTTCCCCATGTGGCATGGGCTGCCTTATGTTGCGTGTGTTGTCGGTGCATTTTTCAAATATTTTTATGCACTGTCGCACATTGCGCTCTTGCCGAATGGAATATACCAGTTTTGCATATGGGCGCAGCCGGAAAAATGCTTCAAATTTCAAATTGTTGCGAAATTTTCCAAAGAGTATACAAATATTTGGCTTGCTTGGTTAGGCCAAGAAGACACATTATTAACAACTTTTGATAAAATGGTAATCAAAATGGAATAGAAAATGCAAAATACAATTTGATACATAGTTTCTAAGCTCTTAACAAATATTTCAAAAATATTGTTTTATTCAGGTTTAATTTACTTATTATTATATTATTTGCCAATAAACAGAATTAAACAGAATTATTTTGTCAGTTGTATATAATGTATATATTTATATATTGCTCTTAAAGTATATATTCAAATATAAATTTAAAATTAACTTAAAGAATTGTATATAAGGAAAGTAAGTAACTAAACGAAGTCAGTCTAAATCTAAGCGAAATGAGCACAATTTTTTTAAAATATTTTTTTCCAGCTTATCATATCAAGAAATGACTTTTCTCACATAAAAAATTTCTTTATTAATTAAAGAATTTATGAATAGACAGTCTTTAAAATAAGTTTATTAGTTTACTATATCATTTATGTATGTAGAACAGTTTAGATAATAAAAACAAATAAATTAATTTAGCTTTTAATTTTATTCTTTAATTCTTAATATAAAACCAATTGTTTGCTGTTATAAAAAGTATATAAAAATAATAAACAATTATCTATTGCCAATGCGCTTCATAAATAAAAAACTATTTCCTAATTCCCATTTATAGATCTATATTAAAAAGTTGTGCAAGTCAAAAGTAATTTGACTGAAAATTCTCAAATGCACTGTAAAATGTCTGTTTAGATTAGCTAATTGAATGAGAATTCGCAGTTCGAATGCATTATAATCGATTTCTTGGGATTGTGTTGCCTTTTAAGCCTTAACAAAATTGCGATTTAATTAGTCACTGAAAATACGGCGCTTGATCTAGCAGCAATTTATGGAGTGGAGTAGCAGTAGTAAAGTCATATCTCAGATTCAGCTCCAGCCTCCGCCTCGGGCATTGGGTCAGTGTCAGTGTCAGAGTCAGTGGCCAGGAGAGCGTTGCCTTCTGGGCAGTCTCCACGGCAGTTGCAGTTCCAGTCCCAAAACCCAGCCCCAGTGCCGACTGTCGCCTAATCGCAGTTTATATGCGCTTGCTGTGCACACCTTCTGTCGACTTAGAGCCGTTGCTGACCTGAGATTCAATCGTGGCCGAAGGAGTCTCGCAGCAGCTCAGTTCGGTGGCTGCGCAGGCGCAATGTGGCTACATAAATTCGTCGATTTAAGTGCCGCATGCAAAGATTGCACAACAACAACGAGAACAACAACAACAACAATAACAACTACTACTGGACTACTGACTGTAGCTGCTGTTGGCCAGCTGGCTGACGCGTCTGACCGGAGCATTGGGCTTGGTTGGCGCATGAATTTATGGCACAGCGTCACATAACTTTGCTGGCGCGCGTAACAAATTGCCAAGGAAGTAACGAGATTTAGTGGAAATTGTTTAATTGTGAATGCAGATACAGTCGGCATTGGCATCCCCATATACCCATGCCCAACTACCCATCCCCATCCCCATCCCCATGCACATGCACATGCCCATTGGCGTCGGCGTTGAGGCGACAAAATACTCATACTTGTTGCATTGGCCAACAGCCATTGGCCATTGGCCATTGTCGACCCTTTTGGCTGGCAGCGGCTGCGGCAGCGGCAGCGGCAGCGTCAACCCGAAACGCTGCATAAATTAGGCTTAAGTCTAGCAAATTTATGCCTTATGAGTGTCGTACGAAATGAAGTTGTTAGCCGGGGCAACATTATTCCGCCGCTGCACACACATGTGTGTGTGTGTGTCTGTAGTTGTGTAGTTGTTTGTCTCGAGCTGGAGCTGGGGCTGCGACTGCGACTGCAGTCACTGTCGCATAATATACGATTTGATTTTTCTTTAATTTTTATGGCCAGGCGTTTGTCACCGCAACGTAGGTGGCTTGTAAATTGAACATGCAGCCGAGAGTTTTCTTTGCGTATATTTATTTTCTTAAGTTGTTTTTTTTTTTTTGTGTTCAATTTTTTTCTTTCTAGTTTGTGCCTAAAGCTTATTCACTTTATTAATTACTGCGAATTTTCCGTGTGGGCCGGCGCTGGGAGCGCACATTGACATAAATTGCGTGTTGCTTGTCCAATTTTTGCTTGTCGCACAGCTGCATAGTTTGTAGCCCAGTGCGCAGCGGAGTTAGGTGAAGTGGAGCGGAGCCGAGCGGAGCGTAGCGAGTCTTACAAATGTTGCCCAGCTCATTTGCTTCAATTCCATTATCGCCTTAATTTTTTATCGCATCAAAGCGCAGAGCAGAGCTCTGGGGAGCACCGTGGCTGGGGAGAAATCTGGCGAGAGCTGGCTAGTCTGGCTGGTCCCCAACATGGGTCCTCCACATCAAAGGAGGATGCACGGCACAGTTGGCGGCCCCGCAGCAGGCAGCAGTCACTCATAAGGCCCAACACGCGATCCCCTCGACTCGATCAGCTCTTGTTGGCCAAGACTCTTCCACCTTTTTGTATAAATGGCAATGGAGCAACAGCATGACGTTATGCAGCCTTAAATTATCATATGGCCACGGCCTCGGAGTCGACTCGCAACAACAATCGGCTGTCGGTTGTTGGTTGTTGGTTGTTGGTTGTCGGGGTCGCCAGGAATTGGCATCAAGAGTCCAGCCTTAAGATTGTAGCCCTCTCTCTCTCTCTCTCTCTCGCTCTTGCTCTCGACAAATCTCGCGTCCTGCTGTGCGCCGCATTTACGTTCGATTTTTAATTTGAATAGAGCTCTTCGTTTTCTTTCCATTTTTATATTTTTCCGTCTGCCTCAGTCCGCTCCTTCCCTCCCTTTATTTTTTTAATTATGAGCAAAAATTCAACTTAAATAATATTTATGCATATGCGTTTTTTTTCGATTTAAATAAGTGTCTCTTATTTTGCGCCCCACCTCGGCTGGGATCCCTCTTTGAATAACCTGCACCTCTTGCCTTGGCCTCAGGTGTTTTCCGCTCAAGTGAGATCTCTCCTTTTTGAGCTCATCACAAAGCACCTTTAAAATACAGTTCGAGCTGCCTGCCAACCACGTCAATATCTTATATATGCTCATTTCTAGGAAGCACGCTCTTTTTCAAAATTAATATATTCTTCAAATTAACAAAACTTAACATTTATTAAACTCACACTTATAAAATATGATTGGACAATCGGTTAAGCAACTGATTTTGAAAATATTCATATTGTTATTGCCCTTTAGCTTTTGACAGTAGATTAGATTAGACAATACTCATCCACAAAAATATTTAAATATTTACCCCTTAAGATATTTGCAATCAATTATATTCTATTGAGAAAATGTATAATATTTAAGTAGCTTGAAAAATGACTAAAGAGCAGTAAATATTTATCTTTGTTTAATAGTTGTATGGTTTCTTTAAGATTTGATATTGATATACATTATTTCAAGTTTAGGAAAATCTCATCAAATCTTGGCAAATTTATCAAGCAATTAATATCATTGCCCAAGACTCTCATATTACACCAATAGCTGAAGAATCTGTGGCTCAAATCACCTCAACGTCAACTTTCTATGTGATAAACGGTAGAGCTGCTCCTTGGTCATGACTCATGACGTATCGCATTCCCGCATATCGCATCTGTACCCACTTATCATCCAAAGCTGTAAGCTATTACAATCGGACTATCTTGCAACTGTCATCGTGATTTAAACGGATCTCTTGGCTCGGGGCACCAAAGCGCCACGCCTGCCAACCAACGATAAAATGCAACTCGAATATGTCAATAAAATGCATAAGTGCCATTTAGAGCCGAGCTGCCTCGTACAACAGTGCCCACTAACTGCTTCGCTGATGATAATTGGCTCGCTGATGACCGGCTATGATGAGCTCTGGCTCAGAGCGTGGATCGGGAATCGGAGCGGCAATCGGTCAGCCCGCCGTATTAACATAAATATTAAAAAAAAAAAAAAAAATAACGAAACGAAATGAAATGAACATTTTTTGGTCGCTTTTCTTTTATCAAATTTGAAAATATCAACATAAACATGAAATAAATGTGTCCGTTGATAGTCTCATACACAATTCAGATGCGTATCTGAGTGTCTGTCTCCGTGTCTCCGTCTGCAAATGCCACACAAAAGAGGTCGACGTTGAGGTCAGCTACGAACTACGAACCGATTCTGAAGTCGATTCGAACTGCGATTCCGTCTGTGGCTCTCGATTGTGGCACACACAGAGCACGTCGTTCTGAACTCTCGTGTTGGCTTGTCGGCCAATTTGAATTTCGTTTGGGACCACATTAAAATACTCAATGTGTAAGGTCTTAAATTTAAATTTGAAATCCATAAGCGATTGAATGCAACATTCATAGTTCGTTCGGTGGCTATCACTAAACAATTTTTAAGGCATTTTTCCGGTTCTCTCGCTCTTGATTTGATTTGCATCTAAATCAGTTAGTGAAATCACACACACACTCACACTTGCACACACACACTCACTCACACACGCACACCATGCGTCCCATTCTGTTGCTGCAGCCAGTCAGACCATCCATAACTCTTGCCACTTGGACTGAGATTTCAACAGGGTCGCTGCTTAGAATTTTAATACATAGAACCGCCTCGTGTCTGTGTGCTTTGATTTTAAGTGTTTGCCTGCGATCACTCTGATTCCCAAATACCCAAATGGCCCCCAAACTCAATTGATTCATAGATCATTAATATTTTAAGCATACAGCCAGAGAGATAAGTTATGGGTTCCCCTCCCCAGCGAAATGCGAGCGTTAACTGCATGTTGAGTGCGTAATATGATAAATACTTATTATATATATATTTATATATATGTAAGTATGATTATGTGTATATATGTATGTGTTTGTGTTCTTATTGAAACAGCTGTTAGTGTGGTGCAAGTGCATTGCGATATCTTTCAAATGGCCAACAATTTGGTCGGCATTTTCAAAATGCCACCGAACGATGATAACCTGCTGTTCACTGCCTGCCCCTGCTGCTGTCAACGCTAAGGTCGCCGCTGTCCACAATTGATGCACACATGTCCAGCAAAAAGAAAAACACCAAACAACAACAACAACAACAACAAAAGACGAACAAGAATTGCGCAATGTCAGCGCTGGGAATGTGACGGAAACGTTGCCGTGTCTTGGACTCGGATATCGTCGCATGTTTTCGGCGCACTTGAGAGATTAAAGCGATTAACATTTGTACCATGTCCAAAAGTCCCAAAGTCCCACTGTCCGACTGTCCATAGTCTGCTGTCCGCTGCCCGCTGCTGTGCAGGTCGCTGCGCATGCGCTGCTCGAGTTCTTGGTAAGCGCGCGCATAAATCACACGCTCTGACACTTGTCCAAAAAGTTGTCAGTTTATGTCTTGGGTCGACTCGGTGCGATCCCAGTGCGGATCCCCTGCACCTGTGGCACGATGGCGACCGGCTGCAGGTTAAAAGTTCATTTGGCCAGTGTCTGTCGTCTGTTTGCTCTTGTCTTACAAGCCCCATTACGCCTTGTTTCCGTTCGTAAAGATAGCTCGGAAGCCCCAGCACTTAATAGTTATAGTTTTAATTGTTATTTAAGTTGAATTTCCGCCATTCGCGGCCGGAAAGTTGATGCCCACAAGTCTATCTCTCTCTCTCTCTCTCCCCCCGGACAAGGGTGTGTTATTTTCAATGTTGTCTTTTTGTTGTGCGAGTGTGTGTGTGTGTGTGTTTGTGTGTGTGGGCTTCTCATCCAAACTGAGTCATGGTGACATTAATGCGCTTTTTATGGACTGCTTCCTTTGAAAGCTTTCAAATTGGCATTCTAATGGCAGCACTTCTCAAAAGAGATACAAATCGTTTGAGTTATGGTCATCAAGAAATAGCCATGAACGCATCTGATATGGTCAAAACTCATAACGATTCTTATTACCCTTTGTTCGCTGGCGTCTTTTATGAGAGTTTAAAGTATTACAAGAAATCTCATTTAATTTAATTAAGTGCTGCATTATAATCAAATATAATAAAACCCAAAATGGACCACCAGAAATTTCTTTAAAGCAAATATTGTAAAAATTTGTCAAGTTCGGACAATAAAGTTGGTCAACCAAATACAATAAGGATGATAATTTATTTAAAAATGTAATTTTATTGAATTTTTGTTCCAAATATACTTATGCTTATTCTTTATGAGATCATCAAGTTTTTAAGTATTTTCTTTATAAATTAAATATTCAATTTACTCGTTTAGAACTAGTCAAAAATGTAAATTGATAACGCGTTCTCATATTTCTTTTGGAATATTTGCTGATAATTATGTTAGACATGAAACTTAAACTGACACCTTAGAAATAAAATATTCGAATAAAAAATGCTGTCCAGTTTTTGCTCACAAAATTATGAGTTTGAATACACGCTCTTGAATAACTCAAATTCTTTTGTATAGCGAAGGAATGATTTAGATTTATTTTTAAATTTTCTCAACGTGAAACAGTTTCTAAAATCAGAAAAAATCAATTTGTATAAGTATAGTCAGCTTAAGAACTTAAGGCACAGCGTGGCAGGCAGATGATTTACAGGAATTGTGGCAAGCGTGCTGGAAGTAAACCCTTTACACAGTGACAACTCCCACGCAGCGTAAATAAAATCCGAGTTGTGTTCTCACATTGATTTTCAGGCAGTTGGAATTATGCTAATCCATCTAAATAGCTGCCAACAGTTTGGACATATGCACGACTATATTTGTTTGATGGGATCGGTTTGATTTCCAACTTGCAGCAGTTGTTGGTGGTTGTTTGTGTGGTACCTGTAACGGTGCCGTTGTCGGTGCCAGTTGTAGACACGCAAATGTATCTGATGGATACTCATTCTGAGAGATCATATGGCCGGGCCCGTTGCTGTTTAGACGTTTAGCCTTTTGTCGAACTCGTCTGTCCCAGCGGCTTTTCTAGAAAACAATTTAAATTGATTTCAATCAAAAAATGCCTTTTTGTTTTCGGGATTTTTCAATTTTTGTTTTTTCCTTTTTTTTATTTTTTTTTTCAATCTGCCACTTGGCGCGGCAATGGATTGGATTGCTCTTTCTTTTTTTCGCTTCGGTTAAAGGTGTTTTTTTTTTTTGGTTTTTGGAAAAAGGGACACACGCTTTCAGCGTAAAGATCGCATTTAAATGAAACAAAATTTGACTTTATAATAATGCCAGCCTGTGCGCTCGATGTCTGTCCGGCAGACCGTGTGTCTGCCTGTATGTTCTCGTTCTAAGCCAGCATATCCAGCCAGTCAGCCAAACGACGAACGACCAACGACGATCCGTAAGATACAATACCGGATTATGTGCCTTTGTAGTTGTTTGCAGTATGTAGATATGGCGGCACGAAGCTCCACGTCTCTGCGGCTCTTTGTGACGGCTTTGTGAGCATTCATTCTCCTTTTTTTTTTTTGTGTGCGTGTTTTGTCTTTTTCGTTTTTTGACTTGATTGAAAATCTAGAAAATCAGGTTAATAGCTTAGGTGACAGCCAGCAATGTATGTATGCGGTTGAATTGTTTAGAACTAAACACATACACACACACACGCACACACACACAGAAAAATCCAAAATCGAAAACGGTTTGCACGTTGTTGTTGGTCTTTTCGTTTTGTGGCTGATAAGATTGATTTGAGCCATAGATACAAACACAGATACTACACTGACTATGGAGCTCTATGGCCCTGAGTGTGTGCCGCCTGTCCATAAAAGCGTCATATGCGCACATTAAAGGCGGCCCGGCGGCATCGATCCCAGAGAGCAGTGCCACAGCTAAAGATAGAGCTCTAGGGCTCATTGTGCTCGCCACTCAATTAGTTGGTTTGATGTAACTTTTGTCAGCCCAAGCTCGAGTGCTGGGGAGCACTCTGAGCAGGGCGAGCAACGACGGCAACGGCAACGGCAACGGCGACAGACAGCGTGTCAGTGGCGGTGCTTTTGGAGCCATTGTGCTCATGTCTACAGCATGAATATGCAGATTCTGTATCGACAATCTGGGCACATGTACCCAGTACATAGTAGATAGGAGTACTCTGACTCTTGTGCGCGGTATTTCTTGCATATTCAATTACCGGCCATGGCCCCTTGCTTGTTGTTATTAAAGGAGAAATCGTATTGTAATTGATTTTGTTGTACGTATTTTGTCCATGCATACCATATTCCATTATTATGAGATCTCTTTTATGCCACTTCTATCAAATTCTTTTTTTTTTTTTTTTGTTATTGTTTTTTTGGCATTAACTTTAATAGTTTGTGTGTCGGCGAATTCTGTTTTGTTGTCGATTTGTTGCGCTTATTTTTGATATTGTCTTTAATGTCTTTTGGCAGAGCAAAATAGGTGACTGAAATTAAATGTAGAAAATATCTCTAATCTATTTTGATAGCCAATGAGATGAGAAATGTTGTTATTTTGGAAATTTTGTTCATTTATCGCAACGTCAAGCCAAATACCTTTTTTTGAGAAATTATTTCAGAATTCCTAAAGTTTTTTTTGCCCAATTTCAATTATTCCTCTAGTAAATAGAGTTAAGAATGTATTATAAAGTGCAATTGGGTTTTTAGTCTTAATAAAAGTCAAGCATTATTTTATATTTATGTCAGTTATATTAAAAAGAAATTTACATTTATTTTTTTTAAATTGTTTTAAACTGAAAGTTACAAAATGATTTCTTATTGTTTGATGACATTTTTGCAAATTTATAAATTGTTTTTCGATCTCTTAATTTTTTTTATATATTTTATTTAATTATCATTTTTTCCTGCTTACTTCTGAGTTGTAATTAAATACTGAGAATAATTTCGAAGCAAGTGAAGTGCTCACTTCTGTTAGGCAAGATCGATAAATGCGTTTGTGTTCATACTTTGTTCATAGACAGAAGCATTTAATTTAATTGCTGAGTTGGCCATATTGATTTGCATTCACATTAATATGCAAAGTGGCAGAGTCCGTTCACTTACAGCTAATTCGCGGAGCTATATTCCATACTGGCATACCATCTAATGGGCAATTAGCGGCTAATGCCGTTTCGAAAACTTTTCGATCCCTGACTTGATGGGGGGCTGCTGACTTGTTTTGCTCTGCGCCCATTCGAGATCTTTCACTGAGTGGCATTTAAACACATTTCTAATTATTTTTCATTACTTTGGCTTGTCGCGCGTCGAGAGTCAACTACATAAAATCGTTTAGTTTATTGGCCCATCAGTCACGGGAGTTGCGCTTCTGCGGTCGCCGTTGCCATAACATTGAGTTATGAAATGAATTTCAAATTTCGCGCAAAAGCGCTAAAATAATTACAAGCGAAAAAGCTAAATGCTAAAGCTGTGCACACAAAAACAGTAGCCCCCATTGCTGGAGGCCCAACCCAGGGCCTTAACTCTTTTCCACTCTCCACGCCTCGCCTCGCCTCGCCCTGATTCGCCTCCAACTAAATTCAACTTCGGCTCGCATTGATACGCGCTCAAATGCATTTGTGATTTATCAGCCGGGCGGGCATTTGGCATTCAGCATTCAGTATGCGAGAGTTCTGTATTCGGTTGCCTGGCAAGCCTCTGACCACCAGTAGCTCATCTGCCATGGCCGGCTACTGGCCCACAGCTAACATGGCTAACATGGCCACTTGGTTTTAGTTACCACTGTGTCGCTCAGCGTGCGTTCTTCGCGTTTGTTAAATTGAAAACTTTTCGTATTAAGTTTATTGCGCTGGCCCAATGCTTAGAGGCGTGACAAGAGAGGGGTGTGCAGCGGGCGATTGCAGTTGCAGTTGTTGCAGCTGCTGCCGCCGCCGCTGCTGCTGCTGCTGCTGCTGCTGCTGCTGCTGCTGCTGCTGCTACTGATGTGGATGCTGCATACGATATGATTGCGCGTATGTTTTGTGTGCCAAGTTACAAATCAGTTTTCACAAGAATTTGCTGTGTTGGCGCTGATATGATCAAATGTCAGGCATCGTACACTGCACTGCACAACTACTACAATCTTGTATTTGGCAATAAACAATGAGATTTAATGCGTTCAACTATGGCCAAGTCCCATATCTAAAATATAAATCCGAATTAAATGTTTACTACTTATAAAATCCTTTGCCCCATTGTTGGCTTTATATTTGAGCAATATAGATAGCAAAGGCCTATATTTAAAAAATAAATTCCAATTAAATGACTTTGATTGTCTTTTATTTTAGCCGTAATTGTCTTAAGATAAGTCTTATATATAGTTATATATAGTTTTAAAAACTGGCAAATCATCTTTGTGTATATATTTTAAATCACCTCTCAAATAATTGAGAAAACGTTGAGTTTAATTAAATATTTTGTAAAAATGTTAGCATATTTATTTTGGCACTTTAGGTATTTATTATCATAGTTGGGGAGAACCAGCACTGCGAAATATAAGGTCTATTGTGCCCCCACTTTAGAGATAATCAGGATAATCCAAGGATACGTCCGCCTTAGAAAACTGTTCAAATTCAAAAGGTTCAAAAACCGAAGAATTTTGTAAAATAAATGAAGACAAAACGTGTGAATTGATTTGATTGTCGAGTTACTCACAAAGATTTCTATAATTTAGCTAAATTCTTTCCCAAAATGTGCTCTCAAGTTGACTTTAATTGCAGAGAGAAATAAGCAAATGCAACTAATAAATAAATTACATTTTTGTAATTATGTAATACTAATAATTATGTTATTTTTAATTAAGTGTGCCGCATTAAATTTGTTGCCCAGTGTAACTTACTTAATACAATTTCAATCTTAAGAAATCCATGTAAAATCCATGAAATTATAAGCCAAGCAATTTGGCTTACCAGCCCCAAACTCCTCGACCTCCATCTTACAGTGCAGTTGAACGCAAAATGCTCCCCGTGGAGAGTCATGGATAAAAAAATACAAAAAAAAAAATAAATAAATAATAAGTAAATGCAAAAACAGCGACTTTATAAAAGGTGTAGCCTTAGTTGGGATCTTGGAGGCCTGAATTTGGTACGCCTCGAGAGGGACAGCAGCCTGGTCAGTTTCCAGCAATTTTCATGATAATTAAATGCAAAAGAGCTCTGAGCAGAACTCTAAAGTTATTATAATTAAATGCACCCGCCAAAGCGCATTTCAAGCGAATTGTTTTATAATTTCCAACTGCGGCCAGCGGCAGCTGCCCGAATCGAAATTCACAATTCGCAATTGGCGATTCTCAATTCCTGATGCCGCTGCACCTGACCTGGCTGGAGTTGGCAGGTTGGCCTGCAATAAACTAAATATTTCCGCTCTTAAATTATTTATATTGATATTTGCTTAAGACAAACAGCGCCGGCAGACGCGGCAGACAAATGTTGAACAATATTTTGATAGCAGCCGCCTGGGCATAGCAAATTAGCCCCAAAAGACCAATGACGCAGTCCGATCTGCTCGATTCCGTTGCGTCGATGACGATGATAATGATAAATAATAATCATGACGATCATCATATGTAACTGTTGCATAAATGCATGTCATGACAGCTCGCACGGGCTTGGGCTCGTGCATGAGCACGAGCACGGGATCGGGATCGGGATTGGGATCGGGATCGGGCACGACATGTAACACCTTTGAATGTTGTCGTTTTTGGACCTCTAGTCGAAATGAATATGTCAAAATTTACAATTCGTATGAGCTGCCCATGATGATGATGATGATCAGAGACCCGATCGGAGCGTTTCACGATGACAGGCACAACGTTTTGCGTGTGTTGTGTGTTGCATTGTATTTTTTTTTTTTTTTGTATTGCTTACTGAAAACAGGGCGATTTTCTTTTGAAAAATCCTTCACAATTATTATTCTGTTGATGCCAAACACTTGTGAGCCACAGTTAACCAAAACCGCAGACGTACTTCAGAGAGAGAGAGAGAGAGGGGGGGGGAGAGAGAGAGAGAGAGAGAGCTATGATAATAAATCAAGGCGCATTAAAAGTGTTTTCAATTTCATCGTTACTCAGAACGCAACCTGACGACGACTCTCTGATTAAGATGATGTTGCTGATGTGGATGCCTGGGACTCGAACTCAAAATGAATATGATTTGCTTGCTTGTTGCTGTTGCTGTTGCTGTTGTCCCACGTCATGTTATACATGTTTCTGAGCATCATTTGAAAGTTGCCGCACACCAAACTGGCCCATGATTTATGTCTATTGGTTGAGGCACGGTTAAAAAGCCAAGTAGCCCCACAAAATAGAAATATTGTGTACATATGTGAGTATATGTATATATATGTATGTGTGGTGCTTAGTTGATTTTGATTTTGATTTTTTATTGATTTTGTCATGGCGCCTTTTGTTTGACTTGCTGGCAAAGACCAACAATTAACTGTGAGCACCTCCTGCGGCTTTTCACGCATGCGCGCAATTTGATTTTGAAATGTTTTTCGATGTGATTTCGACACGCATTCCACTGTGCGCGCCATTTCGTTACGCAGATGGAGATGGAGACGAAGCCCATGGATGGAGGGATTGACGAGTTCAAGATGGATCGTGCGATTAACATTACCAGACCTTCAGTCGACCGCCCGAGTTGTCTGACCCATTAGTGGCGCCCACGATGCCCCCTTGGTGGGTCTCCTACAAACTACTTACCACGACTGCAGGCCGGGAGAAGGGGACTGAGGCTTAGGCACAGGCACAGGCACAGCATCGCATTAGCTAATTAAACGTTTGACAAATGATTTGACATTTTCATTTAGGCAAATGGCACGAACATTTTCACTGTCATTCTCAGACAGGATTAGGTAGTTCTATTGGACCAATATCGCTGACAGCGCATGCGGGCGGTGGCCACCACATTGGGCACATAAATTGGACTTAAGAGCCAACCAGCTAGTCGCCCAGTGCAAATTTATGATGGTGCCTCTGCTGCTGATCAGTCGGATGCTGCTGCCGAGATGATGAGTCGTAGATTGACAGTAATTTAAAATAAGATGATTTCATTTCGGCCTCATGAAAACGAAAGGGCGCCCAATTGATGTACTTAAAACAAACCAATTTTCAACAGTTCATCATGCACCCGCTTTTTGTTGTTAAACTGCATGCAGAATCATGTATGGATCACCACTTACTACACAAAAGTGATGTGAATTTGATCTATATTACTGATCTTTACAAAGAGAACAATTTTAACCTAACATTGGTCTAATTTATATAATTATATATATAGTTAAAAGTAATATAGTTAAGAAAACAACAAGTGCTATTCAGCTTTTTCGATTTATTAAATGAACGAAGAGATACTTAATTAAGAAAATATCTAAAATATCTATCTAAATAACTTACTTTCGCTAGGATAATGATCGAACAGCTCAGTCACTTGCATTCGATGCACATTTTTGATTTCACATAAACAAACTCATTTGACAGTTTTCCAACTGATCTAACTATACTCAAATAAATTTTAGAACCTGGCAAAGATACTTAAAAGCAGACATGCATTTTTTTTAAGGCAATGTCATCTGTTACTAACGACTATCTTATTAATTTAATTTCGATATAAATAAGAAACACAATTAAAAATTTCAATTTGTATTTATAACCCATAGGATTAAGAACCATTTATTTTCCAATCAGCTTTGAGATCATGCCCTGAATTCGAAAAACATTCTTCAATAGCGTGACGAGATAAAAACCGCACTCCTAAAATAAAGTTTCACATGATTAGATTAAAAGAGTAAAATGCATGACAGACAGCAATGAAAACTATATAGTACTATTTGCGATCCATCCCCAACTGAATGAGTGAATCGGCCTCGGACATGGTTTGTGTATTGTGTGTGTATAAATGAGAGCAACAGAAGGCGTCCTGTCCCTAATTCAATGTGTCAATTGTGTGGCATCGGCGTCGTCGTCGTCGTCGTCGTCATCGTCATCGCCATTTGGTGTCGGTGGTTCGGGGTCTCTAAAGGCTGGCTGAAGAAAAAGGGAGTTTGATTAATGTAAAAGCTGCCACTGATATGTCACACGCATGTCAAATTCTGACATTTGACATTTTGCAAGCGAGAGACGCCAACGCTGCTTGCATGGTGGCTGCCTAGTTGGATGAGCACAGTACACACACAGCCAGCAGCAGCAGCAGCACCACCACACCAGCAACAGCAGCAGCAACAGCAACAACAAGAGCAACATTGCCAACCACCAGCAACAAGAAAGTTGAGTGCAAGCGACGAGTTTCTCGTTTGCTTACTTATTTAAAAATACATCGAATACGCGGGGCGTTAATACATCCGTTAGAGTGCCATTTTGTATGTCAGCCCAACCCCAGTGCTCAGATCGGGGCCGAGACTGAGACTGAGGCTGAAGAGAAGTTGACCTTCTGACTGGTTTGTTTGCATCCCTTTTCCATCAGAGCATATCCACATCCACATCCACATCCTGCGACTTTGTTGGCTGGCACTTGACAACGACGACATTTGCGCATAAAAAATGCAACATTATTTGACTGCGAATTAATGTTAAATTGTTGTAGGACGCTTCGGCTACAGCACGGTTCGTTGATGTGGGAAATGTCACATTGTGACAGGCGACGCCGACAAGTGTACGCATTGTTGTTACTGTACATTTTTATAAATATTTAATTATATTCTGTTTCCATTTTCGGCAGCAGGTCGCGGACCAGCCACGCCACGCCTCGCCTCGCCTCGCCTCGCCTTGCTTCTCACTCCACTTTTGATAAACATTTGATTAATCACACTCGCACACACAGAAGTACAGAAATATGTACACACATAGATGCGTACTCGTACACAAATTGAACATTTCACACTCGGGATAAAGATCAAAGCACTCTAGTGCCTTCGGAAAATGCTATAACAGTCCGTCAATTCGTCCAGACCGAGGCCTCAACTAGTCAGTGAGTGAAACTATTCGCGCATTATGTCTAAATAAACAAACAGAACGGCAGAGCCAGCATCCAATCGAAGAGAAAAGGAAATCTATTCAAATCGATTGCCATCTTTCGATGGGGGGGAAAGGGATGCTGTTCATTCTGTTAGTAAGATGTATGGCGCTGTGTGCAATGTGTGGGTGGAAAATTTATTTGAAAAACAATTTTCATGAAAAGTATGCGCATACAAAACTGACAGCTTTTGGTTTAAAGAAAAATCAACAAACCGCTCGGCATTATAAATTGCAATCTACTGACCCAAACATAATATTGTTTGTAGAGAAACACATGGGCGGGATCTGGGCTGAGCGTTTCTCGAGTGGAGAGGCATAAATAATTGTTTGCCTTCTTCACTACACCGACAATGAATCAGAAACCACACACTGCACTCAGTATATAGCCATATTCAAAACTCACTCTTAAACGTGAATTGGCTTTTATGGGCTGTTAACATTAGTTTATAAGATCAGCTTAAGATATCCTTAAGCAGCTAAACACTGACCTTATATCTTAACTATTGAATACTGTTGTTACTCTTGAAGCAAATAAAACTACAAAATTAAACTGCAGCACATATTTACAAAAGCTATATTTATATGATCATTCAATATATGAGGGATGTAGATAAACTTAAACAAATATAGTGAATAGATTTATTTAACATCAACTTAAATCAGTCGACATAAAAAACCACAAAAAAAAAAAAAAAATCAAAGTGCATGCGAAAAAGTTATTCTCGAATCAGGACGTTTAACATTGAGTTCTTAAGTATAAAAATGGAAGACTCTGGATTGATAAAATTATGGATTATATTGTAATCATTACAGAGTACTCAGAACGGTTAATGCAAGAAATAATTAGTAGAACAACGATTAAGAGAAAGTGGGAAGAAGTAACGAGACGATCTAGAGGGAACTGAAAAATTAATTGGACTCGGAATCGAGTTCACCATTTAGTAATTTAACTACCAATATCAAACCTAGCATAACACGACGACTAGTTAAGAAGAGAAGGTTAACAAGGAGCAGTCTATCGGTGTAAGGATGCAGTACACCCCAGTAATAGTGACGAAGAGCAAAGAGTACAAATTTCAATCTGCTTTGGTGAATCGGATCCATATGAATTGGATACAATCTGAATCAATGTACGATATAGTAGTGGTTTGGGATGTATTATGTTTTACACATCTGGAAAAACTCAATAAATATAGAAACATAAACATATAAGAAACTTTAGAAAATTGAATGTTAAAGTCAGAATGTCATGAATAAATTACCTTCTTCTTGATCAGAGAGCAATCTATCGAAATACTTGCACACTATATATTTGAGTTAGTATATGTATATAGTTGATTGATCAAATTTAAACAAACTTTGATGCTTGGATTATTTAACAAATGAAATGTATTTAGTGCTTAGGACTGAAAGGCTAACTGCTGTTGTACATTGCAAATTGTTGAAGTATTGAAAATTTATAAGACACTTTTGGGTTTTCATCCGATTAACCTTAAGGTTGTACTTTTACAAATCTTTTTGAAGCCAGCAACAAACATATTTAGCTTCCAAAAAGGATTTATAAATGAATAAATAAAGATGTTAAAATATATAAAAGTATCTTCTAGTCGAGAATATAGTCAAGCATAGAACAACGTTGACCGTTGTTCCCTAAACACGATGCACAGTGCATATATCACCTCGAGCCAATTCTGGCCTGTTCGAGGTTGCACCTGTCGCCATGGCATAAATTTTCACCCGTTCCCAATAATGTGTTGCAAATGCCGCAAGAATGCTGGCAGCTTAATTCTCATTAGCAAAATCGTTGAGCTGCCGGCAGTCGACATGCAAAAAGTGCAGTCATCAGGCATACGAGTATTTACGACTTCGATGGCGACTGAGGCTGTGGCATCCACCAGCGCATCCTCTGGCCACCAATGAGTTACGGATAGTGCGTGGTAATGTGGCCTACGCTATCAACACCATCAGTGCAATCGATGTGCAGCAGCAATTGGAAATTTATGCGCCAAGCTACGCCAGCTAAAATCAAAGCCAAGTGCTCATAAATAAATATCGACCGAGGTGGCTAAATCAAATGTGATTGTGGTGGGGTGCAAGTGTGGATATTAGGGGAGCTATCAGAGTGTTGCGGGCATTAGTGATTAGTTATTCCGAATTTTGTTTGCCATAATTTTGGACGAGACACACGTGTGAACTTCTCTCTTTGGGCCAGGTTTGTTATTGTTTTTGATCAAGTCTGGTGTCTTTGTGTCTCTAGTTTGTTTTTGTTAGCTGTTTGGGGGGACCTACAAAAAATGTGAATGTGTCTCGCAAGTTGGGGCTTATAATTTGCATATTAATTACATTACTGGCCAGCTGAACTGTGCTGAACTTTAGCTTCGACAGCATCTAATCGGTAATGCCGAGAAATTAAAAAAAGATTAATTTAAAGCGATCAGTGAACGCCATTTGCTCATTAGGCAGCCGTCGCAACCGGCGGATCGGCAAACGAGCTTGGGAGCTTGGCGCTTTTTTTGGAAGGCCAATCAAAAATTTAAATGAAGCTGCAAAGTTCCGAAACTAAGTTGAAATGCTTAAGCATTTTTTCTCTCTCTCTCTCTCTCTCTCTCTCTGTCTGTTTTGATTTGAATTTTTCGTATTTTGTTAAATTAATCTCAACAAAATTAAAATACGCGGCCAGCCGCAATCTTTGAGATACAAAATAATAAATATCAAAATCTTTGTTGAGCTATTTTAGCATGCTGACGCACTTTGTATATCAAAGTCACATACGTTCCATATGTTTTCGACATATATAGTGGCTATACCCCTTTCTTAATGACATTATAATAAGGAGTATTTCAATTCAATCTCATGGCATGCGATGCATTGAAGGAGCTGCTCCTCATAACATCAACTAAGTTGATCTTTCATCGAATGATTAATTTTACTAGATTGTTTTCTTTAAACTATGTTATTTAATTTCTTTTTTTTTAAATGGTTTATCATTTATCAAGTCCTTTTTTATATGAACCTAGCAATTTGATTTGAATTAATATATATAATATCAAGAAGGGTATTGATATTCCAGCACACCAGTGATAACATTTTCTTCTATTTCGATGCATACTTAAGATGCACTTTACCACCCAATATATATGTGTATATATATATATATTTACATATTTAAGTCTCAACAGATGTAAACACTAATTTTAATTAAAGTTGTGATATCAGTAAAAATGAAATAAATAGGAAAAAAAAGTTAGCAACTGTTCATCGACCTTGGTTAACAACTTGGGTTGTCATTATCGTCCATAACGAATGCTTCTTGAATAACCAGAGACGAATCAAGTTCACGTTCCCAATCTGCATAATGTGTTGTAAATCGAATCAAGAAAGTTTTACATTTGCATTTCAAATGACATGATGTGGCTTAAAAGCCAACTATTTATAAGTCTGATGCATGGCTCATTGTTTTGTTTGTTGTTTTTTTTTGTATTATTATTATTGATAACGAATGATAATCGCAGAAAGCTACTTTATGTATTAAAATTGTATTTAAATTACAATTTTTGATTTGCATACGCTCAAGTAAGTGGCCTGTTTGTGCCTCATAATCTTCTTATTATTGCTGCTCATTTGGCTGCATTACATAAAAGTTGAGCGAAGAAAACCGCATCATCCGCTGTGTGACAGAAGTGGGCAAACAGCCAATCAGTTTGCTCATGACACGGATGCGGATGTGGATGCGAATGCGGATGTTAATGTGGATATGTAAGCGTATGCGAATGATGAAGCTGACCCTTCTCTGCAATCATCCAGAGAGTCAACACCGTGATGAATAGCGTGCTAATTGTTGACAGACAAGCAGTCGAGCGCATGAATGTCAAATGCACAACAAATACATTATAGTACGACATTTGATTGAGATCGCTGGCAAGGGGACCGCCTGGCCAAAAAAGGATACGAATAACGAATATATATACATATATATATACGTGTAGCTCATAACAAAACAAAACAGTTGACAATGTAGTCGCAATTCTGCTGCTAGTTCTCCTGCTGCTTGCTGCTGCTGCTCCTGCTGCTGCTGCTGCTGGTGGTGGTCGTGGTTGCAAAGGCGTTGCTTAGCCTGACATTGAGCCGCGTAACTCGTCATCATCATCAGGCGAGCGACAAGCGAGCAGCAAATTTCAGGTTTACTTATGTATGCGTACGATTATCCTACATACATATTTGAGATATATCCTTACCCCTTTGCCACTCAGCTTAGCTGCTGCCGCTGCTGCTGCCGCTGCTGCTGCATTCGAAATTGACTTTGACTTTTCTGACAATTATTAGTTTAACGCATGTTCTGTTTGCGCCTGTTCTTTTGCTGCCTCTTTTATTTGGCCTTTCAAGCGCGAAATTGTTTGTTGTTCTTGTTGCTGGCACTTTAATTCAAATGCATATGGCCGGGTTAAGGGACGAGGCAGCCATCAAGCCAGCCAGCCAGCCAGCCAGCCAGGCTGTTGTTCTTGTTGTCGCTGTAGCTGTTGCTTGAACTTCCTGCGATTGTTCACAGTCTCGCTTCTGGCTGACAGATCTGTGACAGCCAGAAGCAACTGACTCGACTCTGCTCAATGCGGCTCCATGGATCATGTGGGGTGGCTGCTGCTGCTGCTGCTGCTGCTGCTGCTGCTACTGCTGCTTCAGCCTCTGCCTCCTGGCTGCTGCATTTGATGGATGCCACTTTGGCCATTGTTTGTAAAGTGTTAATGTGTTGCCGTTTTGCCTGCCTGCGGAAATGTTAGATTTTCTGCTTGGCTTGGCCAACTGAATGTGGCCTATTGAAATTGATAATATTTTTGGCAGGCGGCGACCGCGAACTGTGAACTGCGACAGTGAAAACTGAAATTCACCCCTAAGGAGTGAAAATGTGTTTATTTTTACAGATTTACATAATATCCATGGGTTCTCCTAGACGATTGTCCCACAGAGGACAAACCCCCGACCCTGCGCACCGTAATCCAAAGACATGTGCAATGTGCCCGGCTTGTCGCCGATTGTGTGAAAGTCAGTGCAAAGAAAGAGCAACAAAATGAAAGCAAACGCACAAGAATGGCAGGAAAACACAAAATAAAGGAACAGAAAAAAAGAAAGAAAGATTTAATGTCGACTTTAGGTGATTTATTACCAACAAAATTGCGTCCAGAGCAACGCCGTGGAGTGCAACGCAGCGCGTACGCGGGGCTGCAACAATATAGAAATGGAAATGTATAGAAAATAGAATGGAAATGAAAATGAAAATGGAAGTGGAAAAGGCAATGGCAAAGGACACACAGCGAGCGAGAGAAACAGACAATTTGGTTCACTTCAAATGTCAGGCAATAGCAAAGGAGATGGTGGACGGAGGATGGAAGATGGAGGATGGCGAAGAGGACAGAAACGGAGTCGGAGACGGTGACGGAGACGGAGAGGGAGACGGAGATATAGACGCGGCTGGGATTTTAAGATGGAACTAATAGCATTAAAAACTTGCGTAAATGCACCAAGATAATTTCTATTTTTGAGGGTGTGAAATGTATACACACACTCTCGCACACACAGGCACACAAACAGGCACACAAACAGGCACACACACACTCACAATCCGGACCGAGGCACGGTGAAAGTCATTTCGGGGTCGAGATACAGAAAGATACGGACTATATGTACAAGTATAGAAAAGATAGAAGTCGGGCAGAAGGCAGCGTGAGAAATTTGTTGCTGTTTTTAATTTCTTTTGTATCGATGCGACGATTTCGATTTCGATTTCATTTTCGTTTGTGTCGCTGTCTCCTTGTCTGTTGTCTAAAATTGGATTTATTTGTGTGGGGGGAGACCTTACTGAATTTAGCCCGGGCAATAGATCAAAATCTACAATTCGCCCTAGTCTGCTGGGGTGTTTGCAGGGCTGACTCTTTGGAGCAACTTACTTACTTAAGTAGGGCCGTTGTCAGAGCAGAGGAGATCCAATTGATATATGCTTGTGTGTGGCAAGTAGTATTTACACTTACCATAAAAAATTTAATAACTAAAATGCCAGCGCTTTGCCTCTATTAAATATTTATTAAATTCCCGCTGCTGCGTATCTGTTGGATACATTTGCACTTTGCACTGCCCTCGACCCACTCAATTATTTATTTTGCTTAATTGGTGAGTAAATTGTGTGCCTTTGTTGAATGAAGCTAATTATATAAAAGGTATCTAAATAAAAACTGCAAGCTGTATCTAAGTGGATGTGACAATTTAGCAGGCTTCACATTTTTGTCGGACCTCACTTAATGAGTGATATATTTGGCTAATTCCTGGCAACTACTTTGACCAGCAATTACATAAAATGGATTTGCTGGCTAAATGCTAAATATGAAAGAGAAATATTCTGTTAAATATTTGCAATATCCTACGTATAATATGTTATATGTTATATAATTCTCACATATATATATATCTATTCTCAGCAGATTACTTAATAAAGTTAAGGCTTCGACAAAGATCTTAGTTAGACTATGAATCACTTCTTGAATTTTATATCAGAAAATAATGACTTTCATTTGAGAACTAATTGGTTAGCATTAATCTTATCTATACTCACTTAATAAATTTAAATTTTGAAACCAACTACTTTTAACTTAAATAAGTTTTTTTTTTCATTTTGAAAATGTGTTTTTTATATCATAATATTTCAAAGTCTCCAATACAAAATACAAAAATTTCCATATTAAAAATAGGATTTTTTAACTCGTAATTCTTCATGAAGTTCGAACTTAAAACAACAGAAAAAGGTCCGCAACTTCAAGGTAATAATTACAATAATGATTCTTTTCATCTACCATTACACTACTGCTAGTGCCTTATTCAGGCCTATTAGCTACGCCACTTGAGTTTTCAAGTGGCCTTACTTTTCAGCAACATTCACTACAGTAGTAATCAAAATGTCGCATATGTCGCATTGCCCACGTATCTCTCTAAGTTGGTGTTGCCGCAAAGCTGTTCAATCAAATCCACATTACCTACAGCCAAGTAGATCAAATGCCAAAAAGGCGTAGGGCAAACCAGGGCAGGCAGGGTGGGAGGGGGTTAGAGCTGTGGAGCAGCTGCCAAAGTATATATGAGGGCACAAAAGCGAACGGAACGAAGGCAAAAAAAAAAAAAAAAAAAAAAAAAACCAAATCCCACTAATGTGCTTAAATAAATTTTGCCAGCGTTTAAGCCAATTAGTCCGTCGGACATTTTACTTCTTGTCAACTTTGGTAGCAGACCGCTTTTGCCCGCTTTTGGCCAGCAACTTGGCTGGCTACTCGTGGGTTGGCCCACTTGCTGCTCCATGCGTTGGCTGCTGATTCTGCTGACAACGTAGCTCGGGGTCTCGGTTTCTGTTTCTGTTTCTTTTTTCTCTGTTTCCTCTCTCTCCCTCTCTCTCTCCCACTTTTGTGTGTGTGTGTGTGTGTGTGTGTGTATAGCTATAGTGCTTATGCAGCAAATATCCGTGGGATTAAAATTGTATATGTGCCTCGTGGTCTCTTCGTCGTCGTCGTTGTCGTTGTTGCTGCCGCGGCTGCCGCTTTTCATGCCCTTTTACGCATTTTTTGCCTTTTTGCTTTAGCTTTTTTCGGGATTATTGAAGTGCAATTAAGCTAAAATGTCAACGTGAAAAAAATTAATCGTTATACTACCCTTTTTATGGTTTCCCCTTTGGGGCAACCTCTCTCCCCCTCTCTCTCTCTCTTCCCCGCTCCTGCCCTGTCCACTTCTCTCGCTCTATCGCTGTCTATCTGTGCCTCTGCTTATCTGCTGCGTTTCATCGCAAGTTTTACAAGCAAACTCATTTACCAGCAGGTTGCCGCCAGCTTGCAGAAGGCTCACCTCCTGCAGCAATTGCAAGCAGGACAAGTTTTTAAAATCTAATTCATGTACATGTCAAAAATTGGCTTGCATTATGAGAGGCACCATCTGAGCGACAGACACCAGTTGATGATGCCGCCGGCTGTGGCAAGCAGACCAAGCCAAAGCAAATCAAACCGTCGACTGACTGTTTGTCGTTCGCGTCGCCGTTTGCCGTAATGATTTGTAATTTATGAATTTCGGGCGCTGCCAAAGGCTATCAGAGCGCGTCTTTGCAGCTTGGGCAATCTTATCAGACCGCAATCCAAACGAGACTGCAATTGTTTGCCAACTGCATCGCCAAAACAGACAATGTTGCCAGTTGCCAGTTGCCAGTTGCCAGTTTTCAGATTGCTGGTTTCTTGTTGCTGGCTGGCTCTTCTGATTCTTCCTTTTTCGGTTCGAGCGCTCGGACTTCCATAAACAAATGCCAGACCAGAACGTCGCTAATCGTCGAGTTAACATTTTATCGCTACTGTGCTGGCACTAGGCAAATATGTGTTCTGTAAAACTGAAACTGAAGCAACTCAAATATTTTCGTGTTTGCCATACGGCTCAGCCCGTTGACAGATTTGCGGCCAGCAACCAGCTCCGCTCTACGCTCTACGGGCTCATAAATCTCAGTTGTTGTACTATTTTGAAACTGTATGCACTACCAACGGCTGCTCAGCTATGCTTACCTTACCCACTCGCTCGCCTCACGTTTTTATCACAGTATATCTGAAACAAAATGTGTTTAGTACGCAGTAATTTTGTTATCTTGGCGGCGCAGCGCACCAAGTATACTGTCGCTATTTATACAATGCGACTGGACTGCCACGGTGGTGGGGGGTGGCGGTATTATTTGGGGGCAACATGGGCCCATTTGATATCTGGCTATCTGTCTATCTGTCTATCTATCTGGCAGCAGCTATCTCCAACCGCTCTTCATACGTGTCCATGACGTTGTCGCATTCGCATTGTCGCATTATGTCAATGACGACAGCAGCGTCAACAGCGCCGCATGAATGCAGTGATTGTTTAGCCGGTAATTATTGGATGACGACCCACAAATCAGCGACACACTGCGTGGGGGGCAGGTGCAAGTGTAATGGGTGCATGCAGTGGCAGTAAGTACTTTGTGCTAGATTAGTCAGATATTTGGCGTGGGAATTTTGCACTGTCATCCCATAATTGCAGGCACAGAGAGCCAAAGGTATCCAATGCTGGATTCTAGAAAGACACATTTGAAGTTAAACAAAATATATATTTTGTGCATAAGCGATAATAATTACCAAGTCAAAATTTATATATGTATCTACCACCAACACTGTTATTTAATAGCACTTAATCTTTAACATAGTTACATAATTTATTTTGTTTAAATGAATATTTTATCTCATTTCTTGTATATTTATATTAATAACATAAGAAGATAAACTTCGCATTATGGCATTAAACTTAGCTTGCCCATTATCATAATCATATATTTAACCTCCTTTCTGTGCTATAAAATATTTTATTTTCATTTATCACATTCTTATTAAAAATGTTCTTAGCAAACAAACATTCTTTCTTTATTTTATTACGCCATCTGTACAACAATTTTGGAAGGCCATGATACGACGTACAATGATTAAGTTCAATCTTCAACTAGATATAAATAAACATAAGTTGCTTTTCAGATTGTGATTTGAATCAATTTAGATTTATTCATTGTTGTTGTATCAAATTATTTGCATAAAATATGAATTTTAATAATCTGACAAAGTATTAAGCAAAAATAATGAAAAATGTATTTTTTATTTGCTTACCAAATGAGTTCTTTAGCAGTTAATTACATCTGCCTTGTAAGAGGATCCTTTTCATATATCTTGAAATTGATTTAGGCTTCAGCTTACAAATTAATATAATTGGAGAAGTGAACAATATTGAAAATGTAATAATTTATAGAAGTAATAAGCTATAAGTAAATATTAATAAGTTATCAAAATAATATAAAAAAAATACTTTCTTTAGTCAATAAAAGACAATCCTTATTTTTTTTACAAGAGTATAAAAAGTGGGCATGTAATTAAATAAATGTCTCTCGAATGTTGGACTGTGGTCACTTGTTGGCCAACATTGCGTATGTCACGCCATATATTTAATACAAATATAGCCATCGCTGCTTGGAGCAACCACTCCCCCTCCGCCTACCACTCCTGGCGCAATGCTTGTAGATCATAATCAGTGAACAGATATGAATGTGTAGTTGTGTTGTGATGAATTCGCGCTGTTCCACCGGACAGCAGACATAATTTTTTGCACCTAACAAATAACGAACGGCAGAACGGCATGTCGCCAAGGCCCAGCTATCAGAGTAGTGCCATCAGTTTGTAGGCCCGACCAGGGCCAGGTGATGATATTTAGTTGACATCAGCCTGGCACTCTGCCCTAAGGGCAGCTTGTCTTATGACTGACAGACACGCATATCAAAATGAAAGACAAAGAGAGCGGACCACTCAAATCACGTGTCTCAATTGTTTTTTGGCGATTTTAATGGGCCCAAACATGGAAATATCTATTAGCCGCTTGCTTACATGGCCCAAACTCTGGGCCTGGTTGCTGCGTGTGGGCCGAGCTGAGCTGAGCTCTGTTTATGTTTTGGCTTGGCATAAATTAAATTTGAATAAAAAACCAATTCATCTTCGTTAGGAAATGCGTTGCGTTACGTTGCGCTGCGATCGCGCTGGGGCCGACCCAGAAAACCCAGAAAACAGTTATGACATTTGTGCGGCGACGCCACAGAAATGAAAATAAATGGAGAGCTGGTCAGCTAAGTGACCGCAACGCCCACACGACACAAAAAAAAACTAGAACCAAATACGAAAATAGGCAAAATACGAAAATGGGTAATTGCTTAATTATGAAAATTCCTTTTGTAACGCCTGCCGAGTCCTCCTCACTCACAATGTGTGCGTGTAAAGCAAAAGCAATGTCCTGGAGTGGGAGGTTCTAGTTCTAGGCTAGTTTGGGGGGGCGTAGAGCATTTTAACAAGCAATTGGTCAACCATCTGGCCGGCACTCTAATTAAATTATCAAAAATTCATACCCAAACTCTCTGAGCTGTACATAATCGGATGTACATACATACGTACATATGTACATACATACATCGAGTTGGCTGCTCATTAATTTTCATGTAATTTAACTCATCCTTGGCCCTGCCTGGTTGTCCCCGTTGTCCCCTCTACTGACTACTGTGTGTGACATTTATTTGCCAGCTAAATATTTTGTGACATTGTTTAATTGCCATGGAACGATCCAAGTGGCGGCGCCGCAGCTTATCTGCTGATGAGCCCGATGGACATTTGATAAATGAACGCGTGTCGTTCACTTGGCCGCCTGCATTTTGCATTTCAATTTGTTTACCTGCCTCGCCTTGCCGCGTCTTGCGTTGCGTTGCCTCACTTTACCTGTCGCCTTGTCAGTTGGCGCTGCCGGTCTTTTTATGGCCCTCAAAAAGTGCCATCGCTGGCGCGTTGACAGCTGTCAAAATGCAGCGCTTTTGCATGCGCATTGGCCGCACAGCCAATCGATAGGCGCTGACGTCGATGGCGACAGCTTTCATTTGCGCGCACGTCCACGAAAGCTCCAGCGCCAGCTTCAGCATCTGCTCCCGCATCAGCTTCCACATGGCGCGCTGCGCAGTGAGCGCCTCTCAGCATCTTAAGTGCTCTTCGGCATTAGCATCCCTGAGAGAGCGCAGTCATATCCTTTGTTTACAATGACGGTATGCTTGGTTTGGGCTCCAGCTGCTGCTGCTGCTCCTGTTCTGGGCTGCAGAACACACGTTGCCAATCGCCCCGAGCGTACTCTCCAGAGTGTGCCAATATACCGGAGAGCAAAGCTTCAGCCAGGCATCCAAATGTATCTCTTTCTGAGTGTGTGCGTATGTGTGTGTGTGTGTGTGTGTGTGTGTGTCTCTGTGTGTACTCTTAAGTGAATGTGTGTGCGAGTGTTGAGCATAAAGTGTCAACGCGTGCTTTGGCATTTTTTCGCTTGGCTCTAGACAGCATTCCAACGGAGCATATGTCCTGCCTAATCTAATATGCATTTACCTACATATACTCCTTATAGCAGCCATTTATTTTTTATTTATAAAACAAGATATAAAATTAATTACCAGATTCTAAAGAAGTTACGTTCAACTTTAAAATAAGAATTTAAATATTAAAATATTATATTCAACTTGATTAGTATTCTTAATTAACTTTTTATTTTAATAATTAATATTATATTTCTATGCAATTTCATTTTATTTACAAAACTAATAAACTTAATATTAATTATTATAATTATAAATAAACGATTTGTATTTCTAACGTTGTTGACTTACACTCTTATAATTGCAGAAAGCTTTAATATTCGAATACTCAACGGAAGCTGTAAAACGCTTACGAATACGACTTAAGCTGATATTTTAGAATTCAACTGCTTATAGAAGAACAAAAGACTAATAATAAGCCGCTTTCTGATTTAATTTCATAAATACTAATTTATATTTGTATATTTTAACTTTAAGCTAGCTATTTCTGAAAACAATAAAACTGTTTAAGTGTTTGGAAAATAATTCATTCAAAGACATTTCAAAGGATTTGCATTTGTAGTGTATTCACACAGGTCACCATCACCGAAGCTTGAAGTTTGAGCTTTTTATTGTTTTTCGGTTTTTAGACGCAGCAGCAATTGAAGAGCGCCCCACCACAGATGGGGTTACTGTGGATTGTGGGGCGGGGCAGGGAGAGCTACTGCGCCGGGCGCCACCGCATCGCATTGTACATGACACTCAAACGATGCTTGTGGGCTGCTGGTCGGGTTGAAAACTATTTTGCCCCGTGCGCTTTGATGCTCACTTTACTTTTCTGTGTGTGTTTTTTGTATTTTCCTTTTTATTGTTGTTGCTGCTGTTGTTGTTTCCCATTTTCTTTCTTCTTTTTGCAATTGCTTTGAATGTGTTGTTGTTGTTGCGGCTGCTGATGCTGCTGCTGCTGCTGCTGCCTTTGGTACGTTCGATGGCGGCAACGTTTGGTCCTTGTGTGGCTGCCTGCTGCCTGCTGCCTGTTTTGCTGTGTGTGCCCCCGGTCTGGTGTTGGCTCGCTGTGAGATGCGAGATTTTGGCTTTTGTCGCTCGCTGCTGCTCTGCTCTTTGACAAAACGCGACGCGACGCGAGTGAACAGTCAGCCAACTTTTTGTTGTGGCACCGCATATGAAAAAAAAAACACACACACAACTCGCACGCAGCTATTTTTCTAAAAATTTTGTAATCAAATACGCAAACGAATGTGCAAATCGGCAAATGCCTTAATTGGCAATAAAATGTAACAATATTTGTGCTTCAGTGGACATAAATACAAAAAATCGCCCTGCTCGTCTCTCTCTCGTCACAAAATCGAAGCTGTCGCGAAATTAGAAAATTTTGGTGCTTGTCATCAGCCTCCACGCCGTCGCCAGGGCTGGGACGCCCGCCCGCCATGCTAGGGCCACGCGTTGGACTCGCTGTTGTTATTGTCGCCGCCACGTTGCCAGCGATGTCGTCGTGGTCGTGTCCAGGATGCTGAGTTCACGTTGCCGCTCAGCCAAGCTAGCGTAGACAATCCGGTGCTTGGAAACGGTTGCTATTTGGGGCTATTGGGCCCTGTGGGTGCCATGTGGGCATGGAGCTAAGATTTGCCCATTGAAAGTGTTGGACTTGGATGTGTAAAAGGCGCGCGCGAGTACGGAAAAGTTGCGTATTCCGGCAGTTATACCCTTGTCGTCCCTCATCCCCATCCTCGCCCGTGTCCGACACCCTCTACCCCTAGTCGTAATGTTTTAGTTTGACAGGCTCTCACTCGCTCGCTCGCTCGCTCGCTCGCCCGCTCTCTTCGTGTCTCTCGCGGAGGAAAATTGTGTGTGTGCCTCTCTCTCGTCCTCTCTCTCGATGTGTGCTCTCTGTAAACCGCTCTCCAATTTGACATGTTTATGTTTTGGCAACAAACGGCGCCTCTCTGTGGCAAACTTTGACAGCTGTAAGTTTCAGCACAGTGGTACAAATAATCAACATTTAACTGAAACTTAAAATCAGCTTATTTTGCACTTGGATGGCAAACTTAAGTCCAACAAATGGTTCCTAGCTAAAACTACACTGAATTATGGATGCACGATGACGATGCGATTTGGCATGGTAAATTGATTGGTAAGTTTCATTTAATGAGTTGTCATTCAAAATCGAAAATTTGTCACAATATTTCCAGTTAAAATTTTACTTCGATTGTAGACTCGACTTTAATTTGTTGGAGATTTCATTGCTCTTCCTTTAGCGGCTATACTTTTGATAGAAATATTTAAATTTAGCCTTGATATTGATTTGAATATTCAATTTCATGTCAGTTACTTCCCCTTATGCTCTTAAGGAAATATATAACTAATCGAAGGACTCTTTTTTCAGCTCACTATCGTTTGAAAATTATATTTCTAAATTAACAACTTTTTTTAATCCGTAAACCATCTTTAAGAATTTGTACATTAAGATCTTTATAATCTTGACGCTTAATTTCGATTTGCCTGAACTCTGCTTCCTATAATTACGAAGCAAATTTATCATAAAGGACATACATACATGAACCATTTGATTCCGACTCTTCCGACTTTTTCTCATCCTGGTAGAAGCTATGGTCATGAACTTAAGACTTCTGTTCTTTCGCCTTGAACTGAAACTATGTGGGGAAGATAAGCACAGAGGTGTGAGATCTATTGTTATGTTCACTGGTTCTCAAATTTGAGTTCAATTACCAAAATTATCTTCATGCTTGATTGTCAGCTGAAATATGTTAAAATGTATAGATATCATATTAAAATATATATACATATATTATGTATAAATATTGTATACTTATCTCAATCAAACTTCAATGCTCTAATGAGACTGATCCTTTGTCAAAAATGGCTGCACTTGTAGTTTCCGTTTTTTATTCGATTTATTATTAAATGAATTTTATTTGACTCCACACTGGCTAACACACTCATTTCGCCTTTAGTACCCATTTTGTGCATCACTGCAATTATGCAAGCTGCATTTCAAATGGTGGTGCCATAATCGAATCACCCACTTATTTAATATTGATAAGTGAACCACACACAAAATATAATTTGCTGGCCACGCAATGCTGACAATTTTAAATCAATTTGCTTATTACAAATGCGACACTGGCCCCAGAGCAGACCGCCCACAGTGATGTTGCCCCAAAACACAAAGCACCATGGCGCAAACACGCAAATGTGTAAATATGTTGTGTCTCTGTACAAATTTACAATTTACAGAATGGCAAATGGCAAACATATTAAATGTCGATTTAAATGCAGACGAGCGAATTTTGCATTTAATTAAAAGTGCATTATTACGTATATTATGCACATTATGATCACTAACACAAATATGTGCATGCATATGGCATAAGACAGCCAGGCGGGCAGGCAGGCAGTAAGCTCGGATTGGGGCTGCAGTTGGGTCGGTCGGACGTCTGCCTTATTTGACAGCCCAGACATTCATCAACACAACGAATGGCGCACAGCTCGTAACATTTGCACGAAAACTCATTATTTTAATTAACTTTCTCTTCACAAAACCATTTGCTGCGGTTGCCACGGACATCGACACCGACAACGACGACGACACCGACACCGACACCGGCAACAGCGACGGCAACGGCAACGGCAACAACGACAACAGCAGAGCTCCGACCGAAAAGAGTCAAATGTTTTCAATTTTGTTGCACTACTCTGGATGTGCACGAGAGACGGCGAGTACAGCCATGAGAGCAGGCTGGCTGGTTGGCTGCTGGCTGGTTGGCTGCTGGCTGGCATCGCAGCTGCTTTAGCTGGTACACCAAGCCTGCGGCTGTCCTTTATCCTGCTAAATCGCATTACTAACCTGTCATGTGAAATGTCAACCGTAAAGCGCTCGCTGATTGTTAATTTCACTTTTATTACGATTGTGCACCAAGCTGTCGATCCAGTTATTCTCGCTGTTGTTGCTGCTGTTGCTGTTGTTGCTGCTATTGCTGTTATCGACGCCATTGCCAATTGGCAGTTGCATTGTCTTTGGCAGTTGAAAGCCCATGTTGCCGCCAATCTCTAAGCTCCAAAATGGGCATAGAGTTGTTAGAGCTCGTTGTTGTTAGTCGACTCTAAGCTGCATTTAGAGATTTGGCTTGGCTTGCATTACGAGTCACTGTTTCACACATACTGACTATCATAAGAAGAACTTTCGCGGCATTTTTAGAAAGTATTAGAAACCCATTTGCATGTGGACAAATTACACAATTATTAAATCATTTGTGTGAAACTATTTTCATATTTACGATTGCACTCAATTTTTTATGACATTTTTTCTTTGCCTCCAAAACTTCATAAAAAAATAATCTTTATTTTGAATCCAATTAAAATGTATTCACAAAGAGTTTCACAACAAGTTTTGTTTTTTTTTTTTATAATGAAGGAAACATATTCAAATGATGTATTTTTAGCACTGTTATCACTGTTAATTACAGACTGGATTTCATATCTTCAAAATGTAAAGTTGATTTAAAGTTCAAATCAATTTGTCCCCAACAATTAATGAATATTCAAAGTAAATACATAATTTAGAGGTTGTTTAGCACTAATTTGAATATTTTATACCTAAAAGCCTACAAACTAATATATATGAGACAATTTTAAGTTTCCAATTGTGGAATAATATATCAAATATATATACGATTTGTCACATAAATTTGCCAAATTCGGATTGCGGAAGTAGCTGAATCTGTCTAAAAACTTATAAAATTCTCCTTTTAAGAAAGAGACAATTATTTATTTAAAACATTCGAAAAATCTTAAAGTGATTTTATTGAATTAATACTAATTTATTGACATGCATATTCCGTTGAAAATCAGTTAAAGATTTCCCAACTGGCAGTGCTAATTCGTTTCTTCAGTCCAACTGGGGAGCATGGACAGCGATCTGATGTATGTAGTTCCTTTCAACAATCAAGTAGCAAGCAGCCAAGAGCTGGGCAACATTTGGTCAATTGTCTCGTTAACAAATTGCACGGCCCCAAGCTGCAGCTCATTTTCATAAATGCAACTCGCGTCGACTGCTTGTTGTTGGTGTTGTTGATGTGGTTGTATGTCCACCACTTATTGCCCGTTGGCCATTCTGTGGGCCTCTTTCGTGGCAGTAGCTGCGAATTGCGTCCTGCGACCACCTTCAACTAGTTGTAGTTGTAGTAGACACTACCTACACTGGCTCTGTGTGTTAGCCAAGAGAACTCAGTGCTCAGAGCTCTGAGCTCCACTCTTGCGACAGCGTCTGTCACTGGTTATTCCCAAAGGTGCAAACAAAGTGATTATACTTGGCCATTGTTCCGACTCTTTGTGGGATGGTCGTGGGAGAGCTGCGTGTTCTCGCACTGACATTGGTACTCCTGCTGTTGCTGCTGCTGTCGGTGCGAGAAGGAGTCGGAGTGGTGGGGTTGTGGGCGTGCGTGTGGTGCGGGTGGTTTATTAATTGAAATGTTAGTGCAGCTACAGCTACAAAACAGGTCCTAAATAATAGATTTGTATCGAGAATTGTGGCAAGCAGATATTTGATGCTCATTAAGTAAAGTGGTTTTAGTTTTGCCCTGGCTCGTTTTGCAATTTATGGAGCTAGAGACGACGGTGACGGTGACGGTGACTGTGACTGTGACTGTAACTGTAACTGTGATGGCGATGGCAATAGCGATGGTGAAGCTAACGTTGACGCTGACGTTGACGCCGACGCTGGCGGCTCAACAAAAAAGGTTCGAAGATGAATTGGGTCTCGTTTATTTTAATGCGCTGTCGCCGCAGTGGGTCGCACAGATGTCTCGGGGCCCCGAGTCGGTCGCAGTTGGGCTCACTTATTAGACATTAGCTCAGTCGCAGTTCGTGACTTTGTTGTGGGGCGCTTTTGTCCCCATTCAAACAGTATTTCGATCCAATCCGCTGCGATCCGAACCAATCCAGGCAGCAGCAGTTTTTTTTTTGGGGTACCTTTTGTGTAAGGTGCACATTAGTAGTAATTTTTAATGGTTTACTTTTTCGTCTACTTTGTTCGAATGCTGCCAACGGTTTTCTATTTAAATTGCCTGTGTGTTGTTTCTGTTGTTTCTGTTGCTTTTTTTAAGGTTTTTAGTGGTTTATTATTTAAATGAGTTTCTTTAGCTCTCCGGCTAAAGCTATTGTCTCGGCCTATTCTACTCGTTGCTCTTCTTCTTCGCCTTTACCAGCTCGATATCATTTCTGGTCTGTTCGAATTTAATCAATTTGATTTATTCCCTTAGTTTATATTGTGTTGAAAATATTGAACAATCGCATTGTGTCCATACGTATCCATATCCATATTCACATCCACATACACATCCACAACCACATCCACACACTCACAGCCACAACCATATCGTATGGCATTCAGGAAAAACAGATTTTAATTTTTGGAATTTCGTCTGCTGTTAAGAGGGGAGCTGAATTAGCATAAGCAGCTGAGGGTAGGGCTTCGGCTTCGACTCCGACTCCAACTGGGGATCTCTTAGGCATTGTGTGTTTTTTGGAGCGATGTTGATTTTGGGAGGCGGCGGCGTTTGGTAGATTTTCAAGCTGAATGAGCTTGAATTTCTTTTTGAATACGCATCTAAGTATGTAGAATATTTATTGCTGCCTTGAATTATTGCTGGCACTTACATATATATATATATATGTATATTCCGGAAAGACATCCCCAATTGGATCACAAACTGCGTAACACATTGCATATTATCGCGAGTGTGTATCTATGTGGGTCAAAAGATCTATCACACATATGTGCCACATGATTCTACGCTAAGCTGTTCTATGCACTAACACAATATGTATTCAATTATCTGCAAGTTGTTCCAAATTTATGTTATATTTTATAATGTAATGTTGCTTCAATAAACCAGCTAAATGTGCATCTAAAGTTTCCAAGTTGAGTGATGTTCCCAGTGTATTTATCTTAGCTCAATAATTCAATTTGACTTCATTTTTATAAATGAAACTTTTCAAAATTTGAAATAAAATATTAATTATTAAACAAAACATACAAAGCAATTTAAGATTAAAGTAAAACCGGGAAATTAAATTAAGCCAAGTCTAAATTTAACACTATCAATTTTCAAGTATAACTAAAGACTAGACCATTTGGTTGTACGTAATCCAATATATTTATAACTCCACAGTCTTTGGTATAAAATGGGAACTCGATTGATATCTATTTTAATATCGAATCGTCATATTATGAATCTTCTCTATTTAACTTTTATTAAACTGGTTATTCAATTTTATTCACTGACAACGGAAAATGTCAATAAATATCAAAAAAGCAAGTTACGAAATGAGCTTGGTTCAGTTTTGCATTCTACATTTAATAATACTTAACAAGTGAGATCACTTCAAATGGGAGTCGACAGATATCGGCATATTCTACACCTATAGTCGTTTTATATGCCTCGACATCATCATCAAATAGTTGCATTATAAAAACGGCATAACATAAATCGAGACACATTTTATGATTAGGTGTTTTCAATAAAAAAGCAATTTAGAAACTGAGTTGGACAATGTGATTATAAACATTTGTGATATATAAATGAAATACACGAATATTAATCAACATACCAAATTTTAGAGTTATCTTAGCATTGGTAGATAAATTCACTTCTCACTTCTCATTGACTTGCATTTCCTTTGTGTTAATCCACTTGGATATGAAATTGTGGTTAACACCATAATTCGAAAGAAGAGTTGCAAGTTTGCATAGCTTGGCTTTCACTCAAGTCTAGTCAATCTGAAGACTGATCGAGCATTGGTAACAAGCTTAAATCAGCTACCAGATCCGCTTGCCACTTGCAGCAGCGGCAACACCCACCCACCGGCATTTAAAGCTGCACATTTATCTTGATGGTCAAATACAATTGGTGAGCCACAGAGTAAATAGGACCCAGGCCAATAACCACAACAAGCACCACAGGCACCACACCCAGTCAGCCCACTTTTGTTTATGAGAAATTACATTTGAACTGCAAGCAACAGATGCCAATCTTATTAATGTTGCTTGCTGCTCAGTCTGTCCGTTTGTCTGCCTTGTGTCTTGTTGTTGTTGCTGTTGCTGTTGCAGTTGCTGTTGCTGTTGTTGTTGGTTGTAGTTGCAGCCAATGCCTTGTCGACTAGCCAACATTTTTGCATACAACAGCAACAACAACGGGAACAACATGTTGCCTGGCATCCCTGGCCGTTCAGTCCCAAAATGTATCAAATTTCAATGCACAATCATCACAATCAAAAATAAAAATTCCGAAATCAACTTTTTTCTTCGCTTTTAGCTTGGCTGTGAGATCTGCGTTGTGACGATGACTGCAGTCGGGCCAAAACAGCAACAACAACAACAACAACCCAGAGTCACACTTGGCATTCACTTTGAATGCTGTTGTTGTTGTTGTTGTTGCCTTTGTGTCTTGTTGTTGGTAATATAAGATACGAAATCAAAAATACATCATTGCCAACAAGCTCTGGCTGGCTATATACTCCAGCAGCAAACGTCTCCAGCTATTAGTACACTACAAAAAAAAAAAACCAAATTTCTGGGATACTTTTATCCTGAATATTTTCTATTTTTTATTTTTCAGAAATACTTTCTCTCTCTAAGATAAGTAGAATTTATGAAATATTTTATTTTAATAATGTTTCCTTTATCGATTATCCCGAAAATTTAGTGCTTGCTAACTTGGAACTTCATTCAGTTATATTTTTTTTTCATTTTGTAAGAAACAACTTAATATTAATTTAATAATTTTGATAGCAAAGAATTTTCTTCAGGCTTTGTTCTTAAGGAATTAAAACAATTGTTTTGAAAATATTCCAACCATTTGTATTAAAAATTCGCTTTTTGAAATATTAGTTGAGCTGCACTGGGCCCCATAGCTATAGTGATTTTCTAAGTTGAAGGTCAACCTTTTTTCTGAGTGCACTACTACAACGTGGCATTGGCATGGGCATCACACTGGCATTGGCATCGGCATCGGCATCGGCATCTTGTGGTCCTGCTGCCGCTCCTGCTCCTGCTGCTCGCACCACGTCCATTTGTCTGGCCAACGCTGATTGTATGCATGTTTCGCTTTTCTTCTGCCGCACGCTAAATGAAGTAAGCAAACGTTGATTACATGGCCTCAAGTGTGCGCCGTGTTCGCAGTCGCCTTGTCGAGGATCGGCGGTGGTCAGCGCTGGGAACGGATGGCAAACGAATGACAAACGAATGGCAAACGAGTGGCCAACGGTTGGTTGGGAACGGGTGTGTGTGAGTGCCGGACTGCCTGAGTGCCTGAGTGGCTGAGTATCTGCATGTTGGCGCATCGCTCGTCGTTTTTAATGATGACTTCAAATGAGATGCTGTTTATACATATATATATGTACGTTCCTCATGCAGCCAATCTGCGCCATAAGCCTGGCCATAATAGACTTGATTTTAGCCTGATTAAACGAATGCTTTTTCGCCCATTGCTCGCTGCCCGTTCCTCGTTCCTCGTTCTCCGCCGAAGTGTGTGTGTTAATTTTTAATTAGAGTTGTACTGTTATTTGTTGTAGCTGTGTCTGTTGCTGTTGTTGTTGTTGTTGTTGCTGTTGTTGCTGTTGTTGCTGTTGTTTGTTTGTTTGTTGGCTGATCAGCATAAAGGGTTAAGAATGCAATTGACTTTGTCTCGCCCTCTTGACTCCGGCCGCCACAAATTTGCAAATGCGAAGGAGACACGAGACAGGAGACAACCATATAAGGTGGGGCCCCCGATGCGATGCGATGCAATGCGATGCGATGCGATGCCTTGCGACACAAACAGCTACGACTCCTCTTTACAACTTACATGTTCTTAATTACAATAAAATGTTACAAGCTTAAGGTGAGGTGAGGCTACGTACATACAACTCAACACAACACAACACAACACAACAGAACCGAAAAGAACTGAACATAACACACACAAACACACACACACACACAGCAAACAACAACAGCAACAACAGGCACAACGGCAATTCCAGCTTCAATTGCAGCTCCACGCTTCGGTTCACTTTGATGTAGGCAACAACAATGGCCCGTAGCCAGAAACGCAGAACCCAGAACCCAGAAACCATTGCTGAACGATGGCGGCCACGAGTGGGATCAGCCCACAGAGCATTTTCAATATTGTATTCCTATTATTATGAAATCAAGCAGCACCCTTGCACACCACTGTGCCCCCGTCCTTCATGCTCGAGTCCGCGCCTCCACCTGGGTATGATATGCATATAAATAAATAAAAAGAAAATTGACAAGCTCATAAACTCGCTCGCGCCTAAGAGAAATTCAATCTTGTAGATACAAATGAAACGCAATCATATTTTATGCATGAGACTGACAAAAAAATAAATACAAAAATAAGCAACAGCAAAAAAACAACAAAAAACACGACACTGCAAGATACTTACGAGTATATACTACTATATAAAATTATATGTCCCTCACATGTGCCATTGTGGTCACTATGCGTACGGCATAATGTGTGTGCGTATGTGCAAATTTGGATATTTGTTAGGGTGTTTCAATGCCAAATATTCAAATCAGGCAACATTTGACATGAAAATTAATTTTCAAGAACATACAAATTGATCTTAAAATAATGCGCATAAGCTTAGCTTAAAAATATTGCTGAAAAACTTTTATCTATTTTTTAGATAATCAATATTTAAATTCAATTACATTATTGTTTATATTGATTTAATAGAAAGTTAGTCGAGTTCTTAATATTAAAAACAATATTAAACAGAACAATTTTCAGTGAAAATATTATATAATTTGTCAGTGAATGTTTATTTTCTGGTATTGCTTAAAGGAATAATGAATTTAAATAGCAACAACATACAAATTTATATTAAATTTATCACAATTAAGTTTTGGAAGTTTGGGAAGTAAACGTTTATTTTGCGGTATTATTAAAATACTTTTCGCAATGATATTCAAGTTTTTTTTAATTGAGAAATAATGAGATAGTTTAGGAATTTGAATGTTATATGTAAAAACTGTAAGAAATTATTTAATTTTTGTATTATTTTAAATTATTTTTTGAAAGTAAGACATCAAAGGATAATGAAGTCAACATATTTGAACAGTCGAAAGTTAATGAACTTCTGAGCTGCAATGATATTCATCGTGAGCAACCCTGATGCATATGTGTGGCGTTTTCCGTGTGCATTTGAGTGCAATACCAACCAGTCCGGCACTCCAACGAAGGTGTTAAGTTATGGCACAGTCTGCAGCTACACAGCTGGGCATCCAATTTGTTGGCCACCACGCGTGCACCCGTCTCCTTATCCCGGAATTAAGCATCCGCATCGCATTTCGCATTTGCTGTTGTTGTTGTTGTTGTTGCTGTTGCTGTTGCTGTTGCTGTTGCTGTTGAGGCATGGAGTGCTCGTAGCTATGGATTTTGTTTTCTTGCTTTTGGTTTTTATGTGCTGGCAATGCTCACTGTCACCGGTCACCAGTCAACCAGTCACCGTCACCATTCACGTCACCGAGCCAGAGCAAAAGAGCGAGAGAGAGAGAGAGAGAGAGAGAGAGCGAGAGAAGGAGAGAGAGGGGGAAAAACAGAAAACCACACGCCCTGTTTGATTTATTGCGCATTGTCAAATTATCCTTGATAAGTCATTAATATATTTTTTGGCCACTCTTCCCGGCTCGCAGTCCTCGCTGGTCGTCGTCATTAATGCCGTCTGTTTGTTTTGTTTTGACGTTGACTCTTGTGGCCAATGTTGTTGTTGTTTTTGTTGCTGTGCTGGTATTGTTGCACAGTTGCACAGTTGCGCAGTTGCACAGTTGAACTTTAATGCTCAACACTTTGAAACTCGCAACGCCCAATTCACATGGCCATAAAAAGCGCTAAGTAACCGTGGCTACCAAGGCGCCCCATCATACACACACACACACACACACACAGACAGACAGACACACATACACACACATGTGCAGTCGCATATATTCTGGCATAATTTATGTCTTTACAAGCTCTCAAATGAAGTGGCAAATTCACACTTTTAGCCAGACCGTAAAAATGTAATAGTTCGGCCAGATTGTATGACCGACCACAAATAACATCATCATAAAACCCAATTCACAAATCATAAATATAAATGAATTTGTGTGTGTGTGTGTGTGTGTGTGTGCGAGAGTGTGCAACAGCAGCAGCAGCAGCAGCAACACTACCAATATGAATACCAATCCAATTCAATCCAATTGCACGCCCAGCCACGATTATGGCTACCCTCGACGCGACTCGACTCGAGTCGACTCGGTGATCATCGATCCATTTCGCATACAATAAAGCAATCTGATTTTCGTATCATAAACTTAAAATGCTCTCAGCCGGGCTTCAACATTTGCGTTTGCCAGCCGTAAATCTTCCTTGGCCGGCCGCTCGTCTGGCCTATCAGCGTGTACATGCAATCCAAACCACAGATACAAGGCTCATTCGCTCTCTCTCTCTCGCTCTCTCTCTCTTTCGCTCTCTCTTGCTCTGCTTCTCTCCCTTGCTAGCTCCAGCCAGACAGCTTGGTCCAGTGTTTGCACATGCGCACGCGTTGCGCCGGCGTTGATAGATTTATGGCGCCAAATAAAATGCCTTAAGACAACAAACCAAATCACCACAGAGCTCAGCAGCTTTGCATGTACTTTAACAACCACAAGCCAGGGGGCGAGGGCATGGGGGCTATTGGCTGGCATCAACTGAGTCTGGTTAATCAAATGGTCGATGCGAAAAAAAAGCACACTAAACATGATCATTTGCGATTTTACTGTTCGCCATAAATGACTGGCAATATTGGTTTAATAACAAATGGCGCACTTGAATATGACATCTTCTGCGATTAAGCGATTTGACTAATTATGGCTCATAATTGCTGTTCGGGCATTAAAATCATCGATTAAGTCATATGCTTAATGTTCGCCTAGCGAAATAGATTAGCTAATGACACACTGACTTCATTTCTGTTTCATTTCCGCAAGCTCTTCACTGGCCAAAATTGCAAGCTTCTTTAAGTAATTAGCTTAATTATAAATGGGAGCTGTCAAAGATTCAACAGCAGTCATTAAACATGTTAAATGACAGCTTTCTAGCACGAAAATGAACAAAATGTTTTGTTCAAAATGCAAATGCAAAGTTGAAATCTGAAAGCCAAAATGCATGTTTAATTATATTACTATGAAAATGTTGCCAATAAATTATTATTAATAATTCTCCACCGATAATGGAACAAATATTACGCCTATTATTCAATAAATATATTATGCTCATTTAATTAATTTGATTAGCATTAAAATTACTACAACTTAAATTGTTTAAGCAACATTAGCAATGAGATTATTAAGTAATTGAATTGCTAATTTATTTAATCTTATATTATTTATCTATTATATTAAGATATTTTTAAAGTCAAATAAATTCTCTGAAAAGTAGCTTTCACTGAAAGTATTGAAGAATGCCAACTCTTGCATATCAATTCAGGATCTATTCAGATTCATATATATTTGTACTACTATCACAATATATTACTACTAATTTAATCAGCAAGCGATTCGAAGTTGAAATATCCACTTGGAGCTGTGTAATTGCATTACTCAATTACTGGTAACAGACTCAGTCGCCTGCAGCCCGAGTAAATCTAATCGGCCAAACGCACAATTTGCAAATCGCGTCCATAATAATTCCCGGGTACGATAATTAGTCGCAATGCGATTATAAAATATGGCTGTCCGCTGGTTGCTCTCCTTGGTTCCCAGCTTGCGCAGGCATCGCTGACTGCTCCATAAACTGGGCCTACGGCGACGAGGACATTGCGCATGAGTAACGCGCCACCAGGGCATGATTTATGGCCACAGTGCGTGTATATGAGAACCAAAGAGGGGCTAGGCTGCGGGGCGACTCAACACTCAGAAAAAAATCCAAAACTCGGCTTCTTTTTCTGAAAATAATTAATGCATCACACGGTTTTCTGACATTATGTATTATTTTCTAACAATTTTCATGAATTTTATTTTTCTTGGGAATTTTATTAGATGTAAAAACTGAATTCTAATAAAAACAATAAATCTACGAAATAATGTATGCAAAATATTTGTGCACTTAATCAATAAATGTGTAAATTAATAAATGCATTAAATGCATTGTTGGAATTGCATTTTATCACTTTTGTAATAGCTTACAAAGAAATTCTCTGAAAGTTAAGAAACTTTCGAAACTCTTTGCCTCGGTGTTCCTCTCTCCATTCTCTAAGTTCTTCTTTCCAGATTACTAACGATGAACAATTTTTGGTCTAATTAAATTTTTTAAGCTTTCGCGTTTCTTAAATAATTTTTGAACCATTTTATATCTTAATACAAATAGTTTTATTGCATACTTTATTTTATTTGTAATTTTAATACACAATTTTAGGTAAATAATATTAATAATAATAATCATAAATAAATTGAGGACTTCCGAGAAGAAGAATTAGTTTTGGGATTCGTTGACAAAAATTTGCGCTGATTGAAAAAATTCTGAAATCTATAATCTAGATGAACGATTTCGCTGAGTGTAGCATTCCGGTGGATGGCGACAACGCCGTTGACGTTCATTTGGGGCCAAGCGATCTGCGGCCGATCTGTTGAGACTCTAAGCGCGCACGCTCTCGTAATTTATGCCCTCGCCCGCTGACATAATTGCGGCAGGAGTGTGAATGGGTGAGTGAGGGGTGGGGTGGTTGTTGTAGGGGTACTGGCGGGATGGTCGGTTGTCTTGCAAATTGATTGAAAACTTGCAACAACTGCAGCACAAATTATGTCCGCGGCATTGAGCGACATGCGACGATGGTCGACAACAACAACAACAACAACAACAACAACGACGACGACGCCGACGACGACGATGGTTGCCAGCAAAAATTTTATGAAAAATAATTACACCTTTGTAGTTTGTCAATCAAACCGTTAACGGGGCCAAAAATAAGCCAGCTTGTTGAAAAATCGCAACAACATTTTGTGCTGACTCAACGCAGACAAATGCCGGCCAGTATACAGTATACAGCAATATCTACATTTATATATATATATACATATATATATATATATATATATATGTACATACAGTATATAGTTGGAAGCGAGCGAGGCGCGTAAATCTCATTTGAGCCTCTACTGACATGTCGCAGGATTATGTTGTCAATTGGTTCAGCCATGGAGCTGGCAAATGGCTCTTGTTGTTTTTGTTGTTGCTGCTCCTCGTGGTTTTGTGGTTCTTGTTTTGAGCATTGCAAATATATTGAAATTATATTGTGTGTCCGACGAGCTCAGCCCCAGCTTAGTTGCAATCTCAATACAATAAACGCATTTTGATGGATTTTCAATTGATTTACGATGCAAATGCCCCTCGACAGTGCCCCCTGTGCCCCCCCCTGAGCCCCACTGACTGCCTGCCTCTTCAGCGCCTGCAATTAACAAGCTTCAGTTTTGGGCTGCGGTGTTAATAATGCCACCAAGCAAAATGCTTGATTGAATGCCTCGCCTGCCCCAACTGACTTTCGGGCTGGCCACTCCACCAATGCCAACGAAGAGTCAGTTGGCCACCTGGACATTCCAGCCAATAAAGATAATTTATGTATATTCAAAAGTGTGATGGACTCTTGGGTTCTATGTGCTGGGTGTGGATCTGTCAGGTGTGGTGCGCTGCTGCATATTCAACTGAGTGTTGCTGCGTCACTTAATGGGCGGCACTGATTACTGTGCAACTTAGTTGCTGCCTCGCACGGCCTGGCCTGGCCTGGCTTGGCCTGTCCCGGTGCCAATAAGTCAATTAGTTGTCCACGTATGACGTTGTAAAACCGATTTGCGATAAGATTGCCCAAGAGTGATATGCAATTGATTTTTTGAACGATAGAAGGAACACTCCAAAGGGGTATAAATGTATAAACTTGTGTCCTTTCAATTATGCCAATTAAAGCTGCGCGAACATGTCGAAACAATCTTTCAAACACTTTTAATGAATACATTGAGTGGCGGCCAAGTCCACATATAATTTATATATATACATATATATATATATATAGCCATGTATATGCATGTCCGTTTACCTGATGGCAGTTTAAGTGAACGTAACGTGTTTTTCAGCAAATATGCCAATTAAGACTGAGAACTCGAAGTATTTTCACAACGTGCAAATTAAATGATAAATGGATATTGGCCAATTTGCAAGCCAATCTTTATTGATAGTTGAATATACCAAAAATGCAGCTGAATAAATGAATACTCGTGAATTCAAATGAAAGTGAATATTTGCATTTTCAGCAGACATTAATTACAAATGTGCATTTGATGAGTTGTTAAATTGTTAGCTGAAGAGATTATTATATCAAATTAAATTACTCGAAATACTCCAAATATTTAGTTAAGAATACCAAAATATGAATATGACTTAAGACGTCCATTTTGGTATTCGTTTACAAATGGAGCTTCGATCCTGCAACCTCTTCAAAAATGCATGATTTTAGTTTTTGATAGAATATTTTTTTGATTTTTGTTCAAAATGTTACAAAACCTATTCGAAAAAATACGAATTTATTTTGGATTTCTACTTTGTATGTTTTTCCAAGGGAAATATTATAAAACTCGTGTTTAATAAAAATCGAATAATCTATATAATCTATATATATAATCGAATAATAAAATAAGAAAACTAAAATTGCGATTTTTAAAAAGACATTTGAAAGAAAATGGAAGAAAAATAATATTGTCACTTTGTCCGATTTTATAAGTTATTTGGTTTGGTTAAAACAAAAAAGGCATTTTCAAGTATGAACTAGTCTTAATTTATAAGTTGATTCGATCTTAAAGTTAATAGATTTGAAATTGTTCAATTAACTAGATAATCGCATATCCGCTAACAAGTGCTGACAAGAGACACTTTGGCCGTTGTTCTGCACTTTGGCTATCAACGATGCAGTTACTAAATTACACTGCCAGAAAGTGCAACACGTGAACATTTGTCATAATCAAATCAAATTTGATGCACGTGAAATGTGCATCACAAAAATGTGTTTTCATTTTCATGTTGCTGTTAGTGTTACTGGTGTCGTGCACTCTTGTTGCTTGTTGCATGTTGCACGTAAAAATGAATCGTGCTGATGACGACGACAATGACGATGAGGATGAGGATGATGATGATGGGCCGATACCAATATCCATATCCATATCCATATCCATATCCATATACATAATTGGGCACGCGATGCAATAAAATTGGCAAACCAACGCCAGGCAACTGCAGCAACAACAATGAGCGTCTCGTTGGGGCTTGGGATTGGGCTGATTGCCGATTGGAGGGGGTTGGGAGGGTGGTTGGGAGTTCACCGCATTTACAGTTTGCATATCATGACAATGACGCAAGCTGTCAACTTCCCGCGGTGTTCATAAAAGTCTTGTTTTGTTTGATTGTCGCATAGCTCATGCACACACACACACACACACACACACATACTCAGAGAGAGACAGTTATTCGGACACCCACATGCACATATGCAGAGTCATTGCATTTGCATTGTTATCTCATAGATACGGATGTCCGACCGCCAGACAACAACAGCTCTCAACGTGCCCGTTGTTATGGCTCTTGTTGCTATTGTTGTTGTTGTTGTTGTTGCTGTTGTTGCTGTCGCTTGGGCTTTGGTTTCCAGTTTGTTCAGTTGGGTTTTGCAAATATCTATCAACTGCATATTCCTGTTGCTTTCAACTGCTGCTGCTGCTGCTGCTGCTGCTGCTGCTGCTGCTGCAGCGGCACTTATCACTTCATTGCAGTTTTATGGCGCGTCAAAATTGATGCTTAACGGTTTTTCGCGTTTGCCACATTTAGAACCCGTCCCATTTTCAACTGTTGCCTGTCCGTCAATCTGTCTGTCCGCCTGTTTGGCTGGTCATGGCCCATGTGCCAATGTACATTGTATTTGATTTTGATGTGGATTTCGCTGCTGATTTTGTTGCTGATTTGCCTGTGGGAGTTTGCCGGCAAATTGACCGGCAACTGTTGCATGTGCAACTTACGGTTATTATCGGCAAGCATGCAGCCATTTTTGTGTCTGGCATTCACTTTGAGTTGTGTGCCAAAACTGCTTGACATCATTCCAATATCAGCAATAACATAATTTACTTAAACCCTGTTACACTCAGCCAGAGCATAGTCAAATTAAACCCTTTTCAAGTTTTAACTGGTTTTTATACCCTTAGCGAGCATATCAAAATAATATAATATTAATTATATTAATATTAATATTTTCATCATTCAAATGTACAGTTTGTGTCAAGACTTTTCATATGAAAATCTTGTTTGCCAACCCAGCTATTCGGACCAATCTCTCTAAGATTTTCGTTAAGAAACCAAGTCTATGCTTCACACCCATTTCAATGTGCAGATGTGTATATTTGGCCAAAAAAGATGTCAACATCATAAATATAGACTCGATGGTAACACAATCGTTATTCTTTTATTTTCTTTTTATTATTTTCATTATTATTATTTTATTGTTGTATTTATTGATGAAGCAGTTAAGCTGGAAATGCCCTAAAAGGTGGGCATTAAAACATTTCTTAGCATATGTTCTAATATGTCGTAAAGTTGTACGTAATAAAACACGGTCAATACACACATCGCCCAGCCATCAGCTTTGTCGAATGACTCAACTCCCAACCCGGTTCGGTTAACATGTTTATTTACATCTTCAATCAATCGCCCACGCACGTGATAAGCCTTATCGCCGGAACATTATGGTATTCTTTCCATTGTATCTCAATCTATTTGGTGTGGAGGAGGGGGAAGGGTGTGCAGGTTCAGTTCCATTTTGCGCCGTTGATTTTATTACCGATTTTAGGTGATTTTTATGTTCTAGCAGCAATTTGAGACATTTTACGAGCGTAGAAGAAAAACTTCAGGCTCTGCTGAAGCGAACAAACGTTTTTCCAACTTCTTTCTCAAAGAACCAAGCAACACTAAACAGTGAACTTTTTACGATCATTTAATTGAATCGTGAACATTTCTATTTGGTCATTTAAACAGGGCTTTGATTGGGGGGGAAATGGACATAAAAAATTGTCCCAAACAAATGAGGCTGTGAAATATGCCAGCCATCAAATATTTACATGTATGACGCCGACATAAAAAAGTGCCATTAAAAACTGGCTGGCAATATTAATATTATTATTGTTTTATATTATTGTTTTGCATCTTGAAATCAAGGGGCAATTTCCAATTGAGTCACTCGACTGGGCCTGAGTCTGGGCAGTGAAAAGTGGCAGCTGAACGTAAAAACTGTACAATTTACACAACTGTCGGGCATGTGGCATCTTCGTGGCGTGGCATGATGCGCATCAGTCAACACAGCAAAGCAGCCACAGGCCAGAAATTACTCAAACAAAATGGTCGTAAATCGAGAGGTTGACTTCTTGTCGTCAAAAACGAGGACAGTAACAACCACTAAGCGGATTTTCAGGTACGCCGACCTTTTTTTTTCTTCACTTCTCCCTTTTCCCTGGTTTTCCTTGAAAACTGCAGCTGAACTCTGCCTGGCACTAGACGCGCTTCGAGGAAATAGCCCAACAACAACAACAAGAACAAGAGCTCGTCGGCACTTAGAGCAATACTCTGCTCAGAGATACAATATCTGCTGGATGGTCTAAGGGCGCAACCAGAAATTGAAACAAAACAATCAGCGAAGCGCAGCAAACGATGCGTTCTTAATTTCATTACCCAAAACTCCAACTGTGCGTCACTTTCGCTTTCCCTAAGACCAGAGAAAAGGATCACAGGACCCAGGCAGCATTTCACATTTCAGCATTTGACTGCACCATGTAAGGCGACACCTTGCACTGAGCGTATTCCATTTGAGGTACAGCCAGATCAGTCAGTCACTCAGTTAGTCATTTAGTCAGTCAGTCAGTAAGTCAGCGAGCTAGTTAGTCAGCTGCCGGGTTTGATGTTTCACACGAATTCGTTGTGGCAATCAAGTGCATCGCTTCGCATCCGACTGTATATAGACACATGTATTTCCCACTCCTTGATCAGCTTGAGTCTACATATTGAATTTAATTTCGCTAAGCCACAGCATCAGTTGTTTTTTTAATGCTTTCACATTAAAATAAATTCATTAAAAAACAGACTTTAAGCGCTGCCACGTTTATGTTGTTTGCCAGGATCGGGCAGTTTAACACGTGATAGTTTATTTTGCAAATAGAAGCCAATCATAAAAGCCAACTTTTATATGCAATTTAAATGCCACCTGGGACATCCCATCCCCCCATCTCCCCATCTCCCACTCTCTCTCTCTTCATATCAGTATTTTAGCATCAAATTAAAAGTTATCCGATCCCCACGTAAAAGTTTTATTTTCATGGCAGCCGCAACGATCGCCAAATCGTAAAAGTTAACACGCCTTTTTCGTTGGCTCTTTGATGGGATTTATATGGCCAATCTGGGCAGTAGTTTCATTTGCGAATCACTCGTTGATTGAATGCGATTCGATTGTATGGAAGTGGAAATAGTCTGCTTGGCATGCGATTTTGCATACAACATTTGTTTGGCTAAAATTAATGTTGATTTTAATTGATTTTCAATGGCTTTGACAAAATCTGGCGCCTTATATCGATTCTGTCACAGATATTGACTGATGATTCATTTGACTTTTTGACACATCACTTTCATTATGAAATTGATGGGGTTTACACACTTATCTATATCTATCTATGTAGGTTACTCAACTGTCATTTAAAGTGCTCGCCCATCAGATACCCTGTAAGCGATTACAGCCTAATCGACCTTTTAGTGTTTGCGTACATCAATTTGATTTATTAATGAGCTAACACTAAAAAAACCACCTTCGTTTTATTGCAAATAAATTTAATGTAGCTTTGCTTCCGATTGATAAAAAAAACTCGCTTTTGTTTTAATTATTTATTTTGCTTATCTATTTTTATACAAATTTGATTCATTAACTAAATTGAAAAAAAAAAGTTTTTGTTTTCACAATGAGTAAAACATTTATTAATATTTATTTGATTTAATAAAGTGTTTTTTAAGGTACAATTAATCTACTTATCTAAGCTGAATCTTGGAAATTTATGGTTATCTGCCTGCTTTCCCTGGTATTGCATAACTTTATAATATATTTTTGTACAATGCACAAAACTCAGATAGTAATTGCGAATGTGAACCACTTGAAAAGTGTATAAATCATCACAGCTTGGCCGAAAGAAAAGGTTTTTGCCATACACACACTCAGAATTACACTACATACACACATTAGTTAGTCAGAGAAGTGGGCTGGACACACCTTGAGGTGGTGGCCTGTTGTCCTTTGGCTATCTGCTGTGGCTGCTTATCAGCTTGGCAAACAATCACGTGGGTGCCTGCTAAAAACAAAAACCAAAACAAAAACAAAAGTAAAAATAATAACATAAATGCAGGCAGATAACTATCAGCAAAATAAGTATGAAGCACCCACTGTCTGTTGCTGCGAGGAGAGCTAGCTATATAAATAGTCGGTCGCTAGCTGGGCCGATATCTGCCACGTCTCGCTATGTGGCAGCCAGCACCTGAACGAAATATCAGTGATTGAGCGATCAGTTAAAACGTTTGTGAAGTGAACGAAGCGAATGATTGAGTGGATATTGTAGAGCGGCTCGCGGCTCGCGGCTCGCGGCCACTCCCCCACTTCCCCCGCCCCCCTACACCACATTCACCATTCACACAGACCTGTACTAGACTGGGGGTACTGCAATGATAAAACGCCCAACGGCAAGTGTAACGACGACACTACGCAAACAAAACGGGGGGGCTTATGTGGCATTAGGCTGTGTCACAAAAAGCATTTACTACATTTCGCAGAATGTGGATTTTGGTGCCACCTTGTGGGAATTTCTTGTGGGGCCATGGCAAATTGCTTGTACAATGTACATTATCAATTTTGGTAACGATATGACATGTCCAACTGTGGGGCTCAAAGGGGGCTTTCTGTATCAGAGCCCAACTGAATGATCGCTTGAGCCGGCAGCTAAAGGATCGACTCGGCCATCGAGATGGCAAGTTTATTTAAAAATGGTCGATAAGTTGAACGTGTTTATGACTTGCAGCACTTGTCACTTTTGACAAGTTCGTTAATGGGCCGGCCACGTTGCATTCCATTTCAGACTCCCGAGACTCTAGACTCGAGACCCTTGGCAAGTGCAGTCGAGGCGTGAAATGCTCAATTAACACGAAATTTACGAGCCTCTCGGTTGCTACGCTGCTCAACCCATTACGACAACCTGTTATTAGGCAAAGGTCCTTGAAGCCATGCCGAAAAACCAAAGAACACACAAAAAAAAGAGAAAACAACAGGAACAACCTACCTACCTATAACATAGTAATACTAATATTACCTACAGCAAGGCCAGCATAATTTATGTGCCTTTTCTCGCCTTGTACTCTCTCTCTCTCTCTCTCACTCACTCTCTCTTGCTCTCTCTCTCTCTGTCTCCCATTGAGTGTATGAAGAAAACGCTCGTAAAAACTTTCTTTTGTTTCGACGTGCGCAACTTTACGACTTTTCCGAGTGTTCTCCTTCTCCTTTTTGGGAAAACTTCAGTGGGGGGCTCGATGTGAGGCGAGGCAAGGCGAGGTTAAATCACAGCCAAGAGCAATGAAATATCAATAAAAGGAGCAACAATTTAATTTACACAACAGCAACTTTGACAGCTTGTAAAGTGTCCGAATGGAACTCAGCGTTTGTCATAATGATAACACTTACTGGGCCATCAAATAGACGCATCGGGAATTTTTACGAGCCTCTTTCGTGTGGCACGTTGGCAGCCAGGTCGGAGACTCCGGCAAGGTGAAAGGGTCGCAACTCGAAACTCGAACTCGGCATTCTTCGGGGGTACGAAATTTTGTGGTTGCAACAACAACAACAACAACAACGTCGCCTTGGATTGTCATAATTTCCTATTTATCGTGTAATTTGTAGCACAATTTGTTGGTCGTAAACTGACTCAAGTGTACAAAATCATCAGCATCGGGTAATGTTAATGTAATCCACAATGGGCTATATAAAAATCGTAAAATATTCCTTCGAATGGCAGGGAGCGATGTGAAAGTTCTGTAAACATCAACAGATGACAACGCAACTCAACTCAACTGAATTTATAGACTACTTTATGTAGTCACGACAACAGCCACTTTTAGGGGAAGTTTATAGTCAGTTTATCAAGCAACTAGATAATGAATTTTGGGCATATTTCCAGACATTCTTGATTAATGAAAAACATATACTTAGAATCATAAAGTTAAGTTAAGTGAATGCAACCACAACTAGTCTCTCAAAAGGGATCAAGCAATTTACAGTCTCAACTCAAAGACAAATTGTTATTAATCTGTTGACAAACAAATATAGAAATGAATGCAGCTGCACAGAATAAAACATAATCACAAAGTCCAATACTATTTATGTGTTCTTGATTCAAGTACAAATAACCTATCAAAAGTGAACAGAGGGTTAAAAATCTCTAAATTCGTAGAATGAGTTCTTTTTTTTCTCCAGGAAACAACATGGAAATCTGTTTATTGTGTGGAATAATTCTCGTTTTTAAGAACACTTTTCACCTAGTCAAAACACTAACTTAAATTGCTCATACCAACTATTTATCATTAGTGGTCTAATTGGGTTTTTCCTGGGATTTTCCAATACAAAGCAAACCAAATTACATATGCCTAGAAATCTCAAACAATTTTCTTTTGTTGTGTTGTTTGTTTAAATATTATATTTTATTTTCATTTAAATTTATTTCTACTTTTTGTATTAATCGACTTTTAATAAATTCATGAAAATTACTTTTCAAAACTTTCTATAATGAAAAAAAATATACAAAAGCTAAAAATATTTTAATAATTTAATATAATAATAATATTTCAACTAATAAAAGCATTTTCTGTAAAATAAGAGACAAAATTTTTATTATTATTTTCGTAAGTTAATATATCGTTATATATATATTAGATTGTGCAAAATATCAGCTATTCGCAGATTGACTAGCGTTGAAAAGATTTTGATTTTGTTTCTGTTATTTTTATTATTATTATTATTTTGTCATATTTCTTTGCAGTTTTTCTTAACAAAAGCAGACTTTGTATTTTCTTTCAGCAATGTAAATCTTAATCTTAACTTGGCTACGATTAACCAAAGTCAATTCAAGTTATTTACAATGTACATATATTTTGCTACTTGCAACATATTTATAGCAAATCAGTATTTTAACTTAAGTACTTCTCGATCCCTCTAAACAACAGTTTCAAATTGATATGATACATAAAGTATGTGCAAATGTTTGTATCATGAATTATTATCAGTCTTGCCGAATAATAAATTTGGCCAACTGTTTGGCAACTAACCAACCTGAGCAATTGAGGATAAAATAAAACAAAAATCATGTTATTCACAATTGTTATTTTCTTGGACCACTAAATCAATCGCAGGCACGCAGCATATAGTTAGTTCATAGAGAGAGAGAGAGAGAGAGAGAGAGAGAGAGAGAGGAATGCCACAAAAAATGAGTTCCAAAAAAACATAAGCCTTGCAACAATGCAGCAGCCTACAAGTTAACGCGGGCGTATACGCAATCTACAACATATCCATCATTATATCTGACTATAATCGCCCACACACACACACACACACACACACACACACACACACACACACATGCATGTGTGTAAGAGGCGCAGACACACGAAATTATTTTGCAAATTTGCGCTCAATTAATTGCATATAATTCATTTGTTGTTTGGCAGCGCAAGCAGACCGACTATTGCCCCTTTCCCCTCACGCCCACCGCCACCCGCCACCCGCCACCCGCTGCTTACTGCTCACTGCCGCCCAGCATTGGGGTATTTTATGGCATTTTGATTTGATTTTTGTCAAACGTCGACGCCGCCGCCGCCGCCGTCATCGCCGTCGCCGTTGTCCCTGCCAACGATGAATGTTCTGCTTGTTGTCCAGCAAATGCCCCGTTTTTTCTCTGTTTCCGTTCTGTTATGCTGTTGTTGTTGCTATTGTGCAGCGCCTCCCCTCTGGCCGCTTGCCCATTTGATTTATTGCCGACCTTGTTATGTGCAGGCGCATTAGCGATATATCCATTTCACTTTCCATAATGGTGGCGGGACCCAAAGTGACAGCCCCCGTCAGTTCGTCAAGCTTCAGCAGACAGAGCGAGATGGCAATAGCAGCAGCAGCAGCAGCAGCAGCTTGCTACATTTACGACTTTGCCCTGTAAGCTCTCGCTGTGCTCTGTAATTGGCAGGGGAAATGAGTGCTGCGCTGCGTTGCGCTCGCTCTCTCTTTCTCGCTCTCTCTCTCTCTCTCTCTCTGGCATTGCCCCTCTCAGTTTATGGCAAGTGGAGAGAGAGACAGAGAGAGAGCGTGAGTGCATTGCGGCGCAGGGGAAATTTTGTCCACTCGAAGTTTATGGCTAGATTGTGCTTATATTATCATCATAATTATGGTTCGTAGTTCGCAGCTCAAAGTTGACAATTAAAGCAAATTGATGTGTTTTGATAATTAAGAAATGCAAATGACGTCATTGCTCTTAAATCGTTTTTTTATACAAAGGCAACTTTAAATGCGGTTCCTTTTGCGGTGCTTCTTTCAACAAATCAGCTTCGATTTACTCAGTTGGTGTTCCTTTATATATTTATGGGCGTTTTTTATGGGCACACAGAGGAGCCCGCCAAGAGCAATGCAATGTTGTTGTTCTTCTTGTTTTTGAGCTGACAATTAAATTTTATTTGACAAGCATTACAAATGTAATAATTCCCCCGAAAAGTCGCCAACAATAAACCAAAAAAAAAAAAAAATTAATTCCATATTCTCCAACGGCTCAAAAGGAGGATTTCGGCATTGCCCTGCTTTCCCCCTTCTCAACCAACCCTCTCTGCTTGCTTCGTTCGCTTTGTTTTCCAAAAATCATTTATTTTTGGCTTGCAAAATGTTTTTTTGCATTCGCCAAATAAAATCAATTTATAAATTTCGATTTGAAGCCGCTTTTGTTATGCAAATTTCAAAAATATCAAAAAGCGAACAAAAAAATGTTACATTTCTGTGGGATTAACTGGCCAGCAGCAGCAACAACAACAACAACAACAACTGGCTAACTGGCTTACTGGCTGGCTGACTAGTCGGTTAGTCAGAGCCATAGTCAGTTAGCCGGTTTGGCAGCATTGATGGTCAATGCTTTTAGGGAGCTCTCAAATGTAATCGCAGTCACTCTAAAGGTCACTCGGGTCATTGCGAGAAGAAGCAGCAGAATTTTGCCGATCCTCACTCAATATGCGCCATCAGACTAGAACTGATTGACAGTTCCACATATGGCATATTGACATTAACAAAAAGATATATATCATATTGAACGAAATTAGCATTTAAGTCAAAATACTTCCATAAGGTGTTGCATAATAATCTCGCTTTAATGGCAGTATGCAAAATTTGCATATTAACTCTTCATTTTTTATTATTATTTTATTAAATTTATAATTTCATTGTTCGCACCTAATTTCAGTTTAATGTAAGCTTGATTTCAAAACAATTCTTTTACAATCATAAATCAAAGATACTTTCAGCAGTTTATCCATCAATTTTCCAAGGCCAAAAAATACAATTTTTAATAGAATTTTAATTCTACATCTATTTAATTTATAAGAATCCTTTAGCCACAGAAAAATATATTGAATTTGAAAAATGGAATTTTAATAAAGAAACGTAAATTGATTATTGAACAAATTTTAACTGGCGAACTTTAAGTTTATTCTTGAGTTTCCTCAAATAAAGAAATTCAATTTTAATATTAGAAAAAATTTAACGCTCGATTTTTAATTAATTTATTTACTTATTATATAAAAGAAATAATATTTAAATGATTTTTAATTGAGTTGTCAACTAGAAGTGATCAAAATAAATGTAAAATTGTCGCATTTTTATAATACTTGAAAATAATTGTTCAAACTCGTTGCGACAAATGCAAACAATTTGAAGAAATTTGAATGTGTTTGCCACATTTCTAAATACGGCTGATTAGAAATGCAAAAAATGCAAATTACTGCTTCAAATTAGAGGGGAACAACACTGGAATCGAAGAGAATAACAATAGGAATAATCGGAATAACTTTTCAGAGCTTTCATTACGACTTTTGTTCAAATTTTGAAGTCGCTTTTAAAAGAATATCGAAATCGACGGCATTGTTTTTGATAGAATTCGGATCGGATCTGTTGTGAAAGATAATTTATTCTAGCAGCAGGCATGACTGGCATATTTTTCCATCTCGTTTATTTTTAATATTTTAATATTAATATTATACGGCTCGTGACTAAACTTAATTATTGCAATAATCAGACAGAGACAAAACAAAAATCGACTTTCATTCGCGAAGAGAATAGTTTTATCTCAAGATTATATGCTCTAAAAATGATATGATTTCAAAAGAAAAATATGACTTGAAAATAAAAATTCAAATTTCAAGTCAAAAGTCAAATATTTATTAAAATATACGGATTAAATTAAGTTATTAAATATTTTATTTCATATTATTTTCTTTGCTTTTGATTGATTTCTTTTCCGAATTTTTTGTTTTTTGGATTTAATGTGGATCAAATTAACTTAAAAATAGTTAAAATTGATAGTTAAAATATTTTATAAACTTAAAAGCGCAATTTTTTCGTATTTTTACATAAGCTAAACCAAAATGAATGTAAAAATTTATTCATTTTATTTGCTGAAATTGAAATTTCATAAAATAGTTGCGAGTCTTTTGGGAGAATTTTGAAAATCTTATAAATTTTCTTGTATTTTCTAAACTTAAATCGATTTACAAAATTGAATTGTTGAAGATTTCTAATTTATTTTTTATTTTATTTTTTTATATTTTAAGTTAGTCTGTGTAGAAATTTTAGTTACACATTTTATTTTTTGAACAGTTTCCCAAGTTACAAAATCGCATTTAGCAACGACCTTGAAAACTGATTTTGTTGCACTTTGATTATCAGTGTGTTGCTAGTTGTTGCAGTTGTTGTTGTTGCTGTTGTTGTTTTTGTTGCTTGTTAATTTTGTTGTTGTTGCTTGCATTGTTTGGCTTATGGTCTGAACAGATTGAATTTTTGGTAAGTTTTTAACAATCCAAAAGCCAGAAAAACAACTCGTTTGAGCAGCGGTGGAGCGCTAAATACACTCAGAAAAACAATCAGCAGAGAATTTAGAAAATCGATCTTAAAACTAGATATTTGTTTCGGCTTTCTGGAAATAATATGAAATTGGACAAGAAAAATTTAAAAACGATTTTTTACATTTGCGTATAGAATATCGCAAGACGGAGAAAACTATCAATTGTATAAAATAAGTTTATTCTGCTGATGGTAGTATATGAGAATATAAATTCCCAATTCTTATAGACTCCAACACCGACTTTTCACACATAAAAAATCACTTCTACATTTTTATATATATATTTTGAAAAAATTGTAAAAATCAACTTCGGCTTTGGAAATGAAAACCCTTTTAGAAAGCCAGAACTTTTAATGTTAGAAACTCACTTTTTGAAAAATAGGTTCAACTATATAGTGATTATCTATATAACCGTTAGATGTGTTGTCGTTCATATCATTTTTTCGAGTGTATTGCGCATCAATACCAAAAAATATGTTTTTTTTTTTTGTCTGACTAAATATGAGTTTTATTTTATTCCGAGCTTATAGCCATATGGTGTTTAGCTAAATATCAGTTGGATTTTTTTTCGAGTGTATATGTATAAATAGTTGGTCTTCTTCTTCAGCTTTGCGGTGCCTGCCTGCCTGCTTGCCTGCCTGCCTGCCTGCCTCCTGCTTAAATGACTGCGAGCTGGCCGATAAAGCGCGGAGCCGCAAGAGTAGCCGCAGGACCGCTGAACGGGCTTTTGGCTACACCCCTCCACACACACCCCCCACCCCCTCCCCACTGACCGCTCCCTGCTCCTTCAACGGCTGCTGCTGCTGCTGCTGCTCTTGTTGCTTATCGAAATGCCGACACACTCGAAAACAACGTTTAATTAGAGTTTGTTGTTTATTTATTTGCCTCAACTGTGTGTGCGTGTGAGTGTATTGTTGTGTGTGTGTGTGTGTGTGTGTGTATTTCAGCTTCTGGTCCGAAGCGTCGTCGTGTGCTGACCACTTGGTCAAGAAGTCGCCGCTGAACTGCAGTTTTCGACCATTAATAATTTCATTGAGTTTGCTATTGTTGTTGTTGTTGCTATTGTTGTTGTTGTTGTTGTTGCTGTTGTTGTTGCTGCTGTTTGCTGGTGTGCTGTGTGCACAAAAGTTGTTGTTGTTGTTGTTTGTCGAGCTCGAACGGCGGCGGCTTCCGTTCTGACTCCCAATACACCGCCCCCACCGCCCCCAACCCCCCCAAAAATACTCAGTTGCTACCCCCAACCCCTGTTCGGATGGAATGTGTGTTTGTTGTGTGTGTGTGTGTGTGTGTTGTTGTTGTTGTTGTTGTTGTTGTTGCTGTCGATGTTGCCCGGGGTGTTGTATATTGTTGAACATTTCATAAGAAATCGTTTGTGGCATTATTTAATTTTGTTTTTTCTTGTTTTGTGTTGTTGTTTGCATGGCTTTTGGTGATTGTTGTTGTTGTTGTTGTTGTTGAACATTGTTGTGTTTGTTTGTTGTTGTTGTGCACATACATTTTATTTACTTTGTTGTCGCTGAGAACTGACGAACTATCTGCCATGAGGAACTTAGCTTTGCTTTTCCCTTCCTTCGTCTGCCCCTTTGCCCATCACAATTCCACAATTCTGTTGTCCTTTGGCTCCGTTTGGCTCCTTTTGGCTCCTTTTGGGCTGTGGGCAAGCGATAATAATATTTGTTATTTACTTAAACGGAAGGAAAAAACAAAAACGGAAATGCACATAAATTTATTTTTCGTAGATTATTATTTACACTCCTGCTCTTTCACTCTTTCGCGGCATCTCCCTCTCTCTCATGGGCTTCTTTTTTGGGAATTGTTGCTATATAGGACGTGCCAATAGTTTTCCGACAAACTGCAGGGGGGGGCGGTGGGGGGACGCGGGGGTTTCTCTGGCAGCTTCTTTCTCGCATTTTGTGAGGCCACAAGGATAAAAAGGACATTTGCTCGATTTTGTGCAATGCCAAAAGTTTTCGGTTATGTAAACAATGAGTTACCCGCTGCTGCTCCCCCCCCCCCCCCGCCCGCTCATCATGTTCAATGCTTTGTAAAGTTCTCCTTTTATATATATTTCAAATCAAAATTGTAATTAAACTTTTGCAAAACATTTGCAAATATATATCAAAATTATTGGTCCTGTAAATTTGATAAATGCAACTTATTCTTTCAAAGAAAGTGCACACAAGTAACAACAATATTTTTTAAGTGTAATAACAAATAAATAGAAATTATATTTATGCGTATGTATTTGGAAGCTAAGAAATATATTTCAATTAACAGAGAAATTCTCGAAAAAAGAAGTGTTTATAATTTAATTAATTAATAATTAATTATAATTTAATTTGAATAAATAGCAATTTAAATTATAATATTTCATAAGAATTCTAATCTCTACAATTGTTACTTTTACATTTATCGCTGTACAAATAGATGTAGTCTCAAATCCTGCTTAGTTCTTCCATTGAATACCAAGACTGATTTTCCTAGAATCCCAGAATATTTCCCAGAATATCTCCATTAAAACTCCACTAAGTAAAATCAATTTAAATATATATTTATAAAAGAATCTTATAGATGAAGTATTGCAGAAGCCCCGTTGGATAGTTTTGTATAATTTGAAGTTTAAGTCGGAGCAGGAAGATGGACGGAGATTATTCAACTTTTGGATGTAAAATATTTTATTTTCTACACAGATCTTAATCTATCTCGAGAATAATTCCAGAATAATTCAAATTTGATTAGCTTTATTATATTTAGGTTATTTATATATATTATGAAGTGGTTATATATATATATTCATATAGATTCGATATATATATATGTATATATATTCCAGATCATTATCATTCGTGTCTCTATGAACTCAGAGACCTTAACAGCTAAACTCTTCCAATTTGAAATATTAGTTCTCGTCAACCATATGATAATAAACACAATGAAAGACACGCTGCATAAAGATGTATATATATATATATATATATATATGTATATATATTCCGTTAAATATATAATCGCTGACATATAATTAATCAACTTGAATCTTTAAAATAATATATTTAACAACTGGATTTCGGTTGCATTTCTCCCAGCTCTCTTTGGACTAGAAAATTCCAACTTGTTTAATGTTTGATTATTTATTAATAATTTGTTTATAATTATATAAATATTATATTTAATTGTTATATGTTTAGAATTATACATTTAATAATAATAATTACATATTTATATTATAATTAATAATTGATCTCATTACACTATTTTACATTTAATTTTTATAATATTTTTTAATTTAAATATTGATGATTTTGTAACTAATTTTATATATTTGAATAAATTCATTATTTTTATTATATTTTAAATTTAAATATTTATTGAAGTTGCGTTCACTTTTCGCATTAATCATGTCAAGTTCGTGGAAACAGATTATATTTTATATTCATCGAAAAGATTTTTAATTTAAGACTCTATCTTTCAACTGGCATTTTAGCACATCCTCTAAAAAACCATTTTGAAATGTTCGCAAATTATATAATATTCACAAAGTTAAAATATTTATTCAGTATTTCATCACTAACCAGAAAACATAGCTTTAAATAGTCAAATTCTTAGTTTGATTTAAATAAGTTTTGATCTTTGCTCGCTGAATGTAATTTTGAGATCAGTTGTGAAAGCCCCGTCGAAGCACTTGCCACAATTTTACGGAGAACTTGAAGTAGCAACTAAAAGTTGAGCGGCACAAATCCCACTTCTCCTTCCGCCCATTGAGATGCACTTCTCTGGTTTGCTAAGATATACTTAGGCAGACACACACAGACCGACGGACGGACAGCCTCCTCGACTAATATCAATGCCACAAAATGCCATAAGTTGTTTTTCAATGGAAAAAAATTAATATTATAGCTGCATCTGTGTGTGTGTGTGTGTGTGTGTGTGTGTGTGTGGAAGTGATTTTCACTTCATTCGCTGTCCAATGTCCCACATCCCATGTCCCATATCCCTCCCCTCGCTCCCTCCTGTGACAGCTTCAAGTGGTTTTTCTAGGCAATCAATCAAAAATGAAAAACGAAAAACAAAAACAATTTTCCCTCGTCTCTGCGGAAGATCGCTTATGCCAGGGGCGGGGGAGGGAGAGAGAGAGGGGGCGTGCTCGACACATGTGGCAGGCAGACTGAGGCAACAGAGCTGTTGCAACTTAATCCTGCAGTCCAAAGTCCTTTTGCTCATTTGCATCTGTTTTCCAACAAACAACAAATTAAATTTAAATTGTAAAAGTAATTTCCCAATTTTCCATTTCACTTGCAGGTAACGTATTTAATAATGATGATGATGATGATGATGAATGCTCTTTAGTTGATTAAAGTCAGGTAAGTGCCGCAATTTTCCTTCAAGTTTTTCCTTAAAGTTTTACGGCGTCAAAAATTTCCCTTTCAATGGATGTTTTTTTTTGGTGTGTTTTTTTTTTTGACAAATGACAAGCGCTTTGCCAAAAGTTTTGGTGCGCCCAGTGGCTGTCAAACCGACGTCGTGAGGGAAATTTGGGCCAAAAAGTTTAATGACGCCGACGGCGGCGTTCGACAGCATTTACAGCATAACGACGTTGACGTCGGCAGCGGCGGCTGCCTGTCAAATTCAGACGAAAGACGACAACTTGTCATCAGAAACGGGGGCGTGGTCGGGGGCGAGGTCGCCGCCAATGACCGGCATTTATTTATTTGTAGAAATCGATTGATTTTATTATTAAAGCTGAAAATGTTTGGGCGTCACAGGATATGAACTGAGTCCTGGACCAGTCATATTGAAAAAGCAAATCTTGTTGCAAGTTTGACTTTGAGCGCTTTTTTGCTGGGCGTGATGCGAGTCCTGCGCTCAGGTGATAAATATCCTTGTTGTCCTAAGCCGCGTTTGAAAGTCACAAAGATAAACTGATCGACAGGTAGAGTATGCCATTGGACAGGTAAATATGTATATATATATCTAGCTATAAGCAGGTAAGAGTTGCAAAAACTCGAAAATACAAATGAATGTGCTCAGTTGCTCTGAAACTGTACGCGCCGCGTAAACAGCTGTTCCATTTGCCATAATAAAGAGCGAGCGCGCAATATAATCGCATGCTGGCCCACTCGAGCAGCGCGGCGAATTCGTGTCAATTGCCGTCGGCTCGCGCGAAAACAAAAACAAACCATTAAAAGTGCAGCGAAATGGCGTAAAATACGAGCGAAAACAATGCGGCGAAGAGCGCCGCGAGAGTGCCGAGCGTGTGAGAGTATGCGAGTGAGTGAGTGAGTGAGTTTGCACTTGTCTGTCAAGATTATGGCTGTTTCGAGCTGGGGGCTGCCAAAAAGAAAATCGCCGCTGTTGTTGTTGTCGCTGTTTTCTCAAGCGCCGACGGCAACTCCTATTTTTCTTCATGTGCCATTTTTTTTTGTATATAGATATTCTATATTTCTATGTTTGTTGTGCTTCGTGAGCGGCTTTCGTGTTGCACTCGGCACGCCGTTCAAGTTGAGTTTTGAGTGAGTCTCGTCTCACACACACACACACACACACACATACGCACGCACACAGAGAGCAAAACACATCAAGTTGATATCGTGTCGTCGTCTTCATCTTTGCTGTCGCTCGCTCGTCGTTGCCATTTGATAAATTGCGTTTATAAGAAAGAGATGAATTGTCATGCACAGCAGCAGCAGCAGCAGCAGCAGCTGTCGAGTCGAGATATGCATGTGTGTGCGTGTGAGCGAGCAACGGTTGGCGCTCACTTGGGGCTGCCGCTGCCGCCGCTTTAAATCATATTGGCTGTGCCTTAGACTGTACGCGTGTGTATGTCTCTCTCTCAGTGTGTGTGTGTGTGAGCTTTCTCATCGCCACTTTATTTTTCGCTCGCACACAGTTTTCTTCAGTTTGCCCCTCAAATGTCGCTCGTCTGGGATTGGAAGTTTCCAAATGCAATTTTGCTGCCTTGAGCTTTCCGTCTTATTATCAAGCTGCTGCTGCTGCTGCTGCCGTTTCTCTTCTCTTACTTCTCCTATTCTTTTTTTGCTTCTCCTTTGTTTTTTTTTTGTTGTTTTACTTTGGTGGGTGGAGACCTCTCGTAGTATTCGCCCTTTTTTTCATTTTGCTCTTTGCTGATTTAAATTTCATGGTCTCCTCAATTTTGCCAAGTTGTTATATTAAATTAAATGAAATTCCCTTTGCATTTTCTTCGCACTCATTTTGTTTAGCCTTCATGCACACTGCACAAATAGACAAATTATTCAGTTATTAAGCTGGCAACTTTATCTTTTTATCAATTTGTAAAATGCCCAAAAATATGACATGGCCTCAAAGTGAAAGCGCATCTTATTTTGCAATATGAATTGCACCTTTTTTTTGTGCATAATTCGTTGCACATGAAATTACAATTTGTATTTGCTTGGAAGATTGCGAAATGCAATTAAATTTTTAGCATTAGCTTAGATACAAATTAAACATTTTATTAAATTAAAAATTTCTTTTGCAGTAATACTTCCGATTACCAATTATACTTGGAATTTTAATATGAAAATAGCTTAGATGCAAATTAATACAAATTAAACATTTTTTTTTCATCAAATTAAATAGTTGGAGTTCTAGCTACAAAGGAACATTTAATAATATATTCACATAAAATAGATAAATTTACATTTTAGCTTATTTTCACTTATGATTTATGATTCAAAGAGAATTATATTTATTTGTTTCGTTGAAATTGAAGAAAGCGTTTTTTTTTCAAGGGTATTCAAAATTGGGTATCCCCAAAGGGAAAAGCAACAATTTTTAATGTAATGGAAAATATTTTCATATTAAATCTAATTTTTTGATTTGATGAAACTATTTATTTGAAGCGCTTAAAGTGGAGTAGATTAAAGTAATATTTTGCACATTAAATGTTTCAACTAAGGCCACTATATGTTGCACTTAAATTTATTGGCCCAAAGTAAGGTCGACAACGTGTTGGCTTAAAAATAATCATCAGATGACATTGACCTTTAATTTGGCTCATTTGTATTTGCATCTTTGCTACTCTATCGTTGAACTTGGCCATAAATATCATGAAAATAGTAATTTAGTTGCTTTTCTTTCTTCAAGTTTATTTTGGGAAATACCCCCTGCCCCCCCCCCACACACACACACACAAACACTTGCACAATTTACACTCAAAACAAACAGCAATTTATTACTTTAATTAAATTTCAAGTGATTTCGAAATGTTTTTTTTGTTTTTGGCACACAAATTTGCATTTGCGAGACTTAAATTTAAACACCTTGGCAATGCAACAGCAGCAGCAGCAGCAACCAACAACCGCAACAATTGGCAACAAGGCAGCAGCCGCAAAAAAACAAAAATAAACACAAAAAATCACCAACCGCAAATCAATCAACGTCTCATAAATTTGTCAACTCGGCGACAGTTAGACGAAAGCTGCCAGAGAGAGAGAGAGAGTGAGTGAGAGAGAGAGGGGAAGAGAAGGGGGAGTCTCGTAGACAGAAGCAGCATGAGAACAAATTATGATCAGCAGGTTTGAAATGGAAACCAGATTAAGTGCAGCATCAACATCAGCATCCACATTATTATTGTCATTGTCATCGTGTAACTGTGGCAACAACATCCTTGCCACAGCCAGCCGTAACAGCAACAACAGCAAACAACAAACAAAAAACAAAGCAATTTTTCATTTTTTGCTTAAAAACGGCGGCAACATTAAAACGAGCGCCGGCGTCGACGCCTGCGTTGCCGTTGGCTGCCCCCAAAAATGAAAATGGCGACCGGGCGCCGGTTAGCAAAAGAAAAACCCAAAATAAAAAAAATTTAAAAACGTACGAAAAAAAATAAAGGACGCACCGGCCAAAAATGCGTTGTTGAAAAATTGCCTCGGAATATGTGTTAACTGCTTTTTAAACTGCCACGAGGACGACGACACGACGACGACAACGTCGCCAGCAGCAGCAGCAGCAACAATAATAACAACAACAACAAACAGCAGCGAAAGGATATATGCATTTTGGCCAGTTGAATTTATCGGCTCGCGATTTATTATTGCACACAAAGTTCACGTTGCAAACAGCTGTTGTTGTTGTTGCCGGCAGGATCATTGACTAAGTGGCTGGATCGCCATTACGCCTGGCGACAACAGCAATAACAACAACAGCAACAACAACAACAACAACAACAACAGAGGAGACGACGACGTTGACGTTGACGTCGCTGCAGCTTTTGAAGGCGTTGCCTATTTGACTGCCTCTGTATGCGTGCATGCATGTGTGCGTGTGTGTGTGTGTGTTGAGTTTTGCACACAAAAAAATGTTGAGCGAAAGTTGAGTTCGCTGTGTGAAGTGACAGACAAGCGAACGGACGAGCAAGCAAAAGGCGAAGGCGCGGCGAAGGCGAATATGTCTGAAGCATAGAGAGCAAAGACTAGAAAACACCTGAAAGCACTCACTGACACACACACACACACACACGCACACACACATATGAAATACACTCAAGCAGCAGCAGCAACCCCAACCCCCGACTATTGGCAGACAGCAAAACCACCCAATGCCCAATGCCTGCGCGCACAGGTGGGGCAGCCAAAGAAGACTGAATGGCAAACTGATGCAAACTGCCACTCACTCAAGCGAAAATAACAAATGGGATTGGTTTTTGCTGATTTTCAACGCACGCACAGCCAACGACGCTGGCAGCGACAGAGAGCACTGAGCAGCGAGCAGCACTCGTAGCAGCGAGCAGCAGCAGCAGCGGCCAAAAACCTATAAGCCGTCTCCTTTTGGCCAAAGCCAAATAAATTTCAAACGAACGAAACGAGCGTTCAGCGAGCGCCAAACGACGTCGTCGTCGTCGTCGTTGCGCAAAAAAGAGTCGACAAAACAAATAGCACAAAAACAAAAACACACACACACACACACAAGCCAAAAAAAAAAGAATAAACGGCAAAAAAACCGAAGCAAAGCAAAACTCGGAGCGAACACAGAGCAGACTAAAGTAGAGGAGAGTGGAGGAGAGCAGAGTAGAGTAGAGTAGCGCAGGCGAAGGCAGATTGTGACAAGTGTGTGTATGACAGAAAAGGCGTACTAACAAATCAGTCATCATCCTTTGCGCTCTGACTGCTTGGGCCCCATTTTGTAGTATGCTCCGCTCACAAGAGCGCGCCTGCGCTCTCGCGGCGCAATTCGCCGCATGCTAGCAGAAGGCAGGCAGGCAGGCAGACACACTCATACACACATACGCACGCATCACAATTCGCCGGAGTCGAATTGTGTTTGTATAGCCATCGCACTCGCACTGCTGGCAAATTTATGAGCCACCGCTTTGTACAACCTTTTTTAATGGCACAATTGTTGCGTCGCCGTCGTCTTTATGCGTGTGTATGTGTGTGTGCGAGTGTACGATCGGGCAGACAGCGGCGTGCAAGCGTGCATGAGCATGATTGACAGTGTGTATTTGCCTTCGAACCGCGTACGACGTGCTTGTGCTTGTGCTGTCTGTGTTGTGTGTTGTGCGAAGCGAGAAGCGAAGCCGAAAACGCCGAAGCCGTCGCCAATCGCCGCAGCCGTTGAGAAAAATTATTATTATTATTACAATTACCATAACCATTACTATTATTATTGCTATTGCATAGCAGTCTATTATTGTTATTGCCGCACAACAATAATAATCACAACAACAACAAATTAAGGACGTCGATTTAAATATCAACTCATCTCGTCTCGTCGCGATCTCCTGGGCCAGCCCATAAGCAAAGGCAAAACAACAAAAATAAATATAAAGAAATTTTCAACAAATATATTAAAAAGCGCGCGCGTTTCGTTGCGGGACGTTACGATCGCTCGTTACGTTACGTTACGCGTTACGGATCAACGTTGACGGACTTTCGTTGTCGACTTTCGTTGCCGTCGCCGTCGCCGCTCCCGTCGCCGCCGCCGTTGCCGTTGCCGCCTCCGTCGCGTAACCGTCGCTTAAACAATAAAATTCCGCGATTTGCAACAATTTCTAAACTTGCACGTTTCTTCAAAAAGAGACTCAAAACTTAACGAAAGAGTGCAGTAAATGCAACTGTAAGCTGTATAAAAGCAGTTAGTTGGTCGATGCGTAAAAAAAAGTTGACAACAAGTTTTTGGTTTTTTGTAGTATATTATAGTATGTAGAAGCAGCTGTGATAAATAGTGCGCATATTATACGAAAGAAGCAAGAAGTATACGAAAAGAAACATACAACAAAACATACAAAGCAAAACAAACAACACAAAAAGATAAACAACATCATCAAAATACAAAATTTGACGAGATCAAAACAAGAAGAAGAAGAACTCCAAGCGAAGAGGAAGAAGAAGCAGCCGCTGCTAAAAAGGCCCCAGCAATGGATTTATGACAACAACAACAAAGCGCGCAAGCAGAGCTGCAAACTATGTTGCTAATACATCAACAACAACAGCAGCAACATCAACAACACCACCAACAACAACAACAACAACAACAACATCACCAGCAACAGCAACAGCAACAACAATTAAGCAGAACAACGGCAACTGTAATGAAAACAAATTGTATACGATTTTTATAAACCGCAAAAGAGCAAAAACAAAAACAAATATAAATAACTACAACAAATTATATGTAAATATTATATAAACATTTATATATATATATGTATATATATGTATATGTATACACAAAACATAAAACAACAACAAAAAGATCTCCCGCTATTAACAACAACAACAACAATAAGAAAATCGCGCGCGTAAATACAACTACAACAACAACAACAACAAATAAATAAATCTAAGCAAAGAATGAAAGCAAGAAAAATCTAAAGCAAAGATTTTAACAAATGTGCCTGTGTTAAAAGAAGAAGAATAAAAAGTAGTAGAAGAAGAAGAAGCAAGAACTACAAAAAAGAGATAGAAAAATATAAAAAAAAAGAAATTACACAAATTCTATTAATATTTTTGTGAGTGTGTCAAAAGAAAACAAAAAAAAAGAGAAAAACAACAAACAAAAAAAATATATATACATATATTAAAGAAGCAACTAAAGCGTAGCAGGAGGCCCCAATCCACAGATCTACACACGAAGATCTCTCCACGACGACAGCAGGGAGGACGACGACGACGACGAGGAGGACGACGACGAGGACGAGGACGCAAGGGACGCGGGCCCCTCGTTGTGTTGTGTTGCGTCGCCAACTGTCGTCTGTACACCACTAAAAGTGGCACAAATCGGGTTAGACGTCGCTCCCAGAGCATTAATGGCTCAGCCTAGGGTAAGTGTTAAACCCATATACCCCACCAAACACCAAATACCAATTACGTATTCAACCCATATATTTACTCAAATCAGCGTCAGAAATGCCATGCACAATATATTTTCCACTGCTCCGCAATCTTTGCGTTTTGGCGACGGCATTTTGGGGGCGACGGCATTTCACATTGCCGAAAAATGCTTTCAAGTTTTTAGCTACATTTTTAACTTTTGTTTTTAGTGCAAATAGTTGAATTTAGAATGTTCAAATAATTATTATTATTGTTACATTTTTTTTATCTTTAAGCAGACAAATTTTGCCTGACAGAATAGTTAATAAATTATATCAAGCACTCGAAATAGTTTCGTATTTTATTGTTTGTTTTTTTGCTTTGCTTTCACAATTTTGACAGTTGAACATTAGTTTGAACTAATTCTAATATTGAATTGAGTATAACAAATGGCATTAAGTGTGGATTTGTTAATTGCAGCAAATAAGTTTTTGCATTTGGATGATAAATTGATGGTTTGTAGATTGTCTTTCGGTAAACGACGGCATTTGGCAATTTTAGACTGGTGGTTTATGTTTATATAGAACATGTCTATATTTATATATATATATATATCTTTATCTATATATGTGCTAAAAATATACATTTTGAGCTAACTCTCAGATTCAAGTCTTTTTGGCGTGAGTAGATTTTTATAGAGTTTCTATCTAAACTATAAAAACAATTAGAGGGGCAAGAATTTTATCAACATGATAATCTTTATGCTCATGTTATATGAGGGAATATACATATGTCTGTATTTTAATGTACTCATAAAAGTACTGTTTTCAAATAGTTTCAAGCGTGACTCCGCTCTATAAAAAAATTATGCTCAAGTTTACATATTGATGTGGAAATGAAAAAAGAAAATATTTGGAAATGTTTTGAAAAAATGTTTCCATAATACAAGTTTAGACAACGAATAGAAAATGTACTTCAAATATTTGCATTGTGTTATGTTTTACAAAATGTTTTCGTGGCAAATGTGTTTTCGAAATTTGTTAACAACTACTTTTGGCCAACAAAGCCATACAACTTTTCAAATACACTCAAATTGTATATTTCAACTTAATATTTAAGCCACTTAATCCAGCTTTATGCCCCAATCTTATTAGTTTGCCAAACACAAACTTCTTGAGACATTCGTCTTTGGCTATATATAAAAAATATTATTATTTTTTATTTTATTTTTAATTAATGACTCTCTACGGCCATCAATAAAATGTTAATCAGCTGACTAAACTGGCCAACTACTTAGCTCTCTTTTCTCTTTGCCAGTTTCTTGAGTGATTTTCCTTTCATTCTTGCTGGCATTATATACCAAGTTTAACTTTATGAACTGATTAACATACAAGTGTGAAACGAACTTGATATTTCTATGGATCGTTAAATCGAGAGCAAATCACAACACAACTGTGTGTTGGTGTGTGTGTGTGTGTGCAGCGTGTAATTAGCATTTGCTTTAAGTAGCTCTATAAAATGCCAGCCTTGTAGATAGGCCTGTATTTTCCTATCGGTAACTCTCTCTCTCTCTCTCTCCCTCTCTATCCCTGGGGAGAGAACAGTTAAAAAAATATAAAAAAAAATAGCTCAAGTTGCCCGCGGGAATTTTCGTGGTGATTTTCATATTTTACTGTGCTACACATAATAAATTGACGCATGTGGCATTTAATATGTGAGGCTCCCGCTTCAAGTGGAGTCTACGATTCTGAATCCGATTCCATCATCATCATCAAATGTGCAAATTCCGGATCCAGGTTGTGTGTGTGTGTGTGTGTGTGTGTGTGTGTGTGTGTGTGTGTGCGTATGTGTTTTTGATGCGGTGCATATAATTTTATTGCACATTGCTGGAGAGAACTGCTGCAATACCAGCAGGAGGAGGGAGTATGAGGAGGAGGGAGTGCGGTCGGTCGGGCGGGCGGCCGGGTGCACATTCATTGAGGGCAACACGCTGTGGTTTTATTATTTACAATTACAATTTCATTTCGTTGCGTTTCGTGTTTTATTTTTACTATAATTTGCACTTTTGTGCGTAAAAAAGGAGAAACAAGCCCAAATGGCCGCAAGCAATTTTTATATATTTAATTTGATTATTTTATGCCGCACAGTTAATGAAAAACCAAAAGAAAAATGAAACACAAAAAGCGAGCAAAACGGCAACGGCAAACTGCAATTTGTGCAGCTGCCACTCACACACACACGCACACACACACAAGCACGCACACACATACCCCGCGTGCACACGCTCGACAACATTCAACATTCAACACAAAAATTGTTTTGGTGTTATTTTAATTTAAAGGTTAACCGCAGCGTAATTTGTGGCATCAAATATAATTCGTCTAGTGCAGCTCGCTGCTGCTGGGGCAAGTAGAAAAATAAAATCGCAAAAATAAATGCGAATAAAAATCAAATAAAATGCAGCAGGACCAGCAGCAGGGGCAGCAAAATGTTGCAGTTGCACTTCTCAGTGCTCAGAGCGTCATTTGTTGTGTTTGCCTCTGCGCCTCTAAAAATGTGCGGCCGTTTTTCGATTTGGCTTTAAATCGTTGCGCTTTTGTGGCTTGCTACACTGCAATTTATATAGGTGTATATGTATATATGTATGTACATCTATTCTACTTGTGAATTGCGCTAATGGCGTCTCTTGCTTTTGTTGCCATGCTCATGTGCTTGCCTGCCGCCTGCCGCCTGCTGCCAAAATTACAAAACTTACCATAAATTGTCTACTTTTCGCAGATGAAAACTATTAAGTGGTAAAAATTCACTAATTGACCAATGCTAATTTATTTGAGAGAAGGTGCTTAAGTAATTTACAATTAAATTAGTATATATATTATACATCTCTTAGTTTAATTTATTATAATTAAGAATTTTTAGTTGCTTCCCATTTAGGATATCAAAGTACCAGGTAATCATAGGCAACATTTAGTTTGATTTATTAGGAAAACTTAATTTGAACGATTTTTAATTCCTGACTTTCAAAAATGCCGATTCAATATTTTTAGATGGGATTAACCTTTCATAGCGCCAGCTGCAACTCAAAATACCAGATAATCAGAGAGAACTTTTTGCTTGATTTATTATAATTATTTCATTAAACAATATTTTAGTGGGTTGTTGCCAAAAAAAATACTGATTAAATAGTCGCAGATGAGGTAAATCGCTCGGTTAACTAGCTGGAATTGAAAGTGCAAGATAAAAAACTATTTATTTGAGTTAAATATTAGTTTATGCAGTAGTTGAATATTTCAGTGAATTAGTTGGCAATATATTAAAGTCGTTAAGCTTTTAATGCAATGGAAATATACAAAGTAGACCAAAAATGCGATAAGAAAAATTAAAGCCATTTGTCAGAAAAAAACAAAGCTTTTATTAGATTAAAAGTAAATTAATTTTTGTTTTTTATTTTCTTCCGTTGTTTTAGTTAATCTAGTACTGGCATCTACAGTTACTTTCCACAATCTCATATCTGACAAACGGTTCTTAAATATTAGCTGCGAGTTCTTCTAACTTTCAGCTCGAATGATTCACCGTTCAACTCCAACAAGAAGTGAAGTACATGAAACACAGTCTCCAATGAGTCATGACTCATATTCGAGTGAAACTCGCAACTTTGCTGTGGTTGTTGTCCGATTCTCGTAATAAACTTGTTACCCAGGACAAAAATTTATAAGCAAATTATGCAATTATGTATAAGCATATTATGCCCGGCTGCATAAGAATTATGCAGTCTCCAAAAGGGAAGCTTCGGTATTGGATACCAGCCACAGCCTGCTCTCCACTCTCCACACTTTACTCTCTCTATCTCTCTCTCTCTCTCTCTGAGTCTGAGTTTGACTCCTTGGTTGGTTATAATTTTTTTTTTTCGTGTGCTAAAGAGCTTCATGTTTAATGATCAAATTGCGTGCCTCGTTTGGTGCCTGGTGCGTTGTTATTGTTGTTGTTGTTGTTGTCAAGTTGCCAAGTTGCCGAGTTGCCGTTTGGCTGTTGTGGAAGTGTTTTCATTAGTTTCATTTCTTTTTACATTTGCGCGCTCAAATCGTCTTTAAATTTTTTGTTTAGTTGAAAAATATTTCGCACAATGTAATTTCCCCTCAACATTAGCGCTAAGCGAGCGTTAATTTTTTTTCGTTTTTTTTTTGGGGCAAGCTAAGTGAATTCCATTACAGCCTTTTTGACTTACAGCAAGAAAGAGTTTAGCCAAAGAAATGTCTATCAACTAACTGATACAAGTTGTTGCTTTTGGTATGTGGGCCCAGCAAACAACGAAAAAGACGTGGAAAATCATTTAGACAAGTTGCACGCCGCTCATTAAATTAAATGAGCCATCAGCACGCAATTTATTTTAGTATTTTTGAGTAACTTTTGCCATGGCAGACGCAGACGCAAACGCAAACGCAGACGACGCATCCACAGCGCGACTCCAACGTTTCTACTTGCCACAGTTCGACTCCGCATTTTTGTTGTTATATTTGGTTGGTATTGTTGCTTTTGTTGTTGTTGTTGTTGTTGTTGCTGAGGGCAGCCAATTTAATTAAATAGACGCCGCGTGCGCTGTTCAAAATGTTGATAGAAAATGTGAGATAATATTAAAAGTTGTTTCTTAAATATACATATATATATATTTAGAAATTAATAAAATGTATATTCAGATACAGATACCGCAGACCTCCAGTCGAGTGCCTTGAAAACGTGTCTGTGGCGGCAAATCTTTAAATGATATACAAAATATTAACGCATTGTATCTATCCATCTCTCTACGTATACAGCTCATATGTATATGTTTCAAGCAACTGACCAATTTAATTTGTATAAAATTTGGGTAGTATGCGTATGCAAAGTGGTTAAACATACCCTAATGACAATAAGAGGCAGAAGCAAGCATCTGCGACTCCATTAAGTATACATCTATGTAAATATATATTGCTGATGAGATTTGTACGATCAGCAGTATATCAGTGATCCATTAGAGCTAGGAATTTCTAGTATACCACCGATAATATCAGCATTTAAATCTACAATTCCAGATGGCATATATAATCTTCCAATAGAGGCATATTTTTGAGCAACTTTCATTAATTCACAAATTGTTTTGGAAACACCCAAATATATTTTGATATTACACAAAAAACTTCTATTATCAGCTGGCGCAATCGTACATTTCTGCCCAGCAGCAGTGCCCCTATCCCTATGTATGTGTATATGTGTGTATATATATATATATATATATATATATGTTTAAATATGCAAAAATATTGTAAGCATGCGTTTGTCGCAAGCCGCTGATTTAAGTTTCGGTTTTTTGGGAATAAAAACATGCGTTGCCCACGATTTATTTTTGGGCACCCTTAAGAGCCCTTCAGTTAGCCATAAAACACACTTGCGTAATTACATTTGAAACATTTGAGTGGGCCAAATTAGAAACAGCTTTCTCACATGTTCTCTTCGCATTTATAAAATTGCTGAATAAATTATTAACATAAAGCGAACTATTAGCAAATCGATCTTTCAATCTCGGAAAAAGCTAGTTTTAATATGGAATTTCAATTATTATTACAAATGTTGATTAGTCAAGTCTAAGAAAGGTAGAAAATGTGTCCAACTTTTGTTGTTGTTTATTGTTTATTGTTGTTTATTATTTCTGCGCGGCTGCTTTTAATTTAATAAATGCGCGCACTGACGTCATTTTTGGATTTTTATTTTATTTATTTGTATTTTGATTTTTTGCTTTTTCATAAAGGCTAAAAAACCAAGAATTTTTGCTTGTTGGTGGTGTCGCGATGTGTTTTGTGTAGTCGATGCTTTAAATTTAGCAAAACCGATTGTGTTATATATATATATATATATGTATGTATGTATATATATATACATATATTTTTTTGTGTTTGCTGCTTTGTTTTTGAACATCAATTCAAACTTCAGAAATAAATAAGCGAGTGGCGAGGCATTTAAATAAAAATTTTGTATTTTTTAGACATAAATTTTGTATGTCTTATTATTTGGACTTGTTGTTGTTGTTTTTTGTTTGTTGTGCCGAATATTATTATTATTGGTCGTAATAATAGTACCAATAAAAGCGAGCGTGTTCTCGCATCGACTGCAACTGTAAATTAAAACAACGCCAAAGCACGCAACAAAAATTAATTGTCTAACACCAAATAAACTATACAAAAACAAAAAAAAGAAGAAAAATAATAATAAAACTGGGCGTGTGCCCAGCTTAATGAAATACTCCGTACGGGCGACGGGACTACGGCTTACTCCAAAAATACACACACACATTCACACACACATTGCCTGGGCACACCTACAATTCCAATACCAATTCCAATTCCAATTCCGAACCCACTTTCAACAGCAAAGACATGGCTCAGGGTCGCCTGTGGCTCGTTCTGCGGTTCGTCTGCTAATTAAGCAAGCAAAATTAAATATAAAACAACAAAAAAAAAAAAAATGTTGAAAACGAAACAAATTCAAATACAACATGATAAACAATTAATTTTGATTAGGCGGCAATTAAGAAATGTGAAAGAATGAAAAGCAAAAGTGTTGCCGTTGCCCGAATAAGAAATCAATAATGCCAGGCCAGCATTTTTCCTATATGCACAACTCGACATTTATGTATATGGAGCATAGTCACACACACACACATACACACGCACACACACAGATACGTGTCGAGAGTTTAAGGGCTTGCTAAAATGGCGGCCATTGTCACCATACACACACACAGGCAGGCAGGCAGGCAGACAGACAGACAGACAGACAGACACACAGTCGCACCTATAATTCTTGCAGTCTGGCGCTGGTCAGTTTTAGGCGCCGTTAGATAAAATCCTCCCCCCGCAATCTAAACAACAACAACTGCCGCCTAAGCTGACCACCTAAACACCCCTCGCTCTCTCTCTCTCTATCCCTCTCTCTCTTTCTGTCTCTTTCTATTTTTGCATATGTGTCGCTGCATTTGGCTACAGTTTTGCAGTTTCAAGTTCAGGCCAAAAATGTTTGCTACAAATGTTTTTTCGGTTTAGTTTTGGCCGCCCACTTTTTTGGTTGCAACCCGAACGTTGACATATGCAAGTAAGCATGCGTGTGTGTGTGTGTTTGTTTGTTTGTGCGTGTGTGTGTGTAACAGCTATTACAACATAACAACAACAACAAGTTGCAGCTGGAGCTGACTTAAAGTGCTGCCACAAATTTTTGTAGCATTTAAAGTCAATGTTTGAGTCGAGTAAGTTGTCGTTGTTGCTGTTGTTGTTATTATTGTGGGCTCGATGACTTAATGTCTCGCAATCACGACAAAAACACACACACACACACACACAACACACACACCTATATACACATAATAACGAAAACAAGGACAAGAGCACCCACTCGGCAAACGTGGACTGAAAACTCTCTCGAAGCTATGGCTGCTTGTCCTGTTGTTGTTGGCCATGTGATTGCTGCGCCTGTCACTGACAGCTAGCGAACCTGCCCCTTATCCCTGCTCCCCTCCCCCGCCCACTCAGCGGGCCGGCATTGTCATTGCGAGAGCTTGCCCGCAAATACATAAATTTTTGAAGGATTTCGGCGCTGAACTTGTCAAAATCAGACGACTACGACGACAACAGAGTCATGTTTACTGTTATATGTTCGACGTCTATCTCTGTGGGTTATATTGATTCACCACAGAGAGCAGAGCAAAGCAGAGCAGGGCAGAGCAGAGCAGAGCAGAGCAGAGCGGAGCGGAGCGGAGAGTGGAGACATGGGCAGTGGAGGAGTATGGGTGTATTTTGGTGGATTGGCAGAGCTTGCTTCAACAAGGTCATTGGCTTTGGGTTTTGAGCCCGCAGCTGATCATCAATCAAATCGAGGGAAAGCCTTAAGACTGCCTGTGTGTGTGTGTGTGTGTGTGTGTGTGTCTTAAGTGTGTTTGCCTGTTCGATTTTTGGCGCGTTCAGTTACAAAAATCAAAAAACAAAAGCAACAAAAACCAGGGGGGCAACTGCTGCTGCTGCTGCTGCTGCTCAATTCCCACATTACTTATGTACAAGTACAAATTGTGGTAATTTTCAGAGATCTCTTTGTTGCTGATTTTGTTTGTTGTTTGGCTTTGGCTCTTTGCTTTTGTTTTGTGCTGTGTGTGTTTTTTTTTTTGTTGTTTTGGTTTTCTTCTTTTTTTATTTTTTGTGTTTTTTTTTTTTGGTGCTCCACAATTTCCTCATTTCTAAAAGCAACCGTTGCCTGCGCCGACTTCGCGATATTCATTCGCTTGGCAGTGCCACCAACACTAAAATTAGCATAACAACTTTATAGTTTAACTGCTCGAGTGCTTGGTCGGGTCTGCTCTGCTCTGCTCTGGTCTTGGTCTGGTCTGGCCTGGCCTGGCCTGGCCCGGCCCGGCCTGCTCCGTCTCCAGCGCTGTCGCGTTCTTTGGCCTGCCACTGATCCGGTCTGGCTGTATCTATAAGTTTGTATCTGGCATGCATATGTACACTGCATACAGACGCCAACACCAACCAGACGGAGTGACAAAAAATAAAAAAAAAATACAGAAATAAAGACTGAACGGAACAAAACTCGATTTGTGGCTGCGCCTCCGCGGAGAGGAGCTGCACAGTAACTAATCTGTTGTGTGTATCTAAAGGATTGCAGCAAGCCAAATGACAAAAGGTCTTGGTACACTTTTTATTCTCTACTCTTTTGCAGGTGGCAGCCGCCCCACAAACAAAGGCTGACAACAGCAGCTGCTGCCACACTCGAAAAAGAGGGGAGGGCCACAGCCATTGATAGACCCATTTCAAAAAGCAAACACTCACACACACACACTCACACACCTATAGTCAGGTGCAAATCCTGGCCAAGTCAAGAGCCACTTCTTCTCTCCCAAATGCCAAACCCACAAGTCGCCAAGCGTCACTCAGTCAATTGCTCATTTAGTGTCAAAGATTTTTCCAAGCCGATAACAACACACACACACACACACACAGAGAGACATACACAGAGGCAGCAAAAAGTGCCATCATTTCTTGTCGCTGCACAAAAATCTTGTCAACTTGCTGCGCCTCAGCGCTACAGCGACAGCTTGAGGCACAGCTCCTCAGCTCCAAAATTATGCAGTGTGAAGCGGCGACGACGACGACGACGACGCCACTTGAGTATAAAAATGATAAAAATCTTACACAAAAACCTACAACAACAACAACAACAACTACAAAAACAGCAATCACAATCACAAAAGGCAGTAATCACAGTAGGCAGCAGCGGCAGCAGCAGCAGCAGCGGAGAGCAGCCGTGCTGAACTTTAAAAAAATATTTGTGTGTGTTTTGTTGCCGTTTGTGTTGCATACGAGAAACCAGTTTGCAATTGCGAGCGAGACGCAGCTAGTTCGCTCACTCATTCACACACACACACACACACACATTGAAACAGATTAACTGATAACATTAAAAAATACTTTTTTTTTTGTTTTTGGTTTGGTTTGGGAGGGGGGTCTGCTTAACTGTTTTGTTTCTGCTGCTGATTTTGGCGCTTAATTAATATGCAAAAAACGTTGGAAAGCAAAGAAGCAACGACAACAACAATCAGCTAAAGACAATTATATCTGTACACACATAGATATACAGATATATAGATATATAGATATACAGATATCTATATATAATGCCGCAGTCAAAGTAATCACAAGGTCAAACACAATGCGAAGCGCTTTTTTTTTGTTTCTTTTTGGTTGACGTGCTTGGAAATAATATGCATATAGTATTTATAAATTATGCAGGTACAATTTATAGCTGACTCTGAGAAATATAGATACATATAAGTATATATATATATAGCTTTCGTTCACGTTTCTAAAATGCTCATTCTCGACTCTGGTCTCTATCTTGTTTACAGTATGACGATGGCCTGCATGGCTACGGCATGGACTCTGGCGCCGCGGCCGCGGCGATGTATGATCCACATGTCGGCCATCGGCCGCCGGGACTGCAAGGCCTCCCCTCGCACCACTCACCGCACATGACGCACGCCGCGGCAGCGGCCACAGTTGGGATGCACGGCTACCATTCGGGGGCCGGGGCGCATGGTACACCTAGTCATGTATCACCGGTTGCTAATCACCTAATGAGCGCAATACCCGAGGTACACAAACGTGATAAGGATGCGATTTATGAGTAAGTAAACGCCAAATATCTATACACACGCACAATACATACATACATACATACATACATACAAGTACATATTTATTCCAACCACGAAAAGTCTTTCAAATCAACTGGAGCAGAGAGCACTACTTTAAGTAGTGCTGTGCGCTGTGAATGAACTAGTTTTGCGATAAGCTCAGATCATAAAATGTGCTCGTTGCTCATTCATAAATTGGATTAAAGTCGATCGAACAAATCGAAGTGATTAGCAAATCTAACTGTTATTCTAGCTGAACCCAACATGGATCATGCGTCTATATTGCAGATGGACATGAGAGTCATATAGTCTGATATCTGGCATAAGCTTCATTTAAATTACTCATTCATTAAATTCTACTCTTCGATTGATTCTATCATTTTTTTTTTGGAGTTCATCTGTTGAATGACAAATTGAATTTTGAATGTTTAAACCTCCTCCAACCTAAGGACGCCATCAATTTTTGGCTGATAATCAGCCAACACACATATTGAATACCAATTTGTTGCGGCGATCGATCCCTGGGCAGAACCACCTGTTGCAAGTCTGTTCGCACCTTTCCTTACCCAAAAAAAAAAAGAAGGAAGAAAGCGAAGATATTCGAGGCGAGGGAGTAACATAAATTTAACGCACACGCGACTTAATGCTCCTGATCCTTGAGCAGGGGCAACAAAAAAATCAAATGGTTTTTTTTTATGCTCTTATAATTGGGCGTGACCTTCTGTGTTTTGCGCAAAATACAAAATTATGGGTTTCCTTTTTGGCAACAAAATTTCATGTTTAATGTGTGCGGCTGCTGCTGTTCTTGTTGTTGTTGTTGTTGTTGTGCGGGGGGTGTGGCGAGTGTTTAGTGGCAGCAACACGGCAACATGGACGTGCTTAGGCATTAGGGAGCTGTCCATGCCACAATGCAGACTGTTATTGTTGCTGCGGCTTGGTGTTAATTTGCCAAAATGTGGCTTCGGTTTGAGTTTGTTTTTTCTAACCCGATCGTGTCATTCTGCTTTTTGCCGTTTGCGTGTCCTGCACGCAGCAGCTTTTAGCAACTGCCAATTTTCATGTGTTGCAACTGGCCAGCGATGAGGCCAGGCACACACAGTGACATGAGACAGCTGCTTGAATCATGTTTGTCTGTTGTTTGGCTTGCATTGTTTTTTTTTGTTTGTTTGTTTTTTTTGGTTTTTTTGCGCATTTTAATAAGCAAATATTTGATGGTTTTTGTGTGTGCTGCAATTTTATGAATGAGTTGAGTTTTGAGTCCGGTCATCAATCAGCTGTTGTTGGTTTAATCATCCTCATCCATGTCCACATCCACAACCACATCCACGACTCAAGTGTGTGAGCAAACATGGCGCATGACTTCATTAGCACACTTTTTGGCTTTAAGGTTTTGCCACCTGCAATCGACTGTAAATAAAACTCGAAAATGCGCATCTTATTTGTACAATTGACACCTTGAAATCAGGCAGACAGGCAGACAGACAGACGCAAATAATAATAACAATAAGAAATAAAATGTGGAGAAAAAAGAGCAGCCGCTTCAATAAAAATGAACATGCGCAGAACTCTCTTAACACCTTCTCGAGTGGAGTGCAGCAACAACAACTTCAGCTGCCTGTCACAAATGCCAAGTCATGGCAAATGAGTGCACACTTTTTGTTGCTGCTTTGGTCCGATCCTGGCCTGGAAATGAAATGGAAAATGTTTGGGGAATGGGAATGGGAATGGGTATGAAAACTCTGCTGCGCGCGCACTCGACTGTAAAAAAGTGCAGGGGCGCAGGGGAACCGGAGAGAGTGAGTTAAGGAGGAGTTGAGAGGGGGGGTTTCGGGCCATGGTCCGCTTATTAATAGTTGTTAAGCGCAGGGCTACACCCTCACCAAATGAGATATGCATTGGTCAATGGTCAGTTGTGCCATCTAATGGCCAAATGAAGTGTCTGGGCAGGGCACAACAAGGAACAACCGCCCCGACTCGACCGGCTCTGTTTCTGGCTCTTTGCCTAATTTTGTTCAGGTGCAATTTGTGTTTGGAGCGTGAAGAGCAGTTAACAACAATAAAACGAAAACGAGAGAAACAGAAACAGAAACTGAAACAGAGAAACGGAGAAACAACAACAAAAAATGGTCAAATCATGCATAGTTGCTGAACTAATCCGTCAAAATGTGTAGGGTCAGGTCACAAGCGGAGGGATTATATGTAGATGTGGATGTGGATGTGGATGGTTGTTTCTTTCCTCTCTCTCTCCTCTCTGTTGCCTTATGCCTTATAATGAAACGAACCAGCTGCTGTTCATTTGCATGGCAGGAAATAGTTAAAAACAGTCAGGCATACACTGACAAAAAACAATTATGATAAAATTGTTTTTCTTCTTCAGCTTGGTGAAATGTTTAATTTAAACAGAGCGAAACTTTGTGAACAGAATAATACAAAAAATAATTTGAATTAAAATAGAGATTAGCGCTCCAATATAAAGCAAGCTTTGAAAATCTTAACTCTAATTTTAAAAAGATTTAAAAATAATTAAAATTCCATTAAATGAAAATAAATTCAAAAATAACCAAAAAAAAATGTATTAAATAAATAAATGATTAGATACATAAATAAAAATAAGAAACAAATATCGAATACAAAATAAACAATGAATAACAAATAATAAATTAAAAAGTAATAATTAATAAAAAAAATAGATAATGAAATAGGGATTATCATGATTATTGATAAATTGATTGATAAATTTCACATGAATAATTTCTTTCTCAATTTTTTTGTTGCAGACATCCGCTATTCCCGCTCTTGGCGCTAATATTCGAGAAATGCGAATTGGCCACATGTACGCCGAGGGAGCCTGGCGTGCAAGGTGGCGATGTTTGTTCGTCGGAATCGTTTAACGAGGATATTGCAATGTTCAGTAAACAGGTAAGTCGCTCAGCAGTATGAGGCAGAAGCTAAAGGAGCAGCAGCAGCAGCAGCAGCAGCAGTGGCAGCATCGGCAGCAACTGATATGAAGAGCTATCTGTGCTGCTGCTGCTGCTGCTGCTGTGCTGTTGTTGATTTTGGGGCGTAATTGGAGCTGTGCCACATGTGCCACATGCGGCACATGCAACACAGCACAGACGACAACTCGAAATCGCGGCACACGAGTCTAACGAAGCAAGCCGTTAAATGATCGGATTACATAGCACGCCAAGAGTTTGTCTCTCTCTCTCTCTCTCTCTCTCTAACATTCTCGGTCTCGCTGTGGCTCTGTCTCTCATTCAAGTGGCAACATATGTCACAAATATGCGCTTCCCTTTCCTTGAGAGCCGCCCAAAAGCTGAGCTCATAAAAACCCAATGCGAATACTTTTTGCCACACTGACATTTAAATAATTTACGATGTTTTAACATACAAATTATAATGTTGCAAGTCGTTGGCATTCTCCCCCCCCCTTCCCTTCCTTGCACAACACATCACATCCTGGTGCAGCACTTCGCTCTTCCTGCTGTTTCTCCCCTCTCTGGCGTGCTGCTATTTTTATGAACGAGATCGCATTAAATACACACAGCACACCAGACGCTTACTCACAGGGCAGAACTTATGGCTCCATCTAGAGATTTTCTTGTCGGCGACATTTTTGGCGTGCCAAAAAAAAAAAAACAAAACAACAAAAATTAAAAGAGCAACACCAACAACAACAGCAACGACTGCAAAAGACGCCCACTTTGGTTGTTGGCCAGTTGAATTTTGTTCGCACAAATACAACAACAAAAAAAAAATGATGTTTTTATTTATGGTCCATTTGGAATTTTGACAGGCCTGCCATGGGTAATAAAACCAGCAGCAACAGCAACAACAGCATTCACATTTATCAAGATACGTTTTAGGTCCTTTCCTGGCTAGGTGTTGTTGTTGTTGTTGCTGTTGCTGTTGTTGTTATCCAAAATGATTTGTTGCCTTTTGTTGTTATTGTTGTTGTACTTCGGCGCGAGATTTTGATGAACTTTTGTCAAATTGACAATGAAATGCCAATAAAGTTGAAGCAGCTGTCTTGAATTATGGTCTGTTAGCAGCGCATATCTAGCTAAAGCCACAGAAGATTAAATATTAATCTTCATATAAATCCATAATACACATCTAAACTTTTAATTGACCGTCCCTGCCCTGGCATAAAACATAATTTTGTCTAATCAGAATTTATTAGTTGTCACCTGAACATTTTACTTCGCACTTTGCTCTGCGAATAATCAACCACATCAGCAACCAAATGCAGATAGAGCAACAGATGCAGATGCAGATGCAGAAGCAGATACGGATTCAGATACAAATACAGACACAGATACAGATACAGATACAGACACCACCGTCAAATTAGTTGTCGCTTGCATTTCATGTGATTTGATTTGAATTCATTTCTTCTTAGTTGGCTACTAAATTGACGTTGCTGCTGCTGCTGCTGCTGCTGCTTGCCTGCCTGCCTGCCTGCTGCCGCCTGCTTCGGGGTCGTTGTTGTCTGTTGCCATCTTCTGCTTGGGCTGACAAAAATAACTCAAAAATGTCATTCGCCCATCGAATTTTAACAAACGAGCCGAGCAGAGGCAGAGTGGCAAGCACTTTGGCAGGGGCAGCGAGAGAAGGAGAGAGAGAGAGAGAGTGCCAAGTCTGCCAAGACATGGGCGCTAAAAATATGTGTGGCGATACTTTTTTAGCTTGCCCCACTGTCGATGCATTTTATATAGAGATAGTTTGCATCTAGATACAGCCAGATATATATATATATATATACATATATATATATATATATAAATATATATATATTTGTTCGTATACAGATGTAGATTCACTTCATTTTGACTAAGCAACTGCGTAAAACGCGCCAACGCCAACGCCACAAATCGAGATCGGACACAAGGGAAAGAAGAAGAAAGGGGGGAGGGGTGTTTTGGGGGGTAGAATAAAGATCGAGATCTCAACAATTTGAACGGTCGGCGCACTCTTCGTATCGTTTGGCATATATAGTTAGTCGGGTGTCTTTTGGTGTTGGCGCTGCTAATGATGCAGCTAAGGAAACGCTTTATAATTTCTCTTTAAAAGCAGCTGAAGAAATATATACAACAAAAAATTAAAATACAAAAATATATATATAAGTATGCATATATATATATATATAAAATATTTATATGTATGTACTTTATAAATAAGCAACAAAAGCTGAAGATGTTGTTGCTCCCAAAGCGACAACGCGCTTTATGTCTGTCTGTCTGTCTGTGGTTGTTGTTGTAGTTGTAGTTGTTGCCGTTGATTTCTCCCCAAACAGAAATTGCTTAATGTGCTGCAGCCTTTGTGTCCACACCACAGACTCTTGTTGTATGTGGCCCTCTTCTGTGGCAAAGACAAAGAAATCGCCCCCCGAAAAAAGTCTGCCCCATGCTGATTGCCCAAATAATTTTTATGATTTCATTTTAAGTAATTTTTAATGAAAATCAGTCGTCGCAATGGGTTGCAAGTAACTTTTGCCTGCCTGTCTGCCTGTCTGCTTCTCAGTCTGTCTGTCTTTCAGTCTCTCTGTCTGTTTGTCAACTGACAACTTTTTGGCGTTTTGGCTAATAGTTTGTACATGCGATGAGTTGATTTTTGTTTGGCGTTGACAACGCTGCTCCATTGTCTTGTTCTTGTTCTTGTTTTGGCTGATCATCTGGTTGATGTTCTTGTTGTTGTTGTTGTTGCTGTTGTTGCAGATTGCAACCATGCGTGCTGCAGCAGTGCCTGCTTCTAAGTAGTTGGCTCCTCTACACACACACACACACACACAAACACACACGCTTACAGAAAGCCGTACTATGTTTGGGGGCTGTCTGTTTTGGCATGATGATTAATGAAGTGCGGGTAAAATGATGATGATGATGCCCGTTGCTGTTGCTGTTGCTGCCCGATGTTGATGATATTTTTTTTCTCTCTCTGTCATTGCTGTTTTCCATATGAACACAACACGAAACTGTTTTCTGTTGTCTGTTGTTGTTGTTGTTGGAAGTGGCATGCCTTGCCGCACTGTCCTTGACATTATACTTATGGCAAAAAGATTGAAGCTACATCTGTCACAACATTGACACAGCCAGAGCCAACTTTCTACTACTATACTAGACCTATAACTCACTATAACTCAAGACCAAAAACCAAGCCATGAAAATTGTTGGAAGAAACGCCTCTGGGCCGCTGACTCTGGATTAGCAGGCAGGGCAGGCAAACAGGCAGGTAGATGGCCAAAAAAAAAAAACACAAAAACAAAAAAACAGAAAAACCCGAACAGGTTAAGCGTTAATACCAATCAATGTCTTGGCCTATGGCTGGGCCAACAACAACAGCAACAGCAACGCTTGTACAAAAGCAATTTAATGTGCCCCGTTCCCGGATTCGCTTTTCCCAACATTCGGTTTTTGTTTTCGTAAATTGCATTTTCTGATTTCGAACGAAACGAAAACCAAAAGAAAGATACACAGATGCACAGATTTCAGTTGTTTTTGTTGTTGTTGTTGTTGTTGCTGTATAGAGAGGCCATAATCAGGTATGAAAGGTTACGCTTGCGCAGTTGTGTATTGTTGTCAGAGAACAGGCAGCAACCAGCAAGCAGCAACCAGCAAGCAGCAAGCAGCCTTGCCAGGCAAAAACAAAACGAGCCTTGGAATGCTCACTTCGGCAATGGAACTGTTGTTCTTCTTGTTGTTTTGTCTGGCATCTCTACGCATTTGCGTGTGCGTCTCTCCATCTCACTCACTCACTCACACACACGCCTGCTGCTCGCCTCTCCTTTTGCTGAAAGGAACTTAATCTCCTTTGTATATATATATATATATATGAATATATTCCCTACTGCCTGCAGTCAGCATCGCAGTCGGAGTCGTCTTCGCTGCCTTGTTTTGTTTTGTTCTTTTAATGATAAAAAAAGAACCTTTGCCTTTTTATTTGGAATTTGGTATTGGTACCTTTTTAATCTCGCCAGCCTGCTCACCTTCCCCCCCCCCCCCCATCTCTCTCTCTCTCTATCTGTCTCTCTCTCTTTCTGCCTCGCTCTGTTTTGCGCTATGCGCAGTTATATTATGAAAGCATTGTTCTTTTTTTTTTTTTTCATTTTGCTCGTGTGCGCAACCCTTAGAGCCAGCGGGTTTTGAATTTCTTGCCAAACAAAAGGCATTTGTTCAACTTGTTAGCCAAAAAAAAAAAAGAAAGCATTGCGAAGGAAAAACGAAAACTGCGAAATGAGCAGCAGCAATTTTGTTCCCGTTTCAGCTACGGATTTGCGCAGCCGCAACTGTTGCCAGGGTGAGCTGAGCAGGCAGCCAGCAAGCATTCTCCGTTTCTCTTTCCCTTTGGCTGGCAAACTGCGCCGCAGCATGCATTTGCACAGCGTGAATTGATTTGGCACAGCCTGCCTGCCACACTGACTGCCACCAGACACAACCACCCACCCGGGGCAACAACAACAACAACAACATTAACGTATATATTTACTTTGCCTTACTTACAAGCTTTACAGCTGCAACCGCATTTTTTTTTTTTTTTTTGATTACACTTGAATTCGTTTTTCTCAACTTTGCAGCGCCGCCCGCGTCTAAAATTTTCGATTTTTCGAATTTTGTTGCTTGTATTCAAATATTTGTTTATGCAACCACTTGGCGCCTTTTAAATGTTATTATTTAGTTTGCTGCTTCTTAAGTCTGTCTGTCTGTCTGTCTGTCTGTCTCTCTCGTTAGACGGTCCGTCAGCATGTCTGATGACTTTCAATATTTGTACAGTAGTTTTTGACCCTTTTTAAACAGCTCTATATATGTGTGTGTACAATACGAAATGGTGCACGCTGCACGCTGCATTTCGTAGATACATTATCGCTGTGTGAGTGCCACATTACTTAGTGTTCCTAATACGTTCATCAAATAGTGGGCCCTAACCCATTAGATTGGAATGCAGACCTTACCTATTTATTTACATAACTATAAGTATACATATATATATATATAGAAATATATATGCATGTATCCACGAATTGAGCTATATGGAACATTTTATTTTTATTTACATAAATATACATATACATTTAGTTGTATTAGTTTATCTCCGAATTGAGCCTAAGCGCTGTAAATTTAGATAGTCGAAAGCCAGCTCAACTATTTGCCACTAATGACAGAAGCCAGTTGGGAATTTTATTGCTCATATGGCAATTACCGTTTAGCTGCGTTCCTTGAGCAGACAGAGAGAGGGACAGAGAAAGAGAGAGAGAGAGAGAGAGAGAGAGAAAGAGAGAGCATTTAAAGTATTTCATTGCGATGCGAGTCTTTCGCAGCGCGCCTTTATTTATGTGCCGTTACTTACGAGCCCCCATGATTTATGTACCGCTCTCGCTGGCCGGGTCTGGCTATATAGACGTGTGTGTGCTAAACGCTTTCAATTAAGAGCAAAAGAAGCGTCGGGCTGATGCCTTGACAAATTGGCCAATGAGTGCTGACAATCGATGGCATATACCCTGTATGTAAATGCTGTAGATGCGGGCATATGAGACTTGATTGACTTGACTTGTCTTGACTTCTTTATTGATGTATGCTCTAAATGCAAGCATTATTTGTGGATTTACTTAATGAAAGAAATAGTCTTTAGATTTTTTTGATTGTTTACTACATACTTTACACATAGGGTATTTATATATTCAGATATATATATATATGTAAAACGATTTGTACTTTGCATATTTTGCGTTGTTATCAGCTTGGTGGAACGCCGGATGTTTGTCCAGGCCTCGGGGCAGACGCCTTCGGCATCCATTAGGCAGTCAGGTACCATTGATATGCGCCACAAGTAGTCAACAAAAGCAACACAAATCTCTACAACATGCCACTGTTGTTGTTGCTGCTGCTGCTGCCGCTGCTGCTGCTGCTGCTGCTTGTTGCTGCTTGTTGCTTTTGGCTGTAACATTCCAATGCAAATATTGACATTCAGAATATTGCTAATGTTTACGCGCTTCTACGCCAGATTGTTAAAAGTATCTGAGCCGGCAGCTACCTCAGTGCGTCGTTTGTTTTGGGTCGTAAAAGGTGGCCAAGTGTCTGCGGCCCATCGACACACTAACAGATACAGATATACATGTTTGTGCCTATGAACATGACGACGAGGGGTATCATAAAATAAAAAAAAAAACTGAAACAAAAACAAAAAAAAAGTAAATCAGTCGGCATGTGGAACTGTCCCATTATAGCGCTATATACATATTTATATATATGCAGACAGATATACGCTCTGCTTTTACTCCGATTGTCACCTCAATTGCCGCATTTTGCTGTTGGAGTTTTTACTACCAATATTGTTCATGTGTTGTACCCATTATAAAGATAAAAACGATGGCTCCGCCAGATCGGGCGCGTTACACATATTTCTCTTGTCTCTGGGCTGGTTTTTTTTTTTCAATGTTTTGTTTATGTTTTGTTTTGGTTTTGTTGGCTTGGTTTGGTTTGGTTTTCTTTTGGTTAAAGGTAATCAGCGACATTAAACAAGCGCTGCAAGAGCATTATCATTATCATGATTATCATTATCAGCATTACGATGATGATCATCATTATCATCAGCAGCAGCAATGCCACAACATCATCAGCTATGCAAATACAATTTTTGGTATTGCATTACAACAAAATTATTGTTCAGCTTTGTGTGTGTGTATGTTTGTGTGTGTTGTGGGCGACTGCAACACAAACTGAGTGGGGGAAGTGGGGGGGAGGTGATGACATTGTGCAAGCTTTTAGGTACTTAACTGTTATTGTTGTGCGTTCCACCATGTGTGTAGGTGCGAGAAATCCGATAGGTTTTCTTGGGACTTTGGTTACACTTGCGTTGAGGTAACTGCAATTTTCAAGTGACTGATTTTGGAAAACAGATGTTTTGCGGCCGGGCACAAGAGCTGACATGAGCAAGAAAAAAAAGATTAAAAACATTAAAATAGATGAGCCTCAAACTTTGACAGCTCTATAAAGTCAGACCCTATCTGTCATCGAATTAAGTCTGAGCCAAACACACAAAGAAGCTTATTTTTGATAAAAAAAAATATGAAATTTAAACATAAATCACTAGAAACAAATCAAGGAAAATACAAAATAAATACGCTTAAAATATTGGTTTTATTTTGAGATTAGCTTTGTTTCATTACCAACTACTTTATTTTTTTATTTTTTATTTTTAAATTGTGTTCTCTATTGCATAGCTCGAGATAAAAACTCGATAACATTTCGACAGCGTCTCCACGCACAGCAATTCGGCAAAAGTTGTGTTCTTTGCTGCTTATGCTTGTTATTGTTGTTGTTGTTGTTGTTGCTGTTGTTGCTGGGTTAATTCGTTTGTCTTGCGTTTGTTTATGATAGCGGACCCGCATGCCAGCGACCGTTTGGGGTTATATGTGGAACTGGGAACTGTTGCCCCCAAGCCCGGCGCCGTCGCAGCACGCAGCGCATCGCATCGCAGCGCAGCGCACAGAAAGTAATAATGAAAATTAGTGTAGCTACTACGTGCAACAATTTAGGCGCCACAGCGCAATGCTCTGCAGATCTCCACAACCCACGCACACACACACACACATAGGCACTCGCACTCACACACACACAGGCACTCGCACACACACACACACGCACACAAAAACCATTAGCTTAGATAAACTAATTAGTGAAACGTGCGCATTGTGAACTAGTTGCAGCTCAAGAGATATTTTTAGTTGCATTTGGGTTTTTTTTTGGTTCGATGACGATGCGTCTGTCTATGCCTAAGGCTGTTATCACTGCAGTTTCTCAAGTGGTTTTTGGTGGTGCGGTTGGTTAATAAGAGGTCAGGAGGAGGCCCGTGGGGGGAGGGGTCGATGGTTACTTTGTTACTACTTGTTGTGTGTGATCGTACATTGTCCGGCAGTTGGGCTACTGTTCGCGCTGATTCCAAAAGTCGACATGGCCGGTTGCATAAATTGCTTTATGGCCGTTTGTTGGGCGCGCTTTATGGCCATTACTCAAGTGCTCAAGACTTTACTCTACACTCACTCGCACACACATACATATACACACATGTTGCTTGGACCCGCCGCTGTCGTCCTCCTTCTGCCTTCACTGGTTTATGGCCAACACAATGCCAGGGCTATAAACGCGGGCGGGCGGACCCGGACGAGCAGCTCCTACCTATTGGCATATCATAAAAAAACAAAAAAAAACAAAAATACTCGGCAAAAACAAATACTTGCCCTGCTCTCTCCCTCTTTGAGGCGTTATTTTTTATGGACTTGAGCTCTTTTGTGGATTGCGTTTCGATTTTTATTTCGGTTTTTAGTGGCTCAAATTTCTATAAATTTATCATGTGAGAAATTAAAAGCAGTTCTGATTGAATCATAATTCCATGTATTTACAGTCTTTATATTTATATATATATATATACATATGTTTATATATATATATATGTGTGTGTGTGTCTGTGGGGTTTTACTTTATGACGTGCGTCTGCTGCTGGCCTTTGTGTTGTTGATAGCACGTGGCCAGGTTGATGAAATGAATTTGATTTGAAAATGCCATACAATTTATGGCCAGGCAGCGATCTTGCTTTGGTTTCGTTGTCGTGTCGTGTTGCGTTGCGTTGTGTTTTCACGTTCCAATGTGTATCTTTTAAACGCCACCGGAACCCGAACTTCAACCCGCAATCCCTTGCTTGTGACTGGCGATTGTATAATTGCATTTATTGGGGCATCATAAAAACGCTTCAAGAGCAGTATCTAAACAGTAGTGATTTTATTTTGTCGCCGTTGCTTGCGAAAATTTATGAGCTGGCCATGTGAAACTGATTAGAATTGTGTGTGTGTTGTGTGTGTCTAGTCAAGAACTTGGACGAAATGACACGCAATTTTCCATATTTTATTTTTAAAGTCAGTTCGCTTCTGTATGTGTGCGTGTGTGTGTGCGTGTGTGTGTGTGCGTGTGTGTATTTTTTCTTTTGGGGTTTCCGCATTGGACACTGCTTGGAAAATTGGAAAATGTGCTTCTTTGCGTTGAGCTATAAATATGAAATTGTCAGCCACAGACGCCCACGCGGCGTTGTTGTTGTTGTTGTTGTTGTTGACAAAATGTTCTCTCTATTCTAGATTTCTACACACTAGAATTTTCATTTTCATTTTCTTTTTCATTTTTATTTCAATTTTCATTGCATGTTGTTGTTGCTGTTGTTGCTGTTGTTGATGTTATTTTCACGCCCGTTGTGTTGGCTTCGGCGTCCTGGCTTATTTATAGACTTGTCTCATGCTGTGTATTTTGCTTGTTGCCAGTGATTTATACATTTTTAAAAACCGCAGCGTAGACAACACAACATTTAACATTTCACTTCATTTTGCCCATTGTGGGACTGCAGCGCTTATCAGTGAATTGAGCTTCGGCTCGTACTAATTACCACTGAGAGAACAACTCCTCTCTCTCTCTCTCTCTCTCGCACTCGCACTCTCTCTATTTCGCTTGCTGTCTCTCTCGGTGGCATTGGGCAGCCATTTTGATTCATCCGAGCAGTGCGTGTGTGCAATATGCCAGTTGCCGCCTGATGTCTCACCCGATCGTTCGCGGCGCGTCGTCTGCCCCCTCCTGCATCTAGAAAGAAACGGCGACCCTCGTGCTTTTCATATCAGCCAGCTAAAGCAAAAGCGCGACCTGGTCGCCAGTCAGCCATCCAAACGTAGAGTTATCATACAAACCAGTTTGACAACTTTACTGGCCACTGCCACAAGCAACTCTATATATATATATATATATATATATGTATATGTGTGTGTGTGTGTGTGTGTGTGTTGGTGTGTGCAACGCCAGCAGCGACCAACCAGCATTTGAAAATGCAACATTAAAGCCAACTGGAAACAACAACTTTGGCACACACAACTTCTTCGCTCCACACGCAACATTTTCATTCTCTCCTCAATGGTTGTGCATTGTTTCTGTTGTTGTTGTTGTTTGCCTCACAATGGGGCGTTTTTCTCATGCCTGATACCCACATGCATAAGTATATCTGCAGATGTCCAACTTGGACTTGAACTCCTTGCCATTGATTCGATCTGCTTGCTTGCTGGCCTGTCGGCTGTCCGCTGTCCGCTGTCCGCCGTCTGCTGTCTGCAACATAGTAATTATTAGTCGTCTATGGCTCAGTTGATTCAAATTGCCGTTACGATACTGGTGAGTGTCAAGTACTCTAGCGTGTCTAGCACTGAGAATTACCAGCTAATTGAAGTCAAATATGGGCAGCTTAAGCCAAATAAATTAAAAAATAGTACAAATATGCGAGAGATCTGGTTCTACAAAATACAGCGTTTCCTGCTTTGATATCTAAACGATTCTTCATCGGACTCTATCGAAAATGAAAAACTAATCTTAAAGAGTTCTCTATAGATAGAATTTTTTCAGACTATTTCACATATTTGGTTGGGCAGTCGGAAATGTTATTTTTTCAAACGATCCTTAATCAGACTGTATCCATAAGGATACTCAAATCAAACCGAAAGAGATCACAGTTCAAAGCAATAACGTTGCTGATCTCTGTAAATCTTTGCAGATTCTATCTGCAGATTTATGGCCTGTTCGCTTTATTGCCGTCTGAACGCTTGTTGTGCAGCCAGCCTTGCACAGTTATTCATTGGGTGGTCTGTGGCCAAAAGAAGAAATACAAAACTAGAAATAAAAGACAGTAATGAACGCAAGTACAAGGTCGACACCATGATCTGAGTCAATATAAAATTTCGCAGCGGGTGTAGCTCTTTTTTTATGTGTTGTTTATCTATGTATAGAAGAACGACCCAAGCTGGGATCTCACAATTCAGTTCAGATGAGTTGAGTTCGGTTCCATATGGCTTGCTATGAGTATGTTTGTAGTTCCGTGAGAGCCAACCGCAACAGCAATCTTCACTAATGGCAATAGCGACAACAGCAACAGCAACAACAGCAACAGCAACAACAGCAACAACAACAATAATAAAATCAACAAATAATTCGCAGCATTTATTTGACCTTCTGTCGCATTTTGGTCGCTCGTCGTCTGTGTGGCCATTTTTGTTATGTGTGTGTTGTCTATTTTATCTAGCCACATATTGCTTTTGTGATTTTTATCTAAGTGTGTGGTTTATTTCTGTTGCCTTTTGCAATAAAAATAAAAATGAAAAAAATAACGAAAAAAGCAACAACAACAACAAAAAAAAAAAGACACGAGAATCACTTTTATGGTCACAGCGAGTCACCTCTGCTCTGATGAGCAACAACAGCAACAGCAAATTTTACGCAAATGTTGCGTTTCCCATGCTGTGTTTTGGTAAGCAGCTTCTTGTTGTTGTTGGTGCTGTTGCTGTTGCTGCCTGGTTTATACTGTAGTATTTTGCTTGCAGAGCGCTTATCGCTTGGACTGTGAGCTGGCATCATAAAACAGCGGCGACACAGGCAAAAACACTGGCGACCTAGTCACGGAGTCGCAATCGGAGCTGCACAGTTGCCACCTGCCTGCTGTGCCTTTCGTCAAGATCCAGCACAGCAGCAGCAGCAGCAGCAGCAGCAACAGCAGCAACAGCTGCCAGTCTTGCTTATGCATATATTTGCAACGATTTGAAAATGCATTTTACTCTTATACTCATCCCGTATTTCTCTCTTTTTCTCTCGCTCGCCGCCTCTCATTTCAGATAAGATCACAGAAACCCTACTATACCGCAGATCCCGAAGTCGATTCACTGGTAAGTAAAAAGACTTAACAAAATGCGACCGGCAACAATGTTGCTGTAGCAAAAAGATCACGGCCTAACCAAGAGAGTGTGTGTGTGTGTGTGTGGTTGTATGATTGTTTGTGTGTTGTTTGTGCCTGTGCGATCACCTTGACCCAAAACAATGACAACAATTGAATAATTTTCTTTTATTTAGAATAAATCACAGTAAATTTAGCCGCAGCCGCAGCAATTTATGAGCATTTGTTTGCTCACTTTTGCGGTTCGCCCGAGTTGTCCGAGCATCCACAGCCAAATCCGCATCCAAAGCGTCATCGGACTAAGTTGTTAAGTCATTTTATTGGACAGCGTTGCCATACATTTTCACTCGCACGCATTTTGATATTTGCATGCGCTCAGGATGGGGCTAAGGAACATCGTAACGGATGGGGAGGGGTTGGCTACGGCAATATAAAAACTAAAAAGCATGGGAGGAGGGTGTGTGGGAGGGGCGGGGGGGAGGAGGGAAGACAACGACCGATGCTCTCAACGTCGACTACAGTATGAAGCAGAACGATTTAATGATGCATATGACATTTTTGCACTCTCTAAATGGGCAGCCTTTGGGTGTGCAAAAGACGACGGCAGCAACAACAGCAGCAGCAACAGCAACAGCAGCAGCAGCAACGTCAGCAACAGCAACAACAATAAACTCGTCGTCGTGCTTGCTTGTGGGTTAGTTAAATGCATTCAGATCTGGGCAGTCGAGAGTCAGAGAGCCCCAAGGCAATGGCAAATGCCATCGAAGCAACCTTGACGGCGATCATGGCGTGATCATCATCATCATCATCATCATCAGCAGCAACATCATGACGTTGTTGTTGTTGCTGTTACATTCAGCTGCTGTTGCTGTTGTTGGAGTACAACAAGTGTACAAAGACTCTTAAGGTACGCTAATCGCTAGTGATGATATCTAATGCCAACAACTAAAAGATCTTTCTGAGCATGTAAAATGTAGCATGCGAGTCAGCAGAAATACAGAAATACAGAAATACCTCAAAGATGTGTATACTATTTGTATATATATATATATTTTGCTAAACAATGAATAAATTCTTCAGATACATCATTGATGCATTGATCAATCTTTCAATTACAAGAACAGTAAAATTAGTAAACACAACATTAATGAAACTGACTTCATAATCAAATGGAAAATTCTCAAGTGGATATGAAACGCGAGGTATTCCTGTAGTTTTTGGTGCACTGTTTAACGTGGCGTGAGTGGCACGGATGAGTCAGAAATCAGAAATCGCATTCCAAGGCAGCTTTTGGAGCGCATGTAAATCAAGACGGAAATACTGCGTGCAAAAAGTGCAAAACGAGCCATGCAATTGGGCTGCACAAATCGCGTCAACGATTGCTGCTGCTGCTGTGGCTGAGGCTGCTTTTGCTGTTGCTGTTGCTGTTGCATATAAAGAAATTAAGGGGCAAAACTAATTTTAATTGCGACTGCATTCGTACAAACTCCAAAGCGGCCTCTGCTTAGTCGTAAATGTGTCACTCACTCACTCACTCAGTCGAGCAGGGGCAACAGCAACTGAGCAACTGAGATGCTGTTGCTGTTGCTTTAGCTGTTGCTGGCGTTTAATGTCGCTGGTTTTATGGCGTATTAGTCGCCAGCAAAACAGCAGCAGAGAAATCTCTGGCGGTGGCCCTAATTTTATGCACTTGCAGATTAGTTTATTAGTTGTAGTACACACTCACGGAATGCCACGCACACACACAGACACACAGACAGCTGGACAGTCTGTTGGCCTCCTCTGATCCGGCCATGGCCGTGTGCGCCTGCGTACTTTGGCCATAAATCATTTTGGCATGCCACCACTCTGTGGTGCCGCTGCTGCCGCTGCTGCTGCTGCTGCTGCTGCTGGACTGAGTGCCCAACGCTCTGGAGAGTTCATGTTTGAACATTTAAAAGTGCATTTAGTAACACTTACTTAAACAAAAAAAAAAAAAAGAAAAGAAAATAATGCTCTTGGTGGTTTGGGCACACAAACACATCTATGCATGCGTGTGCTATAAAAATGTTTATAGCATGTTTTCTATATGTTATTATTTTACTATGCGGTAAAGTTGGCCGCTGCTTGGCACTAAATGAAATTCTTTAAAGTTTTTGCCGGCTGCAGCTGCTGCTGTTGCAAGAACAGCAGTAGCTATAGTAGCACCAGCAGCAGCAGCAGCAGCAACCGATACAACAGCAGCAACAGCGGCAGCCACACCAGTTAGCAGCATCGTAAAAATGTCAAATGTCAAACTGACGTTTTAATTAGCATCTGGTCACCCTAACAGTTGGCGCTCTTGCGATTCATTTGTGTATGCTCTGTGTGTGTGTTGTGTGTGTGTGTGTGTATGGATTATGGTGTGTGCATTTGGTTGGTTCCGGGGCGTCAAACGATTTGTTTGGCAGCACTCTTTATGGCTATGAATTTTATTATTATTTGTGATATGCATAACTCATGTTTCCCTTCTCTCTCTCTCTCTCTCTCTTCCCTTCTCTTTCTATGTCGCTCTCTTTGCAGATGGTGCAAGCAATACAAGTGCTTCGGTTTCACCTTTTAGAGTTAGAAAAAGTAAGTAAACATTGATTAAGTACTTAAGTATTAAACATTAAAGCTAATCTTAAAGGCATTGCAATACGTTCGAGGTTATTAAGTGGCAAATGAAACATTAAAAGAAAATTATTGTTCACTTCAACTTGGATGTAAAGAAAGTGTTGTTTATCAGCTTGACGTGCTTACATGATTAAAAACTTAATCTTTAATCTTTGGCATGCAGTGCAATCTGTGCAAATTGTAATGCTCATTTCTTGGCCATCATCGAACAACGTGCTGCTGCTGCAAAAAAAACCCAACCGTCATGCAATTAACTGTTAGCCAAGCAACGAACATTTATCACCAACCCCAACGACCACCCATAAAACCCATAAATCAATAGCACAAAAAAAAAAAAATATTATAAAAAAATCAAGCTCAAGTGCGCTTCAGTCAAGACTAACAGATACTCTCTAACTCGTACATCACTTATTTAGATTTGAACATTTAGTAATCAATAGCAAATTGGCTTGCTGATTTATTGATTGTGCGCCGATTACACATAAGAGTCTCTCAGCGACTGCCCAAGCTTAAGTATGGTGCGTGCATGCCCGTTAGAAGTTGGCTGCATAGGGTATAGGAAAAAAATAAATAAAACATAGTTGCCAACATTTGTGTTGACATTTTATTGAGCTTGTATGCCTGGTCCAAGTGGAGACAACGCGGACACTCACAGCTTGTGGTCATATCTCTCTGGCAAATGTCTAAATTAAAGCACAACAGCAGCGACAACTGTGGTGCAGCTGGCCGTGGCCAAAACTTGCATTAATTGCCAATCAAAATTGTAACATGTGAAAACCGCTTGCATAGCTTTAGATATAGATAATGAGCCCAGAAAATGCGGACCGACAGGATGTGTGACATAGCATTTACAAAATACGAGATATGAGAGACCGAACGGAGCACAAACATTTGTCGCTGTCGTTTGAGGTGGGTTGCGGTGGGTTGGGGTGCGTTTGTTGTGTTTGCTGTGTCTGTTGTGTCTGTTGTGTTTGCCTGAGCAGGTGGCTTGTCCAAGATACAACAAACAACATGATATATTTGCATTCGGAGTTGCCGCACAATGCAGCGCATTCATTTGCGGCGCTGCTTTTGTTCTTAATTCATGAGGTGTGGATGACCCCCTGCCACCCCCACCCTCTGCTCACAGATATATAAATAATTTTGGGAATGCAGCAACAAGCAAACACCTACTTTATTATTGGACACACTTTATAGTCTAAATGGAAAAATTACAGGTTGCCTAATTTGTTTTAATTTCAAATAATATGCAAGAGTTTGACTAGCTGGCTAGCTGGCTGGCTGGCTATCGTTTGCTTGGCTTGGGTGCGTGTGTGTCGGCGTCTGTCTTAATGGAAGTTGTTCCTCAACGTGGTCGTAATTAATGCCTGCGCCCTGCCCTGCCCTCCCCTCCCCAACCCAACCCTACCCACTCCAATCCGTCCCTTGTCCACGGCTGCGCTGCTGTGCCAAGAAAATTAATTAGGCAAATGCGCAGCGAAGCGTGGAGCGTCCGAGACTCAGACTCAGAGACTCGAGCTGAAGCCCAAAAACCGAAGCAGCTAAAGCCCGGCTTTGAGCTAAACCCGTCATCATTTTTTTTTCTGTTTTTTTTTTTTTGGTTGTTGTTTTTGTGTTCTTTTTTCTGCTTCTTATTTTTTTCAATTAAGTCTTAAGTAAGAAATTATGCAAAACATTATAAAAAACAACAAGCAACAACAATAAGAACGAAACGTTCAAAGAATACGTAGCTGAGCCCTTACGGGCCTTGAGAAATGTGGTTTAGGCCCCCAAAAAGTCGAAAGTCATTTATAGTTGTGTGTGCGATTGGAAATGGGACTTGTCTCTGGTATTGGACTAATGACACACGGCCAGCAAATGACAAATACGTACAACAAAAGTCAATCAATGTGCAATTAGCCTTAGCCAATCTTAATTACCATTGGGGCAAAAGCGTCGCTTTCTATTGAATGTAGTGCAGTAAGCCAACTCGAGTCAGTCAGTCAGTCAGTCAGTCAGTCAGTCAGTCAGTCAGTCAGTCAGTCAGTGAGTGAGATCGGTTTGTCAGTCATTCAGTCATCCATTCCAGCCAGCTGCAATTTGTTGCAAGCGGCACCCTGTATAACAACGTCGAGAATAGTGTAGCAGTGGAAGCGAACGAGATCTTTATCATCATCACACACAGAACAGCTCACACAGCCCACGACAGGTTTTTGTTTTGTCATTTGTCACTCACACAGCTTGCGACACACACGAACCACGACGAGCCAACAATCGGCAACAACAATCCAACAGCCAACAATCGGCACAAAAGAACTGTAGCAACTTGTACAAAAAACAAACAGCAACATCAGCACAAGCAGCAACAGCAACAGCAGCAGCAGCAGCAGTAGCAGCAACAAATATACAATTCATTTATATGCAGCCAACAAAATGCAGCGGGCGTTTTTGGTGTATAAAATAAATAAAAATACAAGCAAAAAAAAAATAAATAAAAAAATCCAAAATAATACTTAAATAAAATGTGCGGGCTGGACGCTCAAAAAGCATTGATATTGGTTTATATGTATATATATATCTATATATATATATTGTATATATATTGTATATCTGTATCTGTGCATATTTGTTGCTGCTGCTAAAAACAACACACAGAATCAGTTAAAAAGACGTTTCAAGACTTGTGTCTGTCAAAACTGGTTTGCCAGCCCCAAGTGCCCAGTCCTCACTCAGCTCACAGCACTCAGTTCTCAGTGTTCCCAGCCAGCACGGACAATTCTCGTCACAGAGTCACATGCAAAAAAAAAAAAAAAAAAAAAAACACTCAACGACGACGGCGCATTGCAATTGACAAACGGACAGTGGGACAGTCAGTGCCACAGACAGACAGACAGACAGACAGACAGTCAGACAGATAGACAGACAGACAACACACGTTGGGTCAGTTGCACACAGCCCGGCAGGGGGTAAGCAGTCACAGCTTGGCGGCTGTACCGGTACCGGTATCGTTACCGGCATGGGGGCACTACACAACCAATACCACTACTACTACGTTTGAGCACCGAATTGGGGGCCTTGTTTTGATGGCTTGGCCAGTTTGGTACTACAACACCAAACAGACAACCAACAGCTGTATTTTATTTGAGTTCTTTTTTTTCGACTTGGCCAAAATACACTGCAACTCAAGCTGATCTCGAGAAACGATGGCTAGCAAAATATTGGCGTGGGTTCCATTAACTAAACCAGGCTCAAACTATTTCAACTTGAGGCTTAAGGCTAATGCATACATATATATCGCATAATATTTCAATTCCGCTTTTGCGGCTCATTCGTAAACGTTAGCTCACAGCTCGACTCATTTACATTTCAATGGCCAAATTATATTTCCATTGGCATTTATTTTTTCTCTGTGAATTAAAATATATATTTTTGTCAGCCGCTTAGATTCAGTTTCAAGTGTTTGTCGGCTGCCTTTTTGTTGCTGTTGTTGCTAATATTGCTTCTTATTTTTTTTTAATTACATTTCATTTAAATGTCAGCAGTGTTGAACATTTTTGCTGCGCGCTTGTTAAACAAAATGCAAAGCAAAAAAAAAATAAAAAAATAAATTAAAATAACTTGTTGCTTGGCTGGGATTGAGACTGCGACTGCGGCTGCGACTGCGACTGGGACTGGAGGCTGTGTCAGTTGGTCGGTTTCGTGTGAATCTCAGTCGAGAGTTGCTCTATAGTCGTCATGTCTGTATAGAACATTTAAGCGCTATCTATGAACGGAAATCGAAAATTACCACTGCGCAGATTGGAGCGATTTGCATTAGATTACACAAGCGAATGCACGCAAAGAGTGCTATAGTTTTGAAAAGGGGGCAGGTTGGGGGAAAACTGTGCTGAACGGTCGCATTGCGATGCTATCGTTTTGCTAGAGGAAGCTGTAAAATGTGTGGCGAGGATGGGACTGCGAAAAGTTTTGCTTAACAGGATGTACAAATGACTGTAACATTTACAACGTTTACAAACAAGCAACGCCCCCTGTGCGGCAAATGCTGCTGCTGCTGCTGCTGCTGCTGTTGCTGCTGTTGTGGGTCCCAGTTGTTGTGAGTTGCTGCTGTGCCCACCCAATGTGCAGCAGCAACAACAACAACAGCAGCCAGTCACAGCAGTCATAAATATCGCAATGAGCTGTTTAAATGTCACACACAACGCTGACAAATTAATCAAAAATTATCAGCGTCCAAGCATCGCCGCAGCAGCAACAACTTGCCACAAAGGGCCATGGTGTCACAGGCAAGGGCCGCGACAGGCAGGCAGGCAGGCAGGCAGGCAACTGAGAAACTGAACAACTGAGCATAAACATATCAATTTAGTAAGTATTTATGCCTTGTTGCTGTTGCGTGCAGGCGACTGCAACTGCACTCGGGCAACATGTTGCTGGCGTGCTAATTGTGCGCTTTATGTGCATTGTTATTGCAACTTTGACAGCTACACATATACAGCAACAACAGCAACATCAAAATGCTGTTTGTTATCAGCGGGCAGCAACGACAAATTTGAGTCCTGTCATAAACCAGTTGCTGCTCTGCTGCCAGTTTTTATCAACGTCATATTTTTGGTGACAATAACATTGAACACAGGCAGCAGCAGCAGCAGCAGCAGCATCCAACAACAACAACAGCAGCCTGCAAACAAGTTTGGCAAGTTTTGGCAATGGGCAACAAGTTAATAGCCAGACAGCCAGCCAGTCAGCCCGCCAGCAACTGTTGCAGCTTTCGTATGCCCAAAAAAAAAAAAAACAGAAGAAAACAAGAGCCACAGCAGCAGCAGCAGCAGCAGTTGTTGCAAGAACACAACAACAAGCAATTTGCATAAGCAACGCGCACTTTTTCGTAAATTAAATGCCAGCCCGTTTAAATGGAGCACCCTGTTTGTTGTTGCTGCTGTTGTTGCTGCTGCTGCTGTTGCTGCTGCTCTGTCTGCTCGAGCCCAGCGCAATTAATTTCTTTTTAGCCGTGTCGGCGGCTGCATTCCTCTCTTTTTGGTGCGCAGCCTTTTTGCATATTTGCATATGCGCTCCGCCTGACTCACACTCACTTTGGCCTTATCGCATTTGTTTTATCACACACACACAGGCACACACACACACTCACACACACACACAGAGAGAGACCGGGCAGAGTTTTTGGATTCAGCCAGCAACAACAGGGCTTTAAAAACGCATTTTGTTGGTCAGTTTGCTGCTGCTGACGCCAGCGTTCGTCTGCATGTTGCACGTGCTGCTGCTGTCTGATGTTGTTGCTGCTGTTGCTTGCTTAAAAGTGTGCCCTGCGGCTAAACTTGGCTGGCCAGCACTTCCTTTTGGCCAGCCAGCCAGCCAGTCAGCCAGCTCTCTATGCATATTTATGTGGCCGGGTTCGCATTTTTATCGCCTCCAAGCGCGTACACCTTCTAAGCTTAGCGGTTGCTCTGTTGTCGTCGTTGTTGTTGTTGTTACTGTTGCTGTTGTTGCTGACGTTGTCTACGCCATTTTTGAGTGCCATCATCAACCATTTGCGTGGCCCGACTTGGAGTCCAGAGCCGGGGCTTGGGTTAACGCATAAAAAGCAATTTGCATGCCATTTGCAGCGGGAGCAAAGCAGGTTTTTGTTGTCCATGTTGTTGTTGTTGATGTTGTTATTGCTGTTGCTGTTGCTGTTGTTGCCATAAAGAATGCAATGGCGCTAAGTGTTTGCAACTGTCTCTGTCTATCAAGTTTAATCTCATATTAACTAACAGAATGCCTAATGAAGTCCCGATTGCGGAATATGATTTAGCTACAAACGTATTGCAATGCCTGATTAGATGATAAGCTCAAGAGTTAAGTTATAGAGCTGAAAGACTATCAATAGTAAAACGTGTTGGTATCATTAAAATACTTGTACTATTTACATGGAATTTGCAAATGATTGTTTTTCAGTTCTAATATATTCATAATTCATACACTAGTCGATCCTCGATAAAGTGGTGTAATTAATAATAACAATTATGTTCTTTTATATATTTAAGTATAATATATTAATTTTTTTTGGCATTGCTCTTCTCACACAACAATTTCTCTCTCTTTCTCTTTCTTCGATCTCGCCGTCATAATTATGGCACTTTTGCGGGTTTCTCTTTGCAGGTGCATGAATTATGCGATAATTTCTGTCATCGATATATCTCATGCTTAAAGGGTAAAATGCCAATAGATTTAGTGATTGACGAACGGGACACCACCAAACCACCAGAATTAGGTTCAGCAAATGGTGAAGGAAGAAGTAATGCCGATTCAACATCGCACACCGATGGAGCTAGTACACCAGACGTTGTGAGTACCCCCTTCGCGGGAGCACATGGTCCTATATTGGCGAGCTACAATGCGGTGGTGCACCCATGTTCGTAGTACGATAACGACCTTCTTGCAAAAACGAAGCGGGTGCTCACAATGCCCTGGGATTAAATGAATCAATAATAATAACCAAAAAAAAAAGAAAGCAAAATAATAAGAAATGTTGCGAAACTGCATAAGAAATTAAGTAAAATTAATTAATTTTGCAAATCTACAACAATGATGCAAAACAATAATCATCACGATTATTATGATGATCACAATAATAACAATAATAATATTGATGAATAAAATCCAATCAAAAACGCAGAAGAAGTTGTACGTAATTATGAACAAGAACAAGAACACACACACATTGTAAATTAGTCAAGAGAATTAAACAAAAAATGAATACAATATACAGTACAAGAGAGCAAATAATAAATGAAAAAGATCAAGCAAATTTCTAGCTAGCGCAACAATACCAACAACAACAACAACAGCAGCAGCAGCAGCAGCAAGCTCAACAGCAGCAATGGCAACTCGCAGCTAGCCACAGAGCACCAACAACAACAACAGCAATGGACGCAAGGACACGTTCGCCAGCGGCCAAACGACGACGATGACGATGACAACAACAATCACAAAAATAACGTAGACACAGTACCGCCAAGACTTGAAAGAATACCAACACCAACAACAACAACCACAATAACAACAACTGCAGACAAACGAGCTTCCAAGCGGCCGCGAGGCGATTACGGCCTGCCCAAAAATACCGGGCCCAAAACTTATTCACACATCGACAGCTGATGTTGTTGCTGGTGTCTGCTGCTGCTGCTGGCTACTGCAACTGCAACTGCAACTGCAACTGCAACTGCTGCTGCTACTGCTGCTGCTGCTGTCCAGTGTTGCTGCTGCTGCTGATGATGCTGCTGATGCTTTGGCCGTTAGAATTTGTCTGTTTTTGTACAGTAAAACGAGAGCCATAAATTTAAGTTTAAATACACACACAAAAAAAAAGCAAACAAATAGTAGTGCAAAACAAAAGTCGTGTTATTTGTTTTTGTGCTCTCATCGCAGAGCCCAAAAATGGAAAACACTCAACTTGTAAATTACTGAAGAGATAAGGAAGAAGATACAGCAACTGAGCAACAATAATTAGCGCAAAAATTTGCTTAATTTGTAAAAAGTACCAACAACTAAAGAAAAAATATGCAAAAGAAAAAAAAAAAAAAGAAAAGAAAAAATAAGTAAAAGTTCCAGTACTTCGTTTTTGCAAGAGGCCCATATAGCTCGCCAATATATTATTAATTATTATTAAAAACATTTAACAACTTTTTATTATTTTCACTACTTAACAACACAAAAAAAAAAAAATTTAAATACAAAAAAAAAGAAATATTATATTACAAGAAAGTTTACTAACCCAAAAATAACCAATTTTAACAATTTACATATGCACATAACTCTATATAGAAATTATATACATATACGTATATATATATATATATATATATACATATATTTATATATATATATATATATATATATTTATATACATCTATATATATTTATATTGATATGAAAGTCTAGCCTAATATGCATGTCGCTGACTCTGCAGGGGCAGCATTTTGCCCCGGGTGCAGTCAGTCTGCAGCTACCGCTGCGTCGATAACTTTCGCGTCGATAACACGCGTTATCGTTTTGAGTTTGTAAACTTGTAAATATTACCTCCCAGCCCCTCCACAAACCAAACACATACATTGATACAGATACAGAAAACGATACCGATACCGATACCGATACCGATACCGAAACAATATAAAGCACACAATATTATCTCTTGATCTATTATATCTAAAGACCATTTTTCTATATATTACAACTCTGGTGCCAATATTCTTTTTGGAACTTGATACAAAACACAGTCTCACACCCAAGACTTTGCGCCGCTGGAAGAAACCTATGCCAGTTATCGCATCAAGCACGAAGCGGACTTTTAATTCGCTCCGTGCGTGTATTTGTGTGTGCGTGTGTTTTTTGGGTGGGTGTTGCAGCAGATAACCTACAGATAATATCTTAACTTACCCCCTCCCGGCCAGATCAGAAAGAAATTCAAATTTAAATACACGCAAAGCAAAGTTCTTTCTATATATTATAAACTTTATTATAAAATATAACTTTAGTATGTAGTTGTACGACTTAAGCCTAGGCTGCTTACAAGTTGAAAGAAAATTACAAAAAAAGCAAAAAAAAAAAACTAATACTAAAACGCTAGAAAGAAAAGTTTATTCTTATTTTGTTTGGCTTTTCATAATTCACTTCAGCAACGTGTATACGATTTTTCAATACGTCCTTTTTCAATGTGTTTTACAACACTGAAAGAACTTGCCAAAAAAAAAAAAAAAAAACAAAACCAATTTCTAACCTTTTTTGTTAGTCTTTCATAATTTGTTTAATTTTGTTTAATAAATCTTATTTCGATACGTTCTTAAGGAGAGACTAGAACCAAGTGCAACTCATATACGTAAATGAAGAGATACATAACATAAAAGAAATCAACCTGAGTTCAAATGCAAAGTATACGAATAAAACATAAAGTGAAACATATGTTTTTCTATTATTGTTTAACACGAAGAATGAAAAAAGAAGAAGAAAAGAAGAAGATAAAACCAGATTAAAGTTAATTTAATTAATTGAGAGAATTGAAACGCGCATATACGATGACATTTTAAATGAGCTAGAAACCGTGCGAAAACTTAATATACGTAATGAACGGGATACTGTTTAGGTTATGATACAAGATCAGCAGAAAAACAAAAACTACAACTAAAACTAAAACTAAAACTAAAACAACAACAACTTTAAGCATTTACTAAGCAAAATTTTTAACTATACACAAAGTAAATACGTAAAATGCTAAACGCGATACTATTATTATAAATAAATGTAATTATTAATTAATAGCACATATAAATACGTAACTACTACGTATGTGTGTGTGTGTATGTAACAACGGCGCAGCTTTTGGTGCTCAAAACAGAAAAACAAAAAAAAAACAAAAAAAACATCAGTTAAGAGGTGGAATAAGATAATCCAATCCCATTGTACTACTATCCCCCGAGCATACTTGCTACTTGACTAGGCCCCAGCCAAACGAATCCAATCAGTTTCGGTTGCAACTGCAATCAGAGGCGTTTGGGCCTATCACTCCAACCCCTACCCCTCCCCATCCACCCACAACCCCCCAAAACTCTATGTATACTATAGCGGTCTAACTAAATGTACGTTATATAGTTCTTAGTATCCGTAACGGAAGGCTACGTATTAGTAGGTATGCTAAGCTAAACTACAACTAAAACTAAACTCTATGTTTACCCATAACTAATTTCCGAAGAACTCTTCCCAGCTCTAGGCACTTTCTCTATCGCTATATTCTCCAACCTTTTTGAGTTTATGCATAAAAAAAAAAAAAAAACGAAAAGGAAAAGAAAGAAAAAACAATAAAAAAAAAAAAAAAAACTACCAAACATTGTACTTAACGGAACTGCACTCAGTTGCAGTCCAGCTATATGGGCAGTCATTTGTATACTTACACTTTGCGAGTAGAGAGTATACAACCAAGTGGTTAATTAGTGAAAGCAACCAACACACTAACTAAAACTGAGAATATGTCAAAGCTTTTGTACTATTTTTTCAACTTAAGAATAAACGAAACACACAAAAATCTTGCAAGTATTTATGTTTGCAACATAAAAAAAAAACAAAAACAAAAACAAAACATAAAACCATAATAATAATAATAATAATAATAATAATAATAATATTAAATAAATATAAAAAAAAATAGTTGTTGTACTTTGTCTCATAAAAATGCTAAATATGAAAACAACAAAAGTAATTGCTGTAATTATAATGTAATTTTAGCATAAATCTGTGGCCAACTGATCTTAGTTGCTTTTTAGTTGAAAAAAAAAAAACAAAAACAAAAACAAAAAAAACAAACACAAAAAAAAAACAAATACCGCTAAACACTATATGAAAAATCTGTTGCAAAATTGGCTGCAACAAATTGTTTCCTTTGATTTTTGCTAGCTTTTGCATTTTGTTGAACACTTTGTTTAATAATTTTCTTTTAATTAGTTTTGAGTATTGAATATATTTTGCGAACAAAGAGCAAAATTTTTATTGTTGTCATGTATAAACAAAACGAAAACCGAAAAAAAAAAAACAAAACACAAAATACAAAATACAAAACTGAAACTGAAATACGTAATTGCTTTAGGTGATATTTTATAAAAATATAACAAAAGTAAATATAATAATGAAAATAATGCATATAAAAAATATATACGTAAATATATATTTAAAAAATAATTGAGACGCTTTTTGCTTTTATTTTTTAAATATATATAAATACATAAAATTTCGTTTTTTTTTCTGTCTTCGTGCATACATTTTTATTATTGTTTTACGAAACAAATTTTATTTAGTTTTTAGCAAAATTGTAAAATGAGAAACATGATATGAAAACTTATGGTAATGATCTAGCAGAGAAGAAAACGCAATCAAAAACTAAAAACAAAAACAAAAACATTAACATAAATACAACAAATACAACATAAAAAAACCAACAAGCAGCAACTTCTATACGATATACGAATACATTTTAATGTAATATTTTTAATTATTTATATGTATACTAATAATATAATTAAAAAAAAAAACAAAAAAACGAAAAAACAAAAACCAACTAAAATGAAAAAGAATTAAGAAACAACAACTACAGAGTAACGTTTAAAGAGTTAGCCAATAAATATATGAAAAAAAGTATATTTGAAAAGTACACAGAAATGTTTTTTTCACTTTCGCAACGCGGCTAGACGAATACTAGTTATTAAGGCAACGCATTTAGCTAGCTGACCAAAAGGATGTGTGCAATTCAACGAAGACCTTCCTCGGAGCCACCTAGACGACATTCGATGGATACCCCACAATGCCATGCCAGTCACATTGCCAAACCATTCTTTACCAGCGTTGGCCGATCAATCCGATTCTATTTCAGCACAGTCAAGTCTCAAGTCTGCTCTCTTTTTGTTTAATCCTTGGACTATCTTCAGGTCCAACTTTTGCTTTACAAACGACGCAATAGAGTACGTGCCCCAATGCAGTGGGCTGCATGTGCTTACTTGCAACATTGATTTAAGTGTAATTCTTAAGTGCTCAAAGTGTGTAAAAACGTGATCGCGTAATTTGTGACTTTCAACGCAGGGAAATTCGTAGTTTTTTTTTTTTTTTTTTTTTGCTATCACTGCATGTAAATCGAGAAGCCTGCTCGTATTACGTGGCTGCATATTCTGCTGCATTCATATGCATTTCCATGCCATATGGAGCACACTCTCGGGCTGTGGCACGTGTAAGCCGCTTACGATGTCGTCGCCCCCGCCACAGCTCAAGTGTCAACTGTGCAGCAGTGCAGCTAACTGAAGGAGGACAGTTAAAGATCTGGGAACTGCCCTGCACTGTGTCTGCCCCGTCGCCCTGCCTGCATTGTCGCCTTGCCTGATCTGTGGCGGCCGTCTTGGCTCGGATCGGTGCATTGTGCGTGTGCTGCGCCTGAAACTTGAGAGTCGAGCCACGACCGGGTCCGGTCCCGATCAAATTGCTGCGGCAGCTGGGCGAGCCTGAAACTGCGCTCCGTGTTCGGGTTCGGCTTTTTGGGACTCGAGTTCGGCATGTGAAAAACACCTTAAATGACTTCTTTTTTTTCTTCTTTGTTTTTTTGTGTGTGTGTTGGCCATAGTTGGAGGCACTTGCGTGTTAGATGATTTCGTTCCGTTAATGGTAGCTACATGTAATTTGGCATTTTGCGTGATTGCCTGGGGCGTGTTGGCTGTTAGACATCGTTTCATTTCGTTTGGTTTTTTTTTGTTGTTGTTATTGTGTGTTTTGTTTACTTATTTGTGGGGCATTTTCCACATCAGAGAACGAGAGAGGTGAACTAAAAAGAAAATGCTTCATGGTGCCTGCTGCCTGCATTTGTATTAGTATTAATTTCTTCAGCAACGCCCAACACAATTTTCCAGTTGGGCCGGGAGACCTATAATTTTTTAGGCATTAAGTCAAAAAGTCGAACTGGTTTTGGGTGTCTGTTTGTCTGGCCTGCCTGTTTGAGCCAAATCAAAAAAAAAGGGATGCTCGCCAGGCTCATTAGCCGCTCTCTCACCTGAGTAATACGAATACGCGTTAGCTGGCTTGAAACAGCGTCTTCTTTGTTTTTGTTTTCCTTGGCTTTTGTGGCGGCCAAGCGTCATACTGTCTGTGGCAGCAACCGCAGGCGGCTGTCCGAATGTTGTGCATTCATTTGTGAACAAAAACTGAGTCGATGTCCACATTTAAGTCCAAGACCAAGACCAAGACCAAGTCCAAGGCTAAGGCTACGGCTACGGCTACAATTAATAAACCAACAAAGCCCCACAAATGCCGACGTGTCGTCGTGTGGTGGCTCAACGAAAAGAAGTTGCCCAAAAGCACAAAACCCCAAAACCCATTTTCAATTCGAGCGTTTTGGCCCAAATACTTAAACCCCTGGCTCAATGTGCAACGGATCGTGTGTGCGACAAGGCGACTTTTGACGAACGTCGATCGACGGCGATCCGCTTTTATTATGTATGAAGTGTAGCGTCTTCAGGAATTTCGCTTGCAACCAGCACAAAAAAGAAACAAAGCCCCAAAATCGACAAGCCAAAAAGCTAAGGCCAAAATGCCAAAAGCAGCAGCAGACGCATTGCAGACTGTCGTCTGCGGTAACCCGCTGCCCAGTCAGACCAGAGATCCGAGTGGTGACAAGGGGTGCTGGAGGAGCGACCGCAAAAATGTCATCACTGCTAATGTTTCAATGCAGTTGCCAATGTGCTCGACAAGTTTTTAAGTTTTTGTTTTTGTTTTTTTTTTTTTTTGGCTCATCTTGGTTTATTTTGGTTTTTGCTGTTGGGTTTCAAGTCGCGTTCAATACAAAACTTTCAGCAATTTTTGTCGCACTGGCGATTTTCGATCGCCGAGGGAATTGTACAAAGTCGCAAAGCGTTGAATGCGATACCTTGAGCCATTGGCGTGAAAAGACATGCCAAAGTGACGATGATGACGGTTCCATTCATTGATCACACTGTAAGGTAATACGGATTAGAGCTGCTCCAGCGCAAAATGAAATCAACTCTAAAATCAAATCTTATATCCCAGTTCCTAATCTGTTCAGACTTAGGTGCAAAAATTATATTTGATTTGCAATTTGCAATTTGAACTGCATACGTATTTCATAAATATGTATACTTATCCTTAAATGTTAATTGTTTTGCATTCATTCATGAATGCTGCACATGCGTTAGACCCGCATGAATTTGCCTTCGTTTTCCTGGAATTCTATCAATAAAATTCAATCAGTAACCAAAAAAAAGAAAAGAGACAAAAAAAAAAACACTTCTATAAAAAATGCTTGGCAAATAATGAAATCCTAATGAATTTTTTTGTTGCTGTTCGAACTATTTTGTTGTTGTTTTTTTTTGTTTTGTTTTTTATTTTGTGGGTTTTTGGTTTTATGTTTTTTTGTTGTGTCCAGGGCCCAAGTCAAGTGTTGCTTCAAACGGCAGCCGCCGACTTTAAAAGAACTCGGTTTTAGAGCCGAGTTTGTTGTTATTGTTGTTGTTGTTGTTGTTGTTGTAGCGGGTGCCCATTTATATATATATATATATTTGTATCTATATACAGATATCTACCTGATTGTGTCAACCTTTTGGCTGAGCCACAAAAGTATCAATGCGCTTCGTATACTTTTTGGTTCTTTATAGTTTTTTTTAAATACGTATTTTTTTGCTGCGAAATTCAATGGAAATTTATGCCGTAAAAATGCTGCAAAAACGCGACAAGGCACCCAAAATAGCCAAGAGACGAGAGTCGGTCTGCGTAAACATTTTTTCCACTGAAGCACTGAAGCACTTCGCTGTTGCCGGTTGCGTTGTGCGAAATATTTTTATGCTGCCCTCAACTAAGCTGCAAATCGGTTTAAAAGCTTACAAATTATACAAAGTCCGCTGCGTCGTTTACGCTTGTGTCATTAGGCAAATGCAGGCGGCGAGCGCTTAGCGCACATTAGCCGATCAGTGCACCTACCTCTCTCCCCTCCCCTTGCCCATTCTGAGCACTGCATTGTGCTCCAGTTTGTGGCTTATGGCGAGGGAGCGAAGCCGTACTTTGGGGCGTTGGCCAAGCTCGTGCCTGCGCAATTACCGTTAATTACTCGAGCTGAGCTAGAGCAGTTGCACTTTGCACCGCAAATGCAATTGAAGTCAACTCAAATATCAAAAGGACAATTTACGCTTGTTTCAAACTCGATTAGCCAGCCCAGCCCAACCAGCGACCCTTTGACCATTTGTAAGTGCCTTTCAATTATCATCGATGCACGCAAGTGGATTTGAAGTCGCTATTCCGGGTGAGGGCTTGGACCGTGTCAGGTCGCGACCACAAGGGAAAGGGTTTCCCCCTCAACGACATCGGCATTGGCATCGGCATCGGCAGGCAGCACTTAAGTCCGCTTAGCCTGTATTGGCCACTTGTAAATTGTAATTTAATCCGCCTAAACGGGAACTTAACTATCTTGTACAGGCGCAACTAAAAGCGTTTCCTTACAAAAAGGGTTAAATATCAAAGGGACCTCCACTGACCGTTTGGTAATTGAATTTCCCGTGTCCTCTGTGTCCATTTGTGTGTGTGTGTGTGTGTGCTTTCAATATTTAATGCGACATTCTACATTCCATGGTCGACAATTGACATTCGACATTCGACTTTTGATTGATTTTGGTTTGTGGCCAAAGCTACGTTGGCCATTTACAATTTGGCGCATACTTTGCCCGTTCGTATTTATGTCTACATCAGCTAATTTTCTGCCCAACACACACACACACACATATATACACACATACAATCAGACTAATACACATACACTTAGTCCAACAATTCCCCCTTCATAGACAACATAAATCACTTGCACTTAAATCCGCTGCTGGCGACGTCTCAGTGTCTGTCTGCTGGCCATTAGGGCAGCCAAAGAGAACTCAACCCCCCCAACCCACCACACCCCATCCCCCCATATGTATGTACTTTAGTACGAGTGTGTGTGGGGTGGCTTTGTTTGTTGTGCTGGCATTTCTATTGGCCCGGAAGCAGTGCGGCCAACATCTACAAAATAGTCAGCCAAAAGTTTGCCCCACTCTCCGGCCAAACAAAAACTCGACTCTGGTCTTAGCCTCTTAGTCAGCTCGGCCGCCTGGCTAGAAATTTTTATTGCCTTTTTGTGCTTTATTTCCTGCGCACTATTTGCCGCTTATGGGCCGATTGCAGATTGGGTTCTGAGTTCTGGGCTCTCGGTGGGGGCTGCGCATTGGGGGCTTTATGCCTCAATGGCGCGCCGAGCATTAGATAATGGTGTTCCTGCTTATTGCTTACATTGACTTTTCCATCTCTCTCTCTCTCACTACCGCACTGCGACACACCCACTCGCTCTATCCATTTTCCTCCTTGCCATTGTCTGTCCCTCGTTGCGCGTTGGGATTTTCTATAATTTGCAGGCAGCTTAGCAATGCCAACGCAAAAAAACTAGCAAAAATAATTTATTGCATATCTAATAGCGCACGTGCCGTGTCCAAGGCAAAATGTTTCCTTACCAGAATTAAAGGACACTATTTCTAAACCGACTGAAAACCAAATGTAGAGCACATATTTCGTTCTATAAACAGCAACTTTTTATATAATAATTCCATATTCTTATTACATTCTTGGATACATAAATATTCTTGTTAATATGCAAATGAAATAATCGTTTTATCTACTCTATAAAAAGTTAGTCAAAGTAAGAAGTTAACTTAGGGTATGCTCATTTCCATTATCTGTTTTTGATATGCTTTTAAATCTTTTCATAAAAATATATTAATAATTAATAATTGATAATAACAATCATAAAAATAAACCCAGCTTAAACTTGAAACAATATTAAATGAATTTAGCACAAACACAAGTTTTACAAGCTATTGCTCAAACTGCATAGGGTATGTCTTAGTCGCGCTGAACCTGCTTGTAGTATCAAATTTAAACTATTTTTGCTCCATTCAAAATCACAAATTCTTAATACTTCTCACAATTTAACATAGCTTAAAGCAAACTGAAATTATTATTTCAAGTCATGTTCTCAGAAATGTATAATCTCAATTTGTTGTGCTAGGGTATCTCTTAGTCGCGCTGCAGCCCACTTTGGAGTTAATCTTGGGTTTTTTTTTAATTACCACAAAATATGCTTGTGTTTTTCATTAGCAACTTGAGCCGCATGCCACGTTATGAGTACAGCCATTAGACCTGCCCATATTGACACATTTTGGCAACTCCCTCCGCTCAACGCAGCAGGCAGCAAAACCAAAACCAAAAAAAATGAAGAAATTCTATTAGGCAAACGCCCGCCAAATGCCGCATAAATCTCTAAGCTACTTTACTTTGACGCACTTTACTTTCAGTGCCGGCTTTCAGCTCAGGCAATTCCCATTTGGGCGCCATCGCATACATTCACACATACATGTGAAATGCCCTGCATATGCCCTGCATTATGGGCATAAATAAAATTGCTTGTCGAACTGCCGCCAAACACCGCCGCCGCCTGCTAATAAATGAAATATGATGCCCGACTCGGGCCACCCTTGCTGTCTTGCCTACTGCCTTACCTTCTGCACTGGGCCGGTGGCTGAGGGTCTCCCATTGTCGTAGCTCCTGTTTATTGCGCTCGTCCTCCTGATAGCGCCAGCCATTACAATTTGAAGTATTTCGTATATAGTCGTACGGGCGACACAATTTTCTATTTTTGGCAAATTATTTTTCTGTGTCGTATTGGATTTCCGAGAAGCGAGTTTCGAGCTTGCTTCTTCGGGGGGCTTCTTTTGGTATGCGCGGTGCGAAAACAAAATTGACGTCAATTACGCAATGCACACACACAAGCACACACCCACACACACACAAACACACACAGAAGTTACCCACAACCAGTTGGCACCAGGCGAAAATCAACCCAACACCGAGCAACACCCCAAACCCAACCCAACTCAGAACGTCCTTGCATGCCGTTGCTTCACTAATCCGCTTCGGGGATTTTGGGAATACGCGTAGCATACTTTTTGGGGTTTTAGGCGCGACGCGTCAGATGCTCTCAAGTTGCTGTTGCTGTCGTTGTTGTTGTTGTTGTATTCGCACCCTGGACAAGTTATTCAGCTGCTGTTGCTGCTGTTGCTGCTGCTGCTGCGTGGTGCTAATTAACGCATTAAATCATATTAATGTCGCCAAATGTTTCAAAGTCAGTTGCCATAACAACAACCCTCCCTCCCTGTCCCTCTCTCTCTCTCGCTCGTTCTCTCTCTGTCTATCGTTGCTGCTTTGCATACTTGTTTGGCATCTGAGATGCCTGTCAATAAGCCGGCATAAATTGCGACTAATGCTGATGTTGCTGTTGTTGCTGTTGCTGCTGTTGCTGCTGCTGCTGCTGCTGATGCAGAAAAATCACAAATTAATTAAAGAGCTGCTGGCTCGGCTTTGACTGGTAAATAAAACTTATATAATAATTGTTCATAAACTGTGCAATATTATGGGTTTTCAAATTAGTTTGTCATGCCTGCCGCATGCGGATTGGGTCTCATGTGCTGTTGCATGTTGCTTGTTGCATGCAACATCAGCAACATCAGCAACAGCAGCGCATCACTCGGCAACGCGTCTGCGACTGCCGGCCATGCCATGCCGTGTTGTCAACTATTTCTTCGGTTCATAAAAATTGTTATTAATTGGCACTTAAATGCTCAAACGCAAAAGTTGAGAGACGTCGTCCGAGACGAAGACGAAGACGAAGACGGCGACGACGTCGCACTTTTTGCCGTTGCCGTTGATGCTGTGCCTCTTTGCTGCATGTTGCTTTTGTTGTTCTTGTTGTTGTTGTTGTTCTTGTTGTTGTTGTCGAGCGTGTTGTGAAATTTAAGCTTTTTAGCAGTTGTTGCTGTTGCCGTTCGTTGCATGTTAACCTTTGCCTCGCTTGTAATGAATGCAACTGCAGGCAAGGCGCATGGAGGAGGCCTGATTGGTGGGTTGGGGGCAGAGTGTTTATTTGTGTGTGTGTGTGTGTGTTTGTGTGTGTTTGTGTGTGTTTGTGGATGGCAGGAAATGGCAACGCCAGCAGTTGGAGACTTACTTTAAGCTTTCATATAAATTTCTTTACTTCATGGCACTTGTTTAAAGTCCATTTGGCACTGCGTGAGTGTTTATTGAATGTATCTTTCGTTGTTGGCGTGAAAGTTTGACGTGTTGCACGTATAAGGAGCAGGAGCTGAGGCGCAACATGAGGCAATCGTTTACACCACTTGAAGCATTCTGACACAGATAAAGATCGAGAAGTGCACTTACTGTTGCCGAAGTTTCGCAGCCACAGAAAATTTATTGCATTTACTAAAAACCTTCGCTGAAACTTTCCAGAGTATACGATACAATCAAATCCAATTTAAAGTCAATTTTAATTATTGCAAGTATTGTTTCAGCTAGCTCACATTATCTTTATCAGATTAAGTTTGTTCCCTGTTTAAGAAAGTACTCATTTAAGCTGGAAATATTCGAAGACACACTCAAGCTCGTTTTCGGCAATATTTATAAGTAAATTATCATATAAAATTGATAAAATTATACAATTGTTTATAATTGTTGTTTATTACAAATGTAATTGTTGAAGTCCCGTTGTAATTGCATATTTGAATAGAGAACCGTTTGATATTTTTCGTATTTTTCCAAGTGCATTAAGTTGCTTACCCACATTGTGGCTGGCTCGAACTAAAGCCAGTCAATTTATGACTTTTAGGTTGAAGTGCTGCTCAGACTTAAGAATCGTTTAGCTCTCCTCACGGCAATCAGTCGCGACACGACACGAGCTAAAGTGCCTTATCATTGCCACACACATTCCGTTTCATTTTAAACTCGACACTCGGCACCTCACCGCCCCGCCCCCTCACACACACTCTCTCTCTCTCTCTCGCGCTCTGCAGCCATCTGTGCTAACTGGTTAGCTGGTTATTGCTGGGCTGCAGCCATTAAAGAAATTAATAATAAAACGCCATAAAACGACAATAAACTGCAGCTTCATACATATGAAATCAAGCAAAGCGAAAAGCTTATTAACTTTTGTTAAACATTTATTATGATTTTTTTTGTTGTATTCTTAAATGTGTTTTGGTTCCTTTCTTTTTGTATCATTCAGCTGTGTTGTGAATGCGAATTGCAATTTTAAGCAGCAGCTACAGCAACAGCAACAGCAACAACAACAACAACAGCAGCAGCAAACGACGTTAATTAAAATTAAAAAAAATGTGCAAGAGAACACCTTGAAAATATAATTTTGTTATTTGCGCGCCACACAGCGGCAGCTGCCGCCGCCGCCGCCGCCCCCCCAAAATCCCCACCACAGGCATTTCGTATTCATAAATACAACAAAGAAATCAACCTGAAACTGAACTGAGCTGAACTGAACTGAATTGAACGCTGGACGCAGTTGGTCCGTTGCCATTTTTGGACGACCGACCGCTGTGAGGCGGCTGAGAGTCCGCATCCCCCGTCCTGAGTACGAGTGTAAATGATATATGTGGGCAGAGGCGGGCGGTCAGGCGGTCAGGGCGGGGCCGCATTCAAGTCGCAATCGGAATCGCATTCGCATTCGCATTCGCATTCGGAGTTGCTTGTCTTGTCTGTCTGTCATTCGGATGCACACCAAGCCACACCAAGACCCCGGCCCAAGCCCAGTCTGAGGCCCAAGCCCAGAGCCCGAGTGCAAATGACTTATAAGAATTTAATATTTAACAACACAAATCAATTCAAAAATCATCAGAGGCCGGGCACAAAAAAAAAAAAGAAGAAAAAAACTCATTTGGTGCAGTCGCTGTTTGGGATTCCTGGGGCTGGGGCTGGAGCTGTGGCTGGGGCCTGGGACCGGCGGCAATGACAGCACCTGGAACCCTGGTCGGTGCCCCCGCCCGACCCAAGCAGACACAGTCTCATTTCATTTCGATGTTATTCGCTTTTCGGTATCACTGCGCAAAGGTAACGAAAATGAAACTTTTACGTTAAGGAAACGATGCCCCAGCAAATACAATGTGTTGTAGAGATGACGACGATGACGATGACGATGACCGGACCGGACCGGACCAGAGCCGAAGCTGTGGCTGTGGCTGTGCTTGTGGCTGGGACTGATGCTGTTGCTGTGTAGTTCGTATCAGCGACCAGGCCCAAAGTCGTTAACATGAAGCGTTTCGTGGTGGTCGGTGTTGTTGTTGTTGCTGCTGTTGTTGTTGTTGTTGTTGTTGTTGTAGCCTTTTTGTGGTCAGAGCAAAAATTATGAAAATCAAAAAAGTTTTTGGCCCTGAGTCTTTGTATGATTTCTCAGAGCCTCTTTCACTCATTCACTCAAAGCTTTACTTGATTTTGGTTTTAATTTTTTATTTTTTTTTTGGTTGTCTTTTCTTTATTGATTATTTTTATATTTATATTTATTTTTAGTGTGCGCCCCAAAAACTTTAGTTCCTTAGCTGTCTGGCAGTTGTCGTTGAAGCTGAAGTTGAAGTTGTTGTTCCACAAGGCCAAATGGAACATACAACAGACATAAAATTAAATCTGAAAACCCGACTGAGGCCACAGAGCAACAGCCAACAGCAAAACCAAAAGGAAAAGATGCATTCTGCATTCAACATCTCCCGCTGTGTCGTAAAATCATTTCGATTTCGATTCTATGGAGACAATGCAATTTGGTAAACGGTCGGTCAAAAAAAAATATAAATATATATATATATATATATATTTATATATGTATATATAAATACTTATAGTATACATATTTATGTGTATGCCGCACGAAAATTATTGAGCATTTAACACCGAGCATCGACAGATCGAACGCTCAACAGCTACAAAATGCGAGATATTGCTCGCAACGCCATGTTGCAGGCGCATTTGTTGGGGTGTTTTGGGTCGGGCATGGGGCAGGGAGTAGGGAGGCTACTGGCAACACAAACACTTTGCACTCAACACCCATTTAGCCTAGCCGCATTTTGCTGATGATGATCATGAGTTAATGATAATGATGATGATGTGGCCGCCAGCCGTCAGCCAAATTGTTTACAATCAAGTTGAAAAAAATTTGCGATCGATTGCAGCGACGGTGGCAAGGAAAAGTGTGAGCAGCCGCAAAGGCAATGCAATTGCAACTGCAACTGCAACAGCAACACAACTGTAAACTATTTACAGCGTGGCAGGCTCGTTGATTGTTTTTGCTGCAGTTCGTTGCTGTTGTTGTTGTTGTTGCCGCTGCGCTTTATACAATAAAATTTATTTGATTTCTTTACGCTGCTTTCATGCCTCAGTATTTTTCTTCAATTTTCCTGCACTTTTGAATGTGATCGCTGTTCTTGTTTTTCTTTCTTTTTCCTGTTTTTCTCTACTTTTTTTCTGTGTGTGTGTTTGTGTTGTTGCCTCTGCGCAAAGAAAAGCGGGAAAATGAAAATGCGGCTTCGCTGGCGGTGGCGGCGGCAGCCGCTTCGCATCGCTTTTATAAAAATAAATTGTTCGCAGACGTAATGATGCGAAAGCAATTGAGAATTCTATATATGCATTTGTCTATATGTCTAAGTGTGTGCTATGTGTGTGTGTGTGCTGTGTGTGCTGTGTGTGTGTGTGCAGTGTGTGCTGTGTGTGCTGTGTGTTTGTTTGTTGTTTGTCGGAATGCGTAGAATTTCAATTGACTGTGGCAAAGCATACAGATCTATCTATCTCTATCTCACATTCTCACTCTGTCTATCTCTGTCACACTATCAGCATCTCTTTGCCTCTGGGCCTCTTCTGGCTAGTTGTGTAATAGAGGGCAAATAGTTAGACGTTGAATTGAGCAACTAGCTGAGCGGTCCTTAACGATCGAACATCATCGCAATCTTCGCTAGACAATCGCAGCTGATCCTCAGCTTTGGCCTCTAGTTATCAGTGCCGATAATCGATGGATGTTTTGACAGCCTGACTGACAGTTGCATTCGTTGCCCAACAGCGCGTGATCACGCAGTGTTGGTAAACGTGTGGCGATCACAAAAAACACTACAACAACAACAAAAACACAAACCCAACGGGCGGTGCTCTCTGACTGCTCGTTTCGGGTTTGGCTTTATATTTTTTTTTGCCTAACTACGGCCACGCCCACTGCTGGATTGCTCAAGAGAACAGAGGAAGAAAAAAAAACACAAATGAACAAAAAGTTAATTGTTAGCGATAACCCCCCTCGTTGCCGTGCCCGTCCCCGTCCCCTGGCCACCATGCTGAAGGTAGCGCCTCTGTGCGCCTGCGTGAATCTCGACTTCGGGTGGTACAGTCTGCGAGTTAATCCGATTTGTTGCGCCACTGCGCCCATAGGGGTGGGTTCTGCGGCGCTGTGATTGATTGCCTGAAATATTTTGGACCAGGGTTGTTTCTCTTCCTCTTCTGCGGCTGCTCTTGTTCCTCTTCCTGTTCCTGTGAACGTGAATGTGAATTTGTTGGTGCATCGCATTCAATTGTCGTCGTGACTCAGTTGGATTTTGAGGTGAAAATTTGATTAAGCAGCTCACAACACAAAGTCCAGCAAACCAAAACAAACGAGAAGGAAAAAAATGAACAACTGTGGGCAACATTTTAATTATTGCAATTACAAATTGCATTGCAAAAATTGCAAAAATCACGCATTTTATTGATTTTTAATTGCAGCTCGTTGCATACCAAAAGCTGACGGCCTGGCTCAATCAAGCCGGCAAAACAGAGCCTGACCAACAGAGCCCAGACATGCGCATTTGTGCCTTTAATTATGTTGTTGATTGTGCCCGTTGTCTGTCTGTCTGTTTGTCAGCTCGTCTGTCCTACTGTCTGTCTCCGCCCGTCTCTCTCTCTCTCTCTCTCTCTCTCTCTCTGTCTCGTTCTCTGTCTCGCTGGCTGTCTGGCCATTTGGGTGCGAACAACTTCTGGCTTGTAGAAAACCAGCCAAGTCAACGGTGCCCCACACCAGTTAGTCAAGTTGAGTTGTCATAATTTCTGTCGTTCAACAAAAGACAACAACAACAACAACAGCAGCAACAACATCAGCAACAACACCTGCCCAAGTGCCGCTGCTGCGACCAGGCCAAGTCACAGCGCGCCAAATGCCGCAAATAACTCAGTTAATATAATTAAGTTTTGCACGAAATGTGCAGCAGAAATATGCGAAAAATGCCACGCAATCAGCGGCAAGAAAATCACAAAAAAAAAAAAAAAAAACTAAAACAACAACGCACACGCCCCAAACTGGCAATCAGAGCTTTAAGCAACCTCCAAGTCCAAGTGCAGGTCCAAAAACTTAAACTTTAGTTTATGAACTCGTCCTGGCGACAACACGTGTAAATGGCTTAGGCAGCCACCAACACACATACAAACACATATCGCGACACACATCGTTAAAATGTCACAACGCATGTAAATTACGTAATACCAAATGTGGCAAGGAACAAGAATTTATGAACTTGCCGATTGTGTGCGCTTGCCACACAGAGGCTTAGAATTTCGTGGCCCTTGTTGCGTTTAGAATTTGTGTTTTTATTTTTAGATTTAGGCACGCGGCGCGGCTGTCGAGGTGTGAAAACTGTTACGTAATAATGTAAACTTTTATTCAAACGATTACTTAATTTAGCTTAGCTCTTAACCCGCATTATGGCATTTACTTTGTATTAGAAAATAATCTTGATTGTGCTTCCATTTGCACAACTTTTCGACTTTACTTGAATGCAAGAGATCCTTTAATGATATTATAGAAATTGTTATCAGTTACTTTATTTTTATATACAAATATTATTTACAACAAAAAAACCAAATTCTTTAGTCTTGTGATTTCACAGTAAAGACTAAAGTAGAGATCAGCTGCATCAGCAGGAGAGTAATTGCTTGAAATCAACATTTGCATTGGGTCGAACCTTTAAGGAGACACAATTCTAATATAGTCAAAGACTGATTTGCATATGGTCTGTGCTGCTTTTATAAAAAGTTCCCTGGGAAAGCCAGTGCATTGTAATTTGATTAGGTTTCATAATTGGCTTACGCTGTTGCTTTTAGCGCCTGGTCAAATAAACAACATGCGCCAACCCAACCCCACCAAAGGTTTAAAAAATCAAATTTCACACATTTCCCTTTTCGCTTCTCTCTGGTGACGCCCGCCGCCATCTGCCACGCCCAATTCGGCATTTGCATACAAATCACGCCGTTTGCAACCCTTCAAATGCGCTACAGAAAAAAAGGAGAAAAAAAGCATCAGCAAAAGTGAAAAAACCAAAAAAGCGCTTCTAATGTTATTTTGATGTTGTCTCGATGGGTCTTCAATGGGCGCTAGCGATTCACATGCACATTCAGATCTCGCTCCCTCTCTCTCGCTCTCTCTCTCTCGATGGCTGTAGCCGTTGGAAACCCGCAAAATGCGTGTTTTAAATCCAATTTAGACATTATCTAATTTAGGGCATCTCCGCACCACTCACCGGCATTGCCTGCTCACTGACTGACTGACACGAGTCGAGTCGAGTCGAGTTGAGTTTCGATGCCTTTTTATGCAAATCTATGGAAATTTCATTACGAATATGATGCACCCCTTTTAGCAGCCCCAGCTACAGCCACTGCCACCACAGCAAGTATTTTGGCTAAATGCTGTAAACTGTAAAAAGCCAAAAGACGTAATAAACTCATTTAAACGTCGCTACCGGCAGACCCTTTGGGTTTGGGTAATGAAATTTTTTGGCTGAAGCATCTTGCCACAGCCTCACGATAATATGCAAATGGTTTTCGACCCCAGCCCAGTGGGACATCCCGCATGGACGGGGCTTGAATCTGTGCGCATCGTTGTGTGGCAATAATCAAATTTTATAATTTTTATGAGTCTCACTGGGCCAAAGTGCCGAGCCTCACGACCAGGTCTAATTGATTTTGCACTGGCCGGCGTGATTTCTCGACTGATTTACGAGTTCGCGAGTTGCAAAAGAGACTAAGCCCGAGTAGTTTGCCCTTTTTCAAAATATATTTAGATGGAAATGCTCTCTGCGCGATTTCTGTTTTTTATATTTTTCACATTCCTTTTCCACATTTCCATTTGAGTTTTTGTGCCATGTCATCGCGATGACGATGACGATGACGCTGACGCTGACGATGACGATGACGTTGGCAATGGCGATGGCGATGGCGATGGCGACGTCGTCTTCTAGTCTACTGCGCCCGGGTCAGGCAATGATGCGACACTTTTTGGGGCTTTCAGTTTTCAGTGGTTCTGGTGGGGCGCGGAGCAGGGCTTTTAGAGACAAGCCGCCCCTTTTTAGAGGCCTTTTAAGACAATACGGCGGCGTGCTGAACTTCGCAGCAAGCGTGACGCAGCAGAATGTGAAACGATTCAGCTTGGATTCGGGGCGTTCTTTAAGTGAAGTGTGTTTTTGGCTTTTATATAGTGCATGCACTCAGAAAAAATACAAAAAAAAAATAAATAAAAAACAAAGAATTCCGATTAGAGAGTACAAACATTGTTGAGATTTGACCAAGGTCGTAGCTCCTGCTCTGAAAGCAACCGAGCACGTTTCTCTTTTGGAGTCAAGTGCGATTTTTATTATTTAAAATATGATTTTAATTTAATCATTTTGTATTTATTAATATGTCTGCAGTCTGCATTGAATGATTAAATAAATAAATAAAATGATGTCAAGACTGTTCTCAAACGAATTAAAACTATTCAAATCATTTTGATATCATCTTAAAATAAAATTAAATCAAATTAGTAATGCAATATGCATTTTAATATAAGTACATCGTTTATTTCTTTGAGTGTACATAAATACGCAGTTGAAACTGTTGTCGTAACTGAATGTGTAGCGGCCCATAACAATAACAAAAGTGCGTGGCTGCGAATCTTTTTGATCTACTTATGAGCCGCTGCCGCCAGAGAGCTATTTATCAGTGCATTATATCAATAATACGAGTAGTATATGAATTTCAGATTATGTATGAATGTGTGTTGCCTGCCACAAAAGGTGACTCGACAATTTGGCTGCGGCACTTGGTCGAAGTCAGAGTCCAAGTCTGAGTCTGACTCTGAGTCTGAGAGCGGCAAACGACAAATCCTTGTAATACCTTGTCTATGGCCATGTATCCGCCGGGCCAGCTAATTTCAAATGTCAGCTTATCTTGGCTAACAAGAAGTGTCCGACACCTTCTCTCTCTCTCTCTTTGTCTCTGTCTGTCTGTCTCTCTGTGTGTGCTTATCGCATGCAAAGATTTGAGATTTTGGCACGTCAGCAGCGCTGACATTGCATATGTCATGCCGGCAACAAAATACTTGTACGAGGAATGCAAATCGCAAATCGCAAATCGCGAATCTATAAAATCTATCTGGCTTAAATGAAATGAAAATGTCTGCTTAAGCAGTTGTCGCGGGCGCTGACAACGAGCCGTCCTCCAGTCCAGTCCACTCCAGTCCAGGCCTGCTCCGTCCGGTCCAATCCACCTAATTTGCAAATGAGCACTTGGAGTCAGGCAACGGGCATGTCTCGGGCCTGATCCCTGGCCACGATGGGGCTAATCTCCCTGGCAGGCAGGCGCTGTCGTCTCTCTATCTAACAGCGGAATCTATTTGACACCAGTTTCTTGCGAGCAGCCCGTTTCGCTTGTCTCCTGTTTTGTATGTGGTTTGATTTTTGTCTTCGGCACGCCATGTTACAAGAATTGAGAAACGGTTTGGGGTCTGGGTCTTGGTTCGGATTTGGTTTGGGTATGTCGGCTATGTTGGCTATGTCGGCTATGGGTCGGGTCTCGGTTGCCGGGGCGGGTGTGACATTTTACATGAAATTACTTTGCATACACATGCATCAAATTAATTACACGATTAATGTTCTCACATGCAACGAACAGCGCTCAACATTGGGCATCTCATTCTACCTCTCTCTCTCTCTCGCTCTCTCTCTATCTCGGCGTCTTTCACCCCTCCTGCTCTGTGTCAGCTTATGCAAATCTATTTCGCGCGATCATTTGCAGCTTTTGCATGTTGCTATCTTGATATCTTTGCCGGCAAGAAAATGATTCCATTGCCTTTCGTGATACGTCTCCCCAGCCCCTGCGCCCCCAGCTCCCCCTGCTCCTATCCGCATCGGGCAGCTTTCTTCGGTTGCGGACTGGTCTGGCCTGGACTTGAAAGAATGTGTGTTGGAATTGTGTGAAACATGCCATTTGAATAATTATCTTATTTGCATTGCACAGCCGCAACAAACAACTGCAGTCAGTTGCAAATTAAAAAGTGCAAAGTCCATTTGCTACTCCTCTACTCTTCCGCGACCCTACCCTACGCGTACCCAACCGTACCCTTGCAGTCTCTCGCTCACATGTTAATCTCTTTTGGCTGGTTCAGTTCAAATTGATAGCTGAGATTTGCGGCGCAGATAAGCCCCCCATGACACTCTGTGTGAACATTGCCCAATGCAAATCGCGTGCACTCAAAAAACACAGAGCTTCCACAGCTCGAAGCCGTGCTCCATTTCCGTTACATCCCAAACCCAATCTGGGTTCGTTTTTGGGGGCGCCTTCGAGCTGCAACAACTGCGTGTCGCCTCAGCCCAGCCACCGACTGCACCTCTGCCACGGCCACCTTTCCACTGTTTGTGTAACATAATAATAAAGTCAAACAAATGATAAGTTGATAGAGTCACAATTGCGCGCCACTGTCGCTCGATAGCTGCATAGTGCTCAGCTCAGCTCTGCTTGCCTCTGCGCTGCTCCGCGCTGCGCTGCGCTGCTTATCTAATTAATATTTTGTTGTTCTTCTATTTTGTTTTGTGTTTCAGGTGGCTTCTGAATTTTTATTATCAAAATACTAATTTCTTTGTTTGCACAAGATTTCCGAAAACGCTGTACGACAACTACAACGACAACAACGACAACATTACCTGCTTCAATTTGTTATCAGCTTATAAATATTTAATCACAGACTTGTACTTCGGCGTGCTTCTTTTTTTTTTTTTTTGACTGCGATAGCAGCCTAAGATTTCCTGTGCCCCAAAACGAGACGAAACGCATTGACAGACTAAGACGGAGCATAAGCCGCGTTGCATGTTGGACAATGTTGCGCATGAGTAATGTATCTGAAACGCATTACGGTGCTTCGACACGAAAATTAACATGTTGCAACTCGAGTGGTCAGTCAGCCCCCACCTGCCCCCCATTAAGGTTTCTTTGTTTTTGTTTTTGTTTCTGTTTATTCCCAGATAGCAAGTCAGCCAAATTTCCCCCACTGATTAGTTCGAATTCCATTTAACTACAATTGTAAATAGATAGTTGGATTTCGTTTTTTGGGCAGCATTACTAAGTGCTTGTTCAGTTCTTATCGGAGAGTGATTATTTTTAAGGTGTCCACGAGCTAAGACCACGAGAAAATCAGGCAACTGATATGATTAAAATATGCTATTAACGACAACAAATTTGATTTGAAATACACAGAAAATGGACAAAAAATTACCTGTAATTATGACACACACATAAGTGGCCGGCAATCGCAATTGGAATAATAACAATAACATATAATTTTAATATAATTATTGAACACGGGAAATGAACACCATTTCAAATATTTATCTTTTCTTATTGTTATCGTATTGATAAAATTATCGAGCACTCAAATTGTGAACTTTTATTCATTTAATGCAACTTCTACATTTCTGTTAGTGGAGCAAGTCTAAAGTTTAAAGTTCATATTTGCAGCTTTTAGCTCAATTTGAATTTGTAGCTAAAACAAGTCTGTGTGTGTGTGTGTGTGTGTGTGTGTGTGGTATAATTGTGTGTAATTAACTTGCCATTTGATTGAAATTATAGCTCAGTATGTGTATATGTATGTATTTATGCGTATATATATATATGGTCTATATGTGAAGCAATTTGCGTGTCATGGCTGTAAGCGCTTCGCGCTGAGGGCAACCCCAAAAAGGCAGCCATATTCCCAGCCAGCTGAATTGCGAACTGCTTGGATTGCTCAGCCTTCCCCCTGTCTGATTGGTCTTGCAAGGAGCAATGCTCCTACGATGCCAGCTACTTTAATTAAAAATTCAACCCTTAAACAAAATGGCACAGCGCTCACACATGAAGACACTCGCAGCACCACACAACACCACACACAACACCACACACACAACACACACATATGGGAGCGAATTTCATTTCATTCAGCGAACATTTTACAACTTGAACAAATTTGAAAAACAATTAAATGCCATGCGCGCAATTAAATACACAGAAGGTGGCAACAACAACAATTGCTGAAGCGGCACACACTGGAGTTGGTGGTGTGTGTGTGGTGTGGGTGGGGGTGGGGGTGTTTGTTTGGCATATACCGTTAATTAAGCAGAAGCAGCTAAATCGCAGCCAAAGCTGCTGCCTGATAATGGGGTTTGCGGAGCACAAGTGGCATGGGCAACGCACTGGGGCTGACTGAGCGCAGCTCCAGGGCGCTAAGGCAACAGCAGTAACAGCAGCAGCAGCAGCAGCAACAACAAACACGACATAAACAGACAAACAAAAGCTTTTGTGTCCGGGCTATGCCAAACAACAAATCCATCAAAACAAACAGCCGTCGGGGTTTTATACGGTTTGGTATTTTTGGGGTTCGGCTCTGCTCTGTTCCGTTCTGCTCTCCCCGAACCGCATCAGAAACATAAACCATGCGAAAACTTTCGGCCTGTGCGGCCATATAAAAAGGATTTAATTATTTGCTCTAAGGATATAGATTCGAGTGTTTATGCGTGTGTGTGTGTGTGTGTGTTCTGTGTGCTGTGTGTTGTGTGCTGTGTGCTGCTTGTGGTTCTCAGTCAGTCAGTCTTGGTCTGTGTGTGTGTGCTTCTGTTGCTTTTGTGAGTGTTTGTAGACAAACAGAAAAATATGTTTCACGTCCACTTTTGGGCTCAGCAAATACTTAGTGGATGGCCCAAGGGCAACTGAAGAGCGCAGCTCGACACTGATTATTGGTTCTGGTCGAGATGGTAAGCTGTAGTTTTTAATTGTGGAAACGAGCGCAGCCTAATCCTCGCCAGCCTCAGGCAACACATACCTCAGCGCCAGCTTCTCAACTACCACTTTCATTCCCATTCCCATTTCGCTACCCTCAAAATGTCAAATGCACGCGGCAAATGCTGCAGGGCAATTACAGCAACTACAGAGTCCTTTGCCGTTCTGTTCTTTTCTGTTCTGTTCGTGTCGCCAGCAAATGAGTAACAATCATCACAATAGCAGCAACAAATTTTCGAGATGGTGCACGCGCTGCCACGCCCAGAAAACCGATGAAAAAAATCCTGCTCGAAAATCTAAAGCAAAAATTCACTTCCCACGCGCCGACAAAAGTTTGGCTAACAAAATCAAAACGCCTGCTCCCGTTTGCCATAATTTGATTGTTTTGTTTTGTAGTGCAGTGTGGCGGGTGGTGGGTGGTGGGTGGGACGAGAGGGGTTGAGCAGTTCGGCTAACTGTTGATTGTAGTGATTAACTTGGACAGTGATTGCCATCCAGTAAATTATATAGACGAATCTCTAACGAAAATTGCATGTTTTGACTCCTGCATTTCCTGCTCTGTTTTTCTTTCTTGCTTTTCCTTTTCTGGGTGGGCACGCGCCACGCGGCAGAGTCGAGCGAGGAGCAATTATGCGGCGGCTGAGCCGACTTAGCCAACTCACTTGGAAAGCTGACCAAATACAGACAGAGAGAGAGAGAGAGAGAGCGAGAGAGCGAGAGAGAGGGAGATAACATAATGAAGTGTCCGGGCAATCAAACAAAACAAAAGTTTGGCAACAGCAATTGACCAAGTGTTTGTTGTTGCTTAGTTGTGTTGGTTATTTTTTGTTGTTTTTGCTGTTCATTTTGACGGGGGGGGGGGGGGGGGGAGCGATTACATTTTATGGCACGCCTGGCATCACAATTTTGCGGTTGTTTAATGTGCGCCACGTTTAAATTTTTAAACAACACGATTGTCATGTTGTCTGGCAATAGTAGTCGAGTTTGGCATTCGTGGTATCATCAAAAATTTAAAGAGCTGGGCAACGCCATTTTGCTTATTGACGCTGCGTTTAGCTGATAAATAAATAATTTGGCAGCAGGTCCCCAAACGCCCCCAAGTCGAGTGGCAAGCAGCAAAATGAGGCGGGGCAGCTCCACATAGCCCCTCAGCGCCAGAAAAGGTAAACGAAAATTGTTTCTTGATCATTTTAATGCACCCAAAGGGACGCAAAGTGAAAAACTTTTTTGTGCCGGGGCAAACATTACGTGATGTGGCATGTTGCGTCGAGTCGGCGTTGTTGGGTAAGGGAAGTTTAGGCATGTGGCAAGCTGAATGTGGCCGTAGATTGGCTTAGTTCAATTTCATTAATTGTGAAAGAGTCGGCTCGTCCTTCGTCATTTAAATAAAAACCAATATTTGATGATAATTGTCGCTGAACATGCAATGCGATAAGCAACAGCAACAGCAACAGCAACAACAACTAAATATCGAGTCGTGCCAATCGCAATTCGATAGCTTAATTTCCTGAGCGCTTGCTAATTAAAAATGTAATTAATGCACGCATCGATAAACCCTTTGGCCCAGCACCAAATCCAAATGCACATATATGTATATACAACCATATCCCAGATACGGGGCCGCATCTTCGGCTTCTTGGGGGCTGTCCTTTGCAAGGAGTGCGACTGGCATTTAGCACGACGCATGCCGCATGGCTATCTGCAACACTCAGTCGCCGTGTTCAGGTAACTCGATACAATTTCAATAGCCTGGCGACCGAAAGAACCTTCCACGTCCAAGTCAAAGTGTGCGGCAAGTGTGAAAGATTCGAAAAGCTGACCGACTCCGAACTCGGACGCAACAACAACAAGTCCAGCCAGTGCCGACAGGCCTATCAAATTTCGTCCAACATGCCACTCATAAAAGGAAAGTTTCGTTTGGGAAAATGCAGCCCTTTGTTTCATTCCGATTCAGTTTTACATTATTTTCGTTTTTTTTCTTCCTACAACTTTTAATGCAGCTAATTAAATAGTTTCATTTGCTCGCTTTAATGAGCCACAAATTAGGCTGCGGTTGCCCAGTTTCTCTGTTTTTTTTTTATGGCCCATAAAGTTACCAAGAGAACGCCGAGTCTGAAGCAAAAAAAAAAAAAGTAAAAACGACAATTGCTACAATTGTGCTGTGAGCTTAGTGAGGCGAGAGGCATGTCCGTTTATACTGGAAATTGTTTATGTGACTATCAAGAGACACCTCATAGCTCATACGGAGTCAAAGACAGAGACGGAGAGACAGCGACAAGCTGAAAGGAAAGAGATAGCGCTGACTTACACTATTCGAGCTTGACAAAGTGCCGCGTTTTTTAGTTTTAAAATGCAGACAACGTATCTAATTATTAATACTTTGATTGCCTAAGTAGCGGCGGATTTTTTGAACCAGGAATTAAATGACGGCACTGACAAATTGGCAACTGACCAAGGCGAGCGCACAAGAGCGCTAATAATAGTCAAATAAATGTCAATTATATCAAAAGTCAATTGAATAACAATTACAAGCTATGATAAACGTGGAATTCCTTACGAAACTTAGATAAACAAATAACTTGCTTGGTAATTTCCAAGTCAAGCTAATTTTCCGGTTCACTGCACTACTAATTCAAGCCAACTGCCAACAACAATAATAAAAAACTGCAATATAATTTAAATGTTTGCTCAATTGCCTTCTGGCCGAGCAACGTGCTAAGGTAGCCAATTCAATTACACACACCCACACAACACACACACACAGCACAACACACACACTTGGATTGGCTATAGCAGGGCGCTATTAATATGCGATTTAACAAATATTTAGCGAAAACACATGCAATGTGCTCTGCATGCCAAATGAATCACAAATTTGTTGGACGCACACTCGAAATTTATTGTATTCGAAAGTCAAGAATTTTTACGAGCTTGGGAAAATAATAATTTAATGCTTAAAAATTGTGAACGATGCGCAACGGCGGCAACAACATGGCTCTATATAAGCTATATACATACATGTATATATAGACATAAGTATGTATATATACTATAACTGAACACGTGCATGAATTTAATATTTTTGTTGACTTCTTCGACGAGCGACAACAAATTTTGTCGTTATTAGCAGAATTTAAATTGCTGTTACCGATCGATTTCGAGCAGCGTTTGTGGGCCGGGCGGCATTGGTGGGGTTTGGTGTTGCTGAACGTGCTGACTGAAATTATGGCAATGGCTATGAGTGCTCTGTGCCCACCTCTGCCGCCTGGACATTGACATTTTTGGTATCTGCAGGCTGAACGGTGCGCTTAATATGCCGCCATCGTCTTCGTCGTCATCGCTGGATGACGAGGCTTGTTGTGGTTCTACTCCTAGTTAGAAGAGTCGCAGGCAAAGCCAAAACAGAGCCAGTTGTCGCATATTAATTTGATAACTCATATATGTATAAAGATATAGTACATACAATTTATATTTATATATATATTTTTGCACACGACGCTGTTGTTGTTGTTGTTGTGATTGTTGTTGTTTTTGTCGTCTAGGCCTAGGCCACGATCGTTGGGGCATTTGTTTGGCCATAATATGGCCGGGCCATGGCAGTTTTGACAACTTGACAGTCGTGCAGACCAAGACCAAGCCTCAGACAGCCCGGACAGAGTCATCGACATGGACAGCAACAGCGACAACGACTGCGACATTGACTTGCTGATGTCTTGGTCGTCAGAGACTTTTATATTGATTGTCTGTCCAGTTTTATGTGGCTCATTTTATGGTTGCTGTGTCAATTTAAAGCGACATTTATAAGCAATTTGTAACTAATTCTAACAAACACCTAATGCATGTGTGCCAACTGGTACACATGAATATGTATGTACTCGTTGCATGACAGTCGTCACATCTATATCGTTAGACAACCAATTGAATAACTGTATTAATGGGTATATCCTCTCTCTCTCTCTCTCTCTCTTGCTTTGCAGCGGCCGCCAAGCTCATCGTTGTCGTATGGGGGCGCAATGAACGATGATGCGCGCTCGCCGGGCGCTGGTAGTACACCCGGTCCATTATCACAGCAGCCACCTGTCTTAGATACATCAGACCCTGGTAAGTAACGCAATCTAAATATTCAAAATTATGGGATTATCTTTAAAGGATAGAATAAGAAATGTTTGAAAGACGCCTGAGATAATACAGAAAGAATAAATTCAAATAAAAAATTATTTAAGTATGATCAGAAAAGGAAATAAAAAAGTGGTTAAAAAGTAGAATTTCCGTCAAATTAAAAAAAATATATATACATAAATAATACAATACTCTAAAAAAAAAATCAAAAGTATGAAAATCAGCAGTCTTCAAAAAAATAATATTCAGTTCTTCAGCAAAACTCTTGCAATTAAATTCAGTCTGATTACAAAACGAAAGTGTCAAAAAGAAGACAGTGTTTAAAAAACGATGTCAGCAGTATTACAATTGTTTGGTTTATAAAAATAAATACTTATATAGATAAAAATGTTGAGAATAATCCGCAGAGTGTAAGCTTTTTACACCTTTGGCGATTTGTCGCAACGCCAACTCTTTGATTATGTTGTTTGCATCAGTTTGAAGTGCGGCTGCGGCAGTTTGTAGCCAAACTCATGAGCAGACAACGACTACTTCAACAAACAGTAACACGGCTTAAAGCTTAAGCACACACAAGCACACACACACACACACACACACACACATGTGTGGCAAGTGAGACTGAGGAGATACTTAGGGACAGCCCTAAGCCTCGACTCGTAGACTGCCTGTCTTTTGCATCTTGCAGAGTTGGCGATTGCGCACACTCTTCACTCTTCACACTCTACACGCTCTTAACTCTTCCAACGCCAACTTAAAAAAAAAAAAAGTAGTTTGTGGCAGCCAAAGATATTTTTTTCTCTCTCAATATTTTGAGTGCGTGCAACGGCAACAAAAAATAACAACAACAATAAGTTCGCACTTGGCGCTTCTTTCTGAAGATTTTTATGCTCGCTGCTCGATGCTGGGGCATCGTCACTTGGGCTCCACGTTGAATTATTTATGGTGATAGGCAAAAATATATTTTTATGTGTTTTTTCTGTTTGCCGGCAAGAAAACAAAAGCGCTCAGCGCAAACACCACTCGAAAAAGACACTCTCGGGCCACTCGTCTCTCGTCTCTCCTCGTCTCTGCCGCTTGGGGCACCCTCGAGTGGCCCGTGGTGATAATGCAGTTTAGGTTTTTTCATTTTTTTTTTTTTTGTTTTTTTCGAGGAACGCGCAACTTTTCGGCCATAGACCAAATGACGCGCTCTCAAGCCTTCCAATGATTTTTACTGGTCGCCTGCGGGGGGAGCGTGGCGGCGGGTGGTTTTAGGTGGTGCTGCTGCACACATACACATGCCAAAGCCAATCCACTGAGCTGAAAAAAAAAGAAAAAAATTTAAAAACTTAAAACTTTAAAGTGAGCCGACAACAACAATAACAATACAAATATTCTAGGCGAGTCTTGTGGCGCGTTTTACGAGTTGTTGTTGCCTTTTGCGCCTTTTTTGCACGACGCGCCATTTTGATTGATTTATCGACACGTCGAGTTACTTTGTAGACAAATTAAAATTTGGCATAGTCGTAAGTAGTCGAAAAATGTAGTTGAAGCTGCCCTCTCAAGTGTACTCGAGTGTGCGTGTGTGTGTGCGTGTGTGTGTGTCTGCCTATCTCTGTTTGTGTGAATGAAAATTATCTACACTTGAATAAGTTTTTGCGGGCAGCAAACGAATTTTTAATGTTAATTTCATTTTCGCCATGGCGATAAGAAAATTTCGTCGCACGGTGAGTTCACATCATTTCCCTTAGCTGAACAACGAACGTAGAATTTCGGGCGTAGCAAATAGATATTTTCTACATTTTAAGTAGACATGCAGACAGAGATAGACAGAGAGACGGACAGACAGACAGACACACACACCGATAGAAGGCCAGGAATGTGGTTACCAAAGAAATTCACTGCTGCTGCACAAATTCCACTGCAAAGCGAGAAGGCAGCGGGTACAAGGACTGGATCTGTGGCTGGTCGAGAGTGAGAGAGAGTCTTGTTGCCAGGGAATATAGGAGAGGGGGGGGGAGGAGGCAAACGCTGTCGAGGGTTGCCGTAATTTTATGCACGAATTCGTAAAATGTTATTCAAATGGAAAATGTGATTTTTATCAATTTTGACAGGAATTTTTCCGCAGAAAGCATAAAGAAAACGTTGCACAAGTAAAAGCGGCACAAGGATGTGTCCTCTGACTGCCTCGACTCTCAACTTTGAGTCTGAGCTGTGAGTTGTGTGAGTGTGTGCACTCGAACTGTTTAAATTGCTCTAATTTATGAGGTCAGGCAATTGCCCAAAGAGAAATCATAATTTAAAGGCAACACAGACGACAAGGACTTGAAGCAACTTGAGATTTTTAAGGACCGAACAAATATATATATTTAATTTCGCTTTAATCATGGAGGATCTGCGCAAAGTGTTTCAGATATAAGCTATTAAAAATATCTCAAAAGAAGTTGCTTTGTAATATTATTACGATGAAGCAATTACAATGATTAATAACAGGGCGTAGGAAAGGAATAATAATCTGCAAGAGCAAAGACAAAATGTGAGGAAATTTGTTGGAATTGATTCTGTATAACGATGATTGGAATGTGAAATAAAGTTAGGAAGTCTTTCCATATATGAGATACGATTTTTGGAAAGTTGTTTCCAAAACTCCTGTTTTGAATGGAAGTATTAAATATTCGGAGACCATTAATATGCATACGTGTATTAATTAGATACTATTACTAATCGCTTCTTGATTAGTGTCAAGACTCACAGATTTAGGACTACATTGATTTGGATCTGATAGCTTACAGCGGCCAAGGTTTCGCTGTCTCTGTTGAAGTAGTTTCAGCTTGGTCGGCTTAATTGCTGGCCTCATCATGATCGAAATGGTGAGGGGCGTTAACGCGACGACTTTTGGCTAGATAGATTTCCATATATAAATAATCCCAGCAATTAGTTGGTGGAAAGCCACAAGTCAGTTCTTCTCGTATTGAGTCGAGGGAGGGCGTGGAGGGGCGAGTCGAGGCGAGTTAGGCCTGCAGACAGATTCGTGTCAGTCTCGATTCAGTTTTTTGGAGAGTTAGTCTTTGGGTCTATAATTATAGGGCACCCTCATCAACGTCGTGGCAGCGGACCAGCGTCGTTGCATTCAATTAAAAAATATTTGTATAGTTGTCTGACTTGTGACCTGCCCAAAATGACGATGAAAATTATGACGACGATGATGCCGGGTTTCAACGACTGTGTTTTAATTTTCCATTCACTTTTCCCATTGGTGGTTTTCCTTTTTATTTTGCGCAACAGTTAATGCGCAATTAAAGAGCCAAACCAGGCGATAAGTGTCTGAAATGTCAGCTATGAAAATATTTAAGTGTTGTGTGTGTATGTGTGTGTGCTTGTGTGTGCTTGTGTGTGCTTGTGTTTATTTACATTTAAAAGTCGGCTACGTCACTTGTCAAGTGTCGCTTAAATGCAAATCAAAACGAGATCAATTTGATTGCCTTAGCTGCGAAAATGAAAATAAACAAGAACAGCGGGCGACCAACCCTCGGCCCTGAATCCTCAACCCTTCGCCGCTGGCAGCAAACCCCCCCCTGGACTGACATTGATTGAAAATGCTGCGTGACGTAAATTAACTTTCATGGCGTGGGGCAGCCTCAGAAGTGCGTGTTATCCTTTCCGCTCAACGTGCTCAACGTGCTCAACGCTCGCCGCTTCATGCTTAGCGTTTGTCAAGCCGCAAGACCCACACAATTGCCAATTGTTACAGTTTTAAAGTAACCGAGGGGTGTGTATTTATGTGTGTATGTGTGTGTGTATGTGTGTGTGTATGGCAGCTTGTTGTTGTCATTGCGGCTTTAATGCCACATTCACATCCATGACCTGGAGTGCACTTTTCGCTACTTTTGCTACTAAGGCGATTATCTTTGTTGCTGCCTGTCGCCCAATTTTTGCTTATTTACATTGACGAAATGTGTTGCAACAACAACAGCAATAACAGCAAATACAAGCCGAGTGGCAACAACAATGGCAATAACAATAACAGGAAGCTCTTGCCCTGGCCGCTGGCTGTTTGTTATCTTACCACGCACAATTAGACAATTTTCATTTGCTGCCTCGCCAGGCCAACAGTTTCTCATTCACATGGCTGACGAGCCTGAGAGTTTTTGCGTTTCTTTCGCTCCGCTTTGCTTTGTAATGTGAAAGCATTTTTTTGTTTTCGCTGGTTTGCATTTAATAGAATTACATTTGCCTCGTTTGACAGCAATGGGGAGGCCAAGTTTGTGCTGTGGTTTTGCAATGGCGGCTGTCACCTTTACTGCTCTCTACTAAACGGCTATAAGAAAACTCATTAAACGGAGCCACATCAATCGATTAGATGTCAAGAGGCCAAATTTAATTATTTTATTTCTCACTATATGTGCATGTTCTGCAAATAATTTAATTAATTCATAATCATATCTCTGGTTGCTGTTGTTAACCCTTCTTGTCAACTTTGGTTGCTGCTCAAACTCAAATTACTATTCACACCTCAGCATCAGTCAATGTGGGGCAGGCTGAGGGCATCTGCCTTTCCCACAACTTTTTAACTCTTTTGTCAAATGCTGACACAATTTCCGCCACCAACGTAGCACCAACAACAACAACAACAACAGCAACAACAACGATAGAGACGATAAAAAAAATTAAAATTTTACGCATTAAACAACTTTTGAATAGAAATGCTCGCACGGCTGCCAAAAATTACCCATATCTGTTCTGTACGTATCTGCGCACCCCGAACTCAAACCCAAACCCGAACCCAATTCGAGACCTAGAGCAAAAAAAAAAATACATAAAGAAAATAAAAACCAATCCCAAAAGGGGCACCAGCTGCCGCACGTATTCCAGCCAAGTTCACAATCATAAAAATTGAAACAGAAATTCGATGTTGCCTGCGCCTTTCATAATGAGCAGCCCACCCCAAAGCCTACCCACTCCAGGCCAGGCCGAGAGCTTATGTAACATTACGTCAAATTGCACAAAAGGCAATACATCTTCATCCCCTAACACACCAAACACACCAAACACACAAACACGCACACACACATATATATAGACTTCTTCTTATTTTACAATGAAAATTTACGAACTGACTGTTGCATATTTGGTTGCTGCTGCTGCTCCTCTCGCTGCTGGCACATTATCATATTTCCAGGACCGACACGCCAATGAATAGAATGCGCATCGAATTTCCCAGACCTGGGATTGGGCCAGGGTTTTTGCGCTTTGCTGTGGTGGGTTGTTGAGGAGCGAAGTGCGGGCTTCGGGGTTTTGCTTGCGCTTGCCACATCAAACTCAACGAGCACATCAACAAAATCATCAACACCAGCAGTCGAAGCAGCAACAGCAGGGCGGCATATTTTGCTTTAGACTTCGAATCTACTGTCACTGCCAGAGGTCGCAGCATAGTTGACAAACAAGCAACACCAACAACATCAACAATTGGGCTTTGTTTGGCCGGGGAGGGTTGCGGCCGCGTGCAGACAAAATGCAAACTTCCTTTAGCTACGTTTTGAGGCATGAAATTTTCATATACAAAATGTTTTTTTTTTTTTCTATCTTTTGTATTTTTACCAGCCAGTAAAGAGATATAAAAAAAAGCAGCCACGACTCGTTTTACATGGTCTGCTCGTCTCATGACTTTGACTTGAATTTGTCTAGCTTTGGAAACTTATCGCCATAATATAGTTATGATCTGTGGTACACTAGCTGTCGCATAAATTAGTCACAGCTGAACTGTATCAGCTCTGGCACACATACTTACAGTGGCCGTTTGCTGATAACGATTGTCCACTATATATATATATGTATAAGTATGTATGTGTGTGTACAGTTGACGGACAGGGCCTCTTTTGCACTTGGTTTTCTCGCACTTGCCGTCGCTCGTTCAGTCGTCCGCATCAGTCATAAAAAATCATGTTTTGCTTGACTTTTATTATTCATTATTTTCCCATTTATTTTGCTTGGCACAAATTTTCAACTTCAATAATACATATCGCCATCTTGTGTTTAACAACAGCAATAACATGAGCAACTGAGTGCCTTTTAATAGAGATATCAAAAAGTGCAGCCGGCTGATGACAGTGGCTTATCAAGTCGCCAATTTTGTTGCAGTTGCAGTTGCAGTTGTTTGCTTTTGTTGGCGCCTGATGATGGTTTTCTGGCTGCTGTTGCTGTTCGCTGTTTGCTGTTTGCTGTACCCCGCCTCCTTGGCTCGTTTAAAATTGCATTTGTGAACACACAAATCACAAATCACTGCAAGGCATGCAATCTCTCACACAAATCATTCCATTTTTGCCCTGCTGCCGACGTCAACGTCGACGCCAAGTGTCATTAGCGTCACACGCCGGCGACGTCGTCGTCGTCGTCGTCGTCGTCATCGTCATCGTTAGCTCCATGTTGGACGGGAGGTTCGTTTGCTTTAAGTGTTTATTAGTATGAAACATTTATCAGCAATTATAATTATATGGCTATATGTGTGTGCATTAAATGGTAGCGAACTTTGCCGACCCGAGATAGCAAGTGGACACGCTTTTATGGCCCCCACTGTACGAACACCACCACCACCACCACCACCACTGTGTGCTCCCGCTAAATGCTTTTTAAATGTAAGCTGCAAATTAAGCAACAATTTGCATAGCCAACATCTCGAGTGGATACACTCTCTCGCACACACACCAACACACACACACACACACACGCCCATTAGGTGAAACGCTAGAACAGCTTCGCTTGCTTTCAGAGGGTTGGCATTTCCCCAGTTTTATTTATTTATTGTATTTTTTTTGTTGTATGCAAACAGGCAACACCTAAGACATAAGCCTGCGAACGACGAAGGCGGTAGTTGGTAGGCCGCCCAAAACCAAACATTCAATGACAAATTATGCGCTTTTGCTGGGCGTTGCCACCTGCCAGACTCACCAGCTAGCAGCACAACCACTAACCACCGATCCCACCTACATAACTACCTGGCCTGACCGACCGGCTCTCTGCCATTAACATTACAATGTTGTTATGCCACCTACGAGCATACCAAATTCTCTATTAAGCGGCAACGGGAGCGTGTCGTGGGCGTTTTGCTCGGCTCGTTTCCAAAAGGGGGGCGTGTCGTGTTTTGGGAAAATTTTTGACATTTTGTAATGGGAGCGCGGTGCAAAGCGACAACGACAGACAAACAGACAGATGGACGGACAGACAAAGGCAAATTATCTTGCGTCAACAGGAAGAAAACGTGTAGAGTGTATATTGTGGTAAACATACATACTACACACACACACACACACAATTTGTGTTCAGTATGCAATATATAAGTAGTCGACTAGCCTAATGATAAACGACATTAGTGAAACGTAAAAATTGGGGGTAGGAAATGCTGAAGAGCATAATGAGCACTGAAGTAGCACACAAGGAAATGAAGTTGTCGAACTCAGGTGACTGAGGACTAATGACCAGAAAATAGGTGTAGTCTTTTCCAAAAAGTCTGATCAACCAATTTACTGCGAATCTGCGAATTGTTAAAGGTTCGGTGCAGAAAATATAAATTATGCTAAGGGTGGTCTGAGATCTGTGAATATCACTTTTTCATCAGAATATATATTGATTGAGTTTAGATATGGTTTGTGAGTATATATTTTATATACAATATTTAAATGTCAATATGAAAGATCATCTGACTTTCTGTAAAGTATTTTTAATAATAATCTGAGAACTATGCTTATGCCTACAAATATTTATTATTTATTTACTTATTGACCTTAGTTTATTTGTCTATACAAAAATGGTCAGAGATGGATTCTGATATAGCTAGTACATATACATATATATATTTATACATATATATATATATATATATTTATCCAAGTTTCTCTACATTCTTTGATTTGAAATGCCATAATTAAATAAAGAATGTTTTTTTTTTTTTAGAAATATTCCTTATAATAGATAATATAATTCAAGGCAGCTGATCAGCTGTGCGTCAATCAGTTTATGCCGAGAATGTGGTATATATATATACATATATACATATGTTAACTAAGGAACCATGTCATGTACAGTAATACCCACCATTCAATACTGCTCGTTCCACTGCAGATCGTTGAACTTGTCTTTGTGTCATTTGGCTGCTGTTATACAGTCTCTTCAACAATATAAGCGACAATTGTCCCATGTCCGAAAAAAAAATGACGACAACCAAAAGAACGCAAATGGTGGCACTGGTTCTTTATTTGACTTGTATTTTTTTTGTTGCCCCGTCTGTTGGGCCCCCATCTCCATGATCCCCACCCACTGGTGCACACACATGTGTCGGTTGCTAAATTTAAACAACTTTTGCCTGCGAATGCTTTCAATGGAAAAATATCTTTTGTAGCGCCAAATGGCGCCGTGGCAAAAGTTTCATTTTGTTTGGTTTTTTGTTGTTGTTGTTGTTGTTGTTTCTTTTTGCCTGCTGGCTGACTGCTGGTTGCTGCCTCTTCAAATATTCATTGAGTTTGAATAAAAGGCCGAGACTGGTGCCGAGGGCCAGGCCCAGACCCAGGCGCAGGCACGCAGCCATTTCATTAGCAGAAGACACAAACTGAGCCCAACATATGGAACTGAACTGAACGAACTGAACTGCCTAACCGACTGGAGGCTGGATGGAGCTCCTCTTCACATTTAAATGCGCACATAATTTCTAATTTGTGCTTCTAATTTATGTGCTCCAGCAGCGAGACCCAAACTTAGCACAACAAACTTGCCAATTTAACGGCGACCAAGCAAAAAAAAAAAAAAAAAAAACACAGCAACATCCAACCAAAAACACCAAAGTAAAGAAAAACCAAAAGCTGTTGTAGAAGATGGCAGGGAAAAAGTTTTGCCGCCACTTACATACATATAAGAAATAAATAAAGCCATTCCTTCTAATATACAAAAAGCCTTGAACGAGAACAAGAAATGAGAAAATTACTTTTTTATAAGTACGACAGCATCAGGAAAGCATTCAGAGCAGGGTAAGACCAACCACCCCACAGCGGCCTGGCCTCCCTCTCTCCAGCACACCTTGATGATGTGCATGGCAGCAGCAAACATTGAGTACTTGGCCCACATATAAAGGACCAGATCCGGATGCTGGGGCAGGCTGGCAAGCACAGCATTGCCTAATTTGGAATTGCCTACAAAATGTGCATTAAAATAACTAGAATCTACTACCAAACGCCCACCCCACCCGTCGCCCTCCCCTTGCCAAAGTGAAAGCGCCAAAAAGGTGTGTAATAAAAACAAATGTCTGTCGTTTGTTTATATCAGTGAGCGACAACTACTTTTTTCCTTATTTTTTTTTGCCCCCTGTTTGTAAGAGGGTCCCTTTTTCGTTCAGTGACGTGTTGCTGTTTTTTTTGTTTTTTTTTCGTTTATTCTTTGTTTTTGGAAGTTGCGAATACGCCGCGTAGTCTGCGCTAAACCCTTTACAGCAAACACCTGGTGTGGTCGGCAGCGAGTGAGCGAGCGAGATGGAGCGATTATTTTTAGTGCGCTGCAATGACAAGCAATGAAATCAAAAAGGCATACGGCAAAAACAGCCACAAAAATCGAACTAAATTTTACGACATAAACATAAATTTTATGACAGGCGAAAGAGTAAACGCTTGAATGCCCCAGCTAGCTGGCAAAAGGAAATCAATTTTATGTGCTAGCCAAAACAACAACAACAACAACGGCAAGAACAACAAATGATTTCCCTCGCTGGAGAGACAGACAGACCACAAGAAAGCGGGCGTAGAAAAATCTATAAAAAAAATGTGAGAACTATTAAAAAGTCGTAAACCGAAACCAACTGAACAGGGGAGTATAACATAAAGTGTTTAGCTTTGGCTTTGCATGTCGTAAAGTCGCCTCTACCGTTCAGAGCAGATAGATAGATAGATAAAGATAGATAGATTTTGATTTAGATATGCATTTCTGTTCGTCTGTCTGTCTGTCTGTCTGTTTGTCCATCTGCCCCGGAAATTGTGTAACCCGTTGAACGTTTCTTGCGGAGCTGTGAATGTGAGCGCTTGCATTAATAATGCCATTAATGGTCACATTACAAGTGTAATAATAATTGTCCTTGATAGATATACACAAGCACACACACATACACTTGCACACACACACACTCACTCACACACACGCACACTGCAATTAGGCCAGGCGATTGTCTAAACTTGGCCCTGCCTGCATTTTGGCTTAATGTAAACGCATTTAAACGCAATTACTTTTCACTCGCTATTTGTTTGTGTTGTGTTGGGTTTTGTTGTGTTGCGTTGTTTTGTGTTGTGTGTTGAGTGCTTGGGAGTGTTTTCTTACCAACAGACACGTACCGAAGCAATTTCTGTTGCTGCTGTTGCTGCTGTTGTTGTTGTTGTTGTTGTTGATACTGATGATGATTGCTGCCGTCGCTTGGAGTGTCGTCATAAAGATCCTTTATCAAAACGTTAATGGATTGAGTTATATGTACAGGCACAAACAGACATACAACTTACCTTTGTTGTTCTTGTTGTTGTTGTGTACCACGTGTGTGCCCCGAGTTCGAGTGTTTGGTTGCATTGCATTACGTTGCCTCTTTTGGTGTCGTACATCGCACATGCCTTTGGACATACACAAATTTAATGTAAAGTTAATGAAATGACCGGGTCCCGTGTGCGTAATTGTTGAGCATACGTATTGTTAATTATGGCGCACCCTTAACATATTTTTCTAGATACAAATACTATGTAGTTGGAATTGGGTAATTTGCCTAGAGCACAAATGTGCTGAAAGACCATATTAATTGCATTTTAATGAAACTAGTCAATTTGTGGCATAACACACACAAAACCGAACCCTTTTTCATAACAGTTTCCGATTTTGGAATGTTTGTGATACAAAGATAAGCTTGTTTTATTGTTGCAAACAGATCATTTGCCCCTGATAAGGAAATGGCTATTCATATTAATCATTGAGTTTAAGATGTGTAAAAAGAATAATAAGTTAAATAGTCTTTTGCATTAGCATATGCCATCAATTGCACAACATTTTATACGATTCGGTTTTTTGGTTGCCGCTCTATTGCTGGCTTTGTTGCACTGCATTGTGCATATACCTGTCTCTCTCCCAAGGGCAGAAGCAACCACAAATGAAATTATATTATATGCATAGGCAGTGTGCACAACAAAAATACAAAAAAAAAAAATCAACAACAAAATAGTTTCAATAAAACAACAACAAAAATCGCTGCGGTTGGCGAATGCTTTTTTTCTTCTGTTTTTTGTTTTTTGTTGGTTTTATTCTATTATCAGTTGGCATTAAAAAAGAAAACATAAAATGAAATAAATGATGCTTGTAGAGGGGCATTTGAATGCAATGCATATTTGAGTCGATGGAGGAGGCGGTGCATGTGTATGCGCTGATAAAATATTCATTAATTCATATACGAAATGCAATTAAGCGCAGTGGCTGCCACAAATAAAAAGGCAACAACAAACACACACAAAAAAAATGGAATTAAACAAAAGCATAAAAACAACAAAGATGACAATTAAAAAAGGCTCGTGGCATAAATAAATGCGAAACAGAAAACGCAGCAGCAGTTAAATTAACAAATTGCATGCATATTTTAAATAAATATAAATATTTTAATAAGATTAAACTATAATGCAGCCAAATGTCAAAGCTGGCGCGGCGCATTCCCAATGGGATAACACATAACAACAACATTAAAAAAAACGCATTTTGCTTAATTTATGCGGTTTTCAATTACCCTTTTGATATGAATTAATGAACGCACCCGGACTCATTGGCTCACAGTTCACAGTTTTTGCCAACGCTTACAATTTAATTAAACATTCTTGGCTAAAAGGCAATAGTTTAATACATATTATGCCCAGGTAATTTCGAAGGCCACCCAAGCGTGCAGCGCTGTCTCAGAGGCTGACTTGCTTTGTTTGCGGAAAGAATGTTTGAATTTGTATTACCAATTGCAATATGCTCAACTGCTGTTGCATGCTGCACTCAATCATTTAATCCAAATGTTTTGCTTGCAAGCAGTACTTTGAGCTATGCGCATTCCTTTGCAGCAACCGCAAGCAACATCAACAGGAACAACATTCTTTGGGCTGGCCGTTGTCTGGCGAGCACACAATTTCATGCCCGTGTAAACTATTTGTCGACAATTTTGTCTGCAACAAAAGTCCGCGTGCCACAGCCACAACGAAGCCTGCCCGCAACGAGCCCAACTCCAAAAAATATATCCATCCAATGCCCAGTCGTTTGCCCATTTGATGTCCAGCAAAGCGTTAAAGCGAGCGCTGGCACGAAACTTGGCTTCGGTCGCTGCTCAATTGCCGCTCTAATGGCTGCAACTTCAACTTCAACTTTAACTTCAACTGCAACATGCCACAAGCTACGGCGCACATCCTCGCCATAAAAATGCACAAAATATGCAAACTACAACGATTTAAATCAATTCTGAGCGCTATCAAGTTGACTTTCGGCATCGACCAAGCCATTGCCCATTGTTGTTGCTCTTGTTGCTCTTGTTGCTGATGTTGCTGTTGTTGCCGCGGCGCTTATCAAAAGTTAACGCATGTAAAGTAAGTTTACGTGTAGCACGGCAAAGTGCATTGATAAGCCACTCAAGTTGTGGCTGGAGTGTTTGCCTCCTTGGTTTCTCCTGCTTGTCCTGACTTTCTTTGCTCGCCTGCGCAACCTGCCTGCTGATTAGTCGATCAACAAATAAATTCAGGCTTTTAAATATACAAAAAAAATACAAAAACAAGAATACAATCAAGCAGAGAAGTGGAAAAGTAAAGGGCTACAAAGAAAATCAAGTCAAAGGGGGCATTAAGAGGCTCTTAAGAGGCAACTGTGTCTTGAGATTCGCGACTCGGCTATACTCGACGAGCTCTGCTTGGCCAACTCCATTATAGCTCATTATCGCCCCGAGCAACGTCTTACATTATGCTGATGAGTTTTTTCTGCCAGCCATCCACTGCGCTGGCCATTCTAATAGAAAACCCTTGCTAATTTGTGTAGGTAGAAAGAAAGAGAGAGGGCGAGGTATTTGCTGGTCTGTTCATTAAAAGGCTGCCACGCCTACAATGGCTTTCATTAATTGTTGACAATGATTACCTGGAGCAATGGCCCCAATGCCACCAAGGCAACAACAACAGAAATTTAAAAAAAAAAAGGAATACAAAAACAGAAAACTGAGCAAAATGAAACAAAACGAGTCAAGCACAGGAAAGAATGGCTTATTTTAGACACAACGAAGTTTGTATACCCTAGCAGAGCTGCAGTCCATCTGTTTCTATGAAAGCTGTTTGATATAGTTGGATAATAATAAATGTTGCACGATTATAAATTTGAATACAATTGGATATTTTAAAGCCTTTATTTTTACTGTTTGGTCACATTAAATAAATGATCTGATTCAGGGGACTCGGCTAATGCAGCTGCACAAGAGTCTGTGTACCTTGCGGCGTCGATGAGGACTCCTTTAATGCGTTGCAAGCTTAATGGCATTATCATAACATCCTCTGCAAGGGCATTTAAAGTTAAAGACAACGAAGAAGTCGCTGCTGCTGCTGCCGCTGCTGCTGCCGTTGTTGCTGTTGCGTTGGCCATGCGAAATGCAATTTCAATTTCCAACGACAGGTGATAAATAAATCGAAACGCAACGAATTGAAATGAATCGGCATCGGTGGCATCGTTGTTGCTGCTGCCACAACGGCAATCGATTCGCTGCGCTGCGCTGCGTTGCGTTGCGTTGCGTTGCAAATGAAATTGCGCCATATTTGGGCGTTATTTGTGGCCGCCACTGAGTTGGTCAACGGCAAGCTAAGCCAAGTCGGAGACAGCAGCAGCAGCAACTGCGGCTGTGAGGCGTTGGCAATGAGCGACGCAACGCATCGCGTCGAAGGCATTTAATTGCCACCACGGCGTTTTTGACGTCTACGCATCAGAAATTGAGGCCCCATTGCTCTCCTCCGCCTCCCCTGCTCCCCCCTCATTGTGAAAAGGTGTTTTGTCGCGAGACCTCCAATCCAACACCAGCCACCGCTGCCAGGCACATTTCCAGTTGCCTGTTTTGTCCGCTTCTGGCCCCGTTTGCGATTGCGATTGCGAGTGCGAATTGGCATTTTATTTTGCGCATTTGGCATTTTCGGGGTGCGTTGTTCATTTAACCGTGTTTAGTGTCCGTCGCTGTTGCGCTTTTTAATTTCATTTCGCTGTTGCTTTTTTTTGCCCAGTCACTTGGAGCAGTGTCAGTGTCAGTCGACCAGTCTCCAAGTCACCAAGTCACCAAGCCACCGAGTCTCTCTCTTACAGCACGCTGAACACAACAAGAACAAAATGATTTAAGATGTTCGACTGTCAGTGCTGACAGCATTGACAGTAAAATTATTTCTACGCGCTGCAGAAGGTTAATTATCATTGATTTATTTACAACAAAACCCAAAAACAGTAAGACGACATTCGAACGGTTTCTGATTCCCTCTTAATACACTGCAATTTGCACGCATTGGCTATGCCATCTAATCTGAATTTCAGCTTATCGCAAACGATAATTTACCCAACAATTTGACTATAATCAGAAACGCAAACATTAAAATGGATGCCATGCCAACTATAAAGTTATAATTCATAAAATTATTTTGGCTCAGTAAATAGTTTATGGTCGGCATATGATTGGCTTAAAATGTCATTTTATGTGCAATAAAATGCAAAAATAGCAATAAAGACTAAAAATAAAAATTAAATAATTTATTGAAATGAAATGCGTGGCAAACAAACACGCAAACAAAAAAGCAGCGAAACAAAAGAAAAAATTAACCATGACAGCTATAAATATTTTCAAATGGACAAACAAAAAATGTAAATCTGTTCGTTAATTTGCATTTTTGTTGCACGATAACAAAAGCAGCAACAAACATGTAAAACCGCAAGCAAAATTAAAACACGAGACATTGTTAAAATATTAAATTAAAATTAACATTGTAATATGGCAAAAGCACTGGCCTGGGATCAGCAGCAGCGGGCGGCTGTGAGGGGCAATGACGGTCAATAAAACGGCTTGTCAAAGTGAATTTAAAATAATTATTGTGCATAATGCGGCGTGGCGTGGTATTAAATTAAATGCTGCACAATCATCGAATTAATAATAATAATGCATTATAAAAACAACAAAATAATATACACACGCCAAAAAAAAGGTGTGCAAACAAAGACACACGCACAACTCGAAAAGAGTGGGAAACGTTTTGGAAAAATATTCATTTATGGTAAATAGTAATGCGTGTCTGCATTATGCGTACTTTAATCTTTTTTCTCACATATATATATATATATATTTATCGTTAATTAATATGCATTTGAATTGTAATTGGGATTAATGTATTGTGTGCAACTGTTTTCTATTTGCAGATGGTAAGTTCTTATCATCACTCAATCCTTCAGAACTAACATACGATGGTAAGTCACATTTCACATTAAGTCATTTAACACATTACATGCTATGTACACACACATATATATATATATATATGTATATATAGAAATATATCAATCGCGTGGATGTTGCATGCAGCTGCTGCACAGATTTCGCTCAGCTCTGGCCACACGTGACCAGACGGGGTTCGCACATTAATCAAGCTACCAAGCTGGCCAGCAGCGATCAAAACTTTGATGTCTGTCTGTCACTAATCCCTCACGTTCCAGCTGGCCCACGCCCACTTTGCGCGCCGAGGTCGCTTCCTGTTGCTCAAAATAAGAAATTTCTTTTTAATTTAGACTTAAACAGACAGAGCAGCAGCCGTAGCAGCCGCAGCAGCAACATTAGCAGTAGCAACAGGAGCAGAAGCAGCTGATAAAAAATCATTATAAAGTTAAATTTTAATTAAAAAGTACAATCGATTATAAAGAAGAGCAGACTGTCTGCGGCTCATAAATTGAATGCACTGGCGGTCTTCGAGCTTTCAACGTGCCTGCCACGCCTCCCCTCCAACCTCCAAGTTGAATAGTAATATCTGCTGCCACTGCTGCTGCTGCTGCTGCTGCTGCTGTTCCTCGTCCCGGTTATCGATGATGATGATGATGATGAACTTGTGCCAATTTTGATGTGGAAATCGGGTGTTCGCGCTTTGCGCAGTGGCAGTTGGCTCTTCAGATTGCTGCCAGCCGATAGCCGATAGCCAGCCCCTTTTGCCTTGCCTGTTGATTATATAAGCAACGCTTTTCGCTTTCATTAATAAGCAGCAACAACAGCAGCAACAAAAGCAGTAAACGTTTGCCAGGCACGTGATTTTTGCAGACAATTTTGATTTATTGCCGTTTGTTTGGTTGTTGTCTCGACTAAGCCTCGAGCACTCGCTCATCGCCTGCAGCTCATAAAAAAACGAAAGAAGGAAAAAAACAAATGCATTTGTCCATCTCTACCAGCTCGTCGTCTGGTTTTATGACGCCACGCTGCGTTAACTTGAGGAATGGTGTGTGTACAAAATCATTAAAAACGCTCAAATTAGCAATAGCTGTAAAGCTGTGTGCAGCTGTAGCAGCAGCTATCTCTCTCTCTGTCTATTCTTATCCTTAAACGTGAAGTGCAGCGAACACAGACAACATTGGCCATACGCCCCGTTAGCCGCTGTTATTAATTTGCTGCTCGGCTGGACCTACTAACCCAGTAAACCTTGCCAGACAATCGACTTTTTAGGCTCTGCCCGGACACACCAAAACAAACAACAACAAAAAAATAAATAATAATAAATATGTAACAAAATGAAAATGAAATATGCCAAAAAGTGTAATTTGTATTATAAGCAATGTTGAGCCTCTGGAATTGGAACACGCTTTTGTGTGACTTATGTGCGCCCACAACAGCAACAGCAACAGCAACAGCAACAATAAGAATGCAATGGCCAGGGCCAGGGCCAGACACACACACACACAAAGAAAGAGAAAGAGAGCGAAAGCAGGCAGAGTGAGAGAGTGAGAGAGAGAGAGAGAGCGCTCACTTAAGCACAACTTTAAATAATCGTCTGTCAGAACTGTCAAACAAGCCGGCGAGCGCTAGAATTAATGGCACACAGTGAACGACACACACACACACACACACAGAGTGTGCCTTTAAGTGTGTGTGTGTGTGTGTGTGTGTGTCTGTGTCGCTTGCAATTTGTTTGCCCTGCGCAAGCGCAAAGCGTGCATTGAACCTGTGCCTCTGAATTTGACTCTGACTCTGACTCTGACTATGCCTGTGGCTGTGGCTGTGGCAGTGGCTGTTACCCGTATGTGGAGCAGCCACAAGTTGAATTATTGTTTTTGCGCGTATTGAATGTGAGACACCGATACACACACACACACACACAGAGAGAGAGCGAGAGAGAGGGAGAATGAGCGCAGTCGCAGCGAGTTAAAAACAATGTCTGCCCAGGCGTCGACGTCGCTGCCAATGTCGCTGCGGTGCTTTATCACTTTTGCTGTGGCTGCTGCTGTTGCTGTTGCTGCCACCCACCCCCCTCTATCTATGTATTGTGTGTGTAGAAACTTTACACAAAATTAATGCGCTGTGCCGCAGCGGGCGAACTTTCAACTGTTGCTGCTGCTGCTGTTGCTGCTGTGGCTGCCTCAAGATGAAAAATTATTGCTTTTAATTTATTGCATAAACAAAAGCAGCAACGTGTATTGGTATGCGTTGCTGTGTGTGTGTACTAGTGCTCAAGGTCATGGTTAAAGTGCACACACTCACACATACACACACACGTAAGCACACACACAAATACATGAACGTTGACTGCGCTGCTTGGGGCTTTCCCCGGCGTCGCTGTCGCAGCGCCGCTAACTGTCAAAAATGATTTAGTAGTTCAAAGCCGCGTTTTGTTGTTGCCGCTGTTGCTGCTGCTGTTGCTGTTGTTGTTGTTGCTATTGTTGTTGCTGCTGTTGCCGCCGATGCCCTCACATCATTTTTCGCACTTTTGCGACTGTCGGCCGGTGCCTGTCAAAAAGCAACTCCAATGACAACAACAACAACAACAATAGCAGCAGCATTGGGCACATTTGACACTTGCAGTTGCCATTTTGACAGCTGGCAAAGGTCAAGCTGAAAGCAAAAGTGAGGCACAGTTTTTGACAGATTGGCGTGCCATAAACACACTCACATTTGAATACGTATGGGTGTGTGTGTGTGTGGGTTGTTCATTCATTCATTTGCTCGTTTAGACATCAGCAAGTTGTCAAGTGCAGTGCAATTTGGAGGCATCCGCGTTTTTATAGTTCATTGCGCCCAATAAAAGCCAGCCAGCAAATGACAGCAACAGCAGCAACAGCCACAGCAGCAACAGTAACAATGAAATGCCATATCAAAATCAAAAACAGGCGAAATTAACTAGTCATAAAACGCGAAGAGGCAAGTCATAAAATCGAAGCGAAGCGAAAAACCAGAAACATCAGCGCTAAAACGGCAACTGTTGATAGATCATTTCAAATATATATATATACATAAAATTTTTCATTGTTGTTATTGTTGTAGCTTTAACGCGCAGCTGACAAAATCAAAACTGAAACTGAAAGCTGCAAACTGAAAACTGAAAACTGAGCGCCACGGCTGAAAACTTTGATTTATGATGTTGATAAATGAGAATTTAATAAATTTGCTTAGTTGCTTATTTGCTCGACGAGTTGCTTGCCGAGACGCGGTCTCGGTTTTGGTTTCAATTTCAGTATTCACTTTAGTGCGACTGCAAAAAAAAACAATAATCAAAACAAAAAAAAAAAACGAAATAGGAAATACAAAACCCAAATGGCCAAACATCAATTAAATGTTGGCAGGCCTGGGGTATTCAAAGTTCAGATTGTGTGTAGACTATGCGATTCGGTCGAATTGATAGACAAATGATGGCGCTTATTTCAATAGATTAACATGCTCTTAATGCTGTTCGAATGTCTCGAGTTCGATTCGTATTTCGTTGTTTTGTTTGTTTTCATTTGGTTTCTTTGTAAAGCAATTGGCAATTAACAGCTTAACTGATCTGGCTGATGGTTTTCGAAGTGCTGCAGCTTGAAAGTTGGCCAAAATGCTTTTGCGTTAACTAAATTCGACAGCTCTGTGCAGCAAAAAGGATTAGAGCAAGCAAAATAGTTTACAAATTGAAGACAGTTGCTGGAAACATATTTTGAAATTTAATGAGATTCTACACAAAAATAATTTCAGTTTCTCGATCACTTTGTGCTTACTTAAAATTACTACAATTATTTTGAATGCTTTAATTAGTGTTATAAATTTGTTTTAAACTGAGAGCTTCTAGCTTAAATATTGATATCGTGATAAAATACTCAAATTTAATGGTTTTGACAAATAGTTGGGTTTACTTGAGGCACATTTTCGTTGCACGACCTGACTGTCGAGTTGCCATAAATTCATTTCCACTAAATCGAAATCTATTCGGTTCTCAATATTTCTGATATTTTGTGCGCATTTCATTCAATTGAATATATCTCTTGATGTATGCCACATGCAACGTATAAATCATACAGTTTAGCAGCCCCTCAGTACTCCCTCCCCAGCCTGGCCTGCCCTTGACTCCAATCCACTCATCATAATTCCACAGCATATGCGCGGGCGCTTAAGCTGCCAACAGGGCAGGAAGGGGGGGTTGCGGGTATAAAAAGAGCAAGTGTATCTATTTGTGCTGGTTTTTGAGGGCTCACAAACATAAATCCACCACAATATGCGCTTGATATTCACTTGATGCGCCCGAATCCTGCCGATTGTCCTGCTGAATTATGCATGCAACAAATTGTATAAAAATTTGTGCAACTTTACGTAGTAGTTACGTGCCGAAATTCGGAAATCAAGCCAAGACCCAGCCGCACAAATTTGAGGCATACTTGTCAGAGCAGCAAACGAAGACCAAACAGAGACGTTCTCTCTCTCCTCTGCTTGGGATAAGCCAACCCCCAGAGGAGTAGACAAGTTACCGGGGGAGGTGTTTTCTTTATTTTTGGGACTGGTCTCTGCAACGTTTACAAAGTGATTACTCGTGTTTAAAAATTGATGACTGCTGTTGGACACGTTTTCAATTTGAAAACAGCCACGAAAATTGTGCTGCCTATGCTTCCCCTGACTCCCCCTCCCTCTTTCGACAGGTGTCTGTGCATTTAACGAAATTGAAACTTGTTAATGCCAAATGGCAAACAGTAAGTGAACAGATCTTTGAAAATTGTCACATAAAATCATTTGGGAAGCCGACCTTTTTGGCATGTCGTTAAAATTTTGAAACGAAACAAGTTGTTTGTCTCTTGTTTGTTTTCGTTTTTATTGACGCTGGGGGCAGTGGCGGAATAGAAACTGTTGTCATCTGTCGGCTGGCAATTAAATGCCTGGGCCATCGTTAAATCATCAGCGTTGATTGACTCGTGGCTGCTGTCCGTCCTTGAAGATTTACGGCCGTTAAATGCTACACGGCGTGCACAAAACTCGAATTTCGGTTTGTCACATCATCGATAATCGATTTCTGAGACGCCACTCAATCCGTCCGGCCTTTTTTACTGTTCAGGCCATAAAAGCAGCGGCCAGGTTTATGTGGATTAACAACCGGTCCGTTGGCCGTAACCAAATATTTTAATGACCAACAGACACAACACACAAAAACAAAAAAAAAACACCCTCCAAATTTGTCTAATGAATTGAAGCGACTTAGGTTTATGTTTATCGTTGGTTTTATTTAACTATTCTTTATGAATCAAAAGTCGTATTTAAATGGGATTCTATTTCGAGTTTCAGCATGAGTTTTTTTTCGGGTGGTGGTCAAGGGCGTAGTGCGCCCTTTTTAGCTGCACATTTGCGGAATGCTATCGGCCTGGGCAAAAACTGCAAACTGTCCGCATGTCAGAATGCTCAGACAGCGCCCCGAGGTATGCAACGCTTTTTTTGCGGCATTACTTGAAGGTGTGCGGTCTGCGTGTGTGTGCGTGTGTGTGAGTATGCAGTTAAGCACATTTGAAAGTAACTTTTGTGGCAGTTGCATGTAGAGTTTAGACAGGTTTTTATTAGCTAGCAGCTGCTGCTTGGGCTTTGTGCTAAAGTTTGATTAAACTTCAGCATTGATAGCAAGCTAAAACTCAAGCTGCAAATTCATAGACACTATAACTACACTATATATATATATATATATATATATATGTATAGAAACATATATACAGCTGTATATATATGCGCAAACATGACCAACTTTGATTTAGCTCTCGAGCGGATTCGTTTTCAAGCACCCACAAAACTAACAATGTGATTGCGCCTGCTGTGGTTGGGTGTTTGAGAATATGTGTGTGTGTGTGTGGGTGGGGGTATGTGTGTGTTGGGGCATATCCATTTGCCAAAATAGCAAAACTTGCATAAAAACTTTTGCGCAACAACTTGGACTTTTTCATCAAACAAAACAACAAACTAAAGCAAAATGAAACAAACTTTTAATGCAGCCAGCGAGCAGAGCCAACCAGAACCAAGCAGGAGCCACAAGCAACCCACACACACATACACACACACACACACACAGAGTTTGTTCCACGTCCTGGCGCAGCTGTCAGTCAGTCCAAAATATTTTCGCACACAGACTTACACAGAGATAGAAACACCAATACAGACACGAGATGGCGAACAAAAGTTTCCACGCTGCGGCAAAAAGCGGAAATGCATTCAAAATCTAATATGGCAGCCATGGTCATGAGCAGCAGCAGCAGCAGCGGCAGCAGCAGCGGCAGCAGCAGTGGCAGCAGCAGCGGCAGTGGCAGCAACAACTGCGACTCTTTGCTGGAAAAGTAGCAGCTAAACAAAAAGACCAAAGAGTGCCAAAGAAGAAAATGCAATTTTCTGAAAAACCCATTAAATGTTAGCCAGCAAAAAAAGAAGGAGAAAAAAGCGAAAAAAATAAAGAAAAAATAGCGACGTCGACAACGACGATGAGAACTGCAAATAAAGCAAAAGCAAAAGCAAAAGCCGAAGCCAAAGCTGTAGTTACATCCAAAGTAGAAGATTGCAAGCGGACGGAGGCGGGGCCAGTGACAGACTAGCTATGTATAGAAACTATGTGTGTGTGTGTGTGTGTGTGTGTGCAGCTCCTATATAAAATGTCGACTGCTGCGCACTCCCCGCCAAAGAAAGGCATGACTTGTGTGTTTTAAGAGGCAGGCAGGCAAACAGGCAGCCTGCGTTTGCATGAAGCCATTAAAAGCACTTTAAACCACCAAATGTGCTCAAACAAAAGAGTGCCTTAAAGTCGACTCCGACTCGCTGCAGCAGTAGCAGCAGCAGCAGCAGCAGCAGCTCCTCATGTTCACATTCACGTATCCACATGTCATATACAAGGCTCCCAAAAGGCGGCTTCTGACTGCTGGCACAATGCGCTGATAGAGCCATTTACGCCGTCAGCACATAATGATGACAATGCAGGCGACTCCCTCTCTAAATGTGTGTGTGTGTGTGTGTCTGGTGTGTGTGTGTGTGTCTGGTGTGTGTGTGTGTGTGTGTGTTGGGGTACATCAGCTGCAATGTCTGGCTGACGAATTTCCATGGCATATAACACAAACATTGCCTTGGGGCAAGCTGCGAGAGCGTCTGCTATTGAAAGGCGCAGACGATGCTGTTTGCTGCTTGCCGCTTGCTGTTGCTGCTGCTGCTGCTGCTGCTGCTGCTGGTGCTGCCGTTGCAGATGCAAGCGAGGACGAATGGAGTCCACCCAAGCGGCAGCAGCAGCAGCTGTTGTTATTTCTATGCCATGTCCTCTGTCTGTCTATTTATCCCACTGTCTATGTATGTGTGTGTGTGTGTGTGTGTGAGTTTGTGGCAAGGATATATGCCTGACGATGAAATTTAATGGGGTGCTTTGATGCGATTGGTTTTCATATAACGCAGGCGCTTAAAATCATCGAATCATTCAAAAGAAAAGTGAGCTGACTGCCACACACACTCACACTCTCACACACTCACATACAGCTGGAGCAGGCGCCAAGAGAGCGCCGAGCGCCAAAAGTTGCCTGGAAGAAGCGGAAAAAAAAGAAAGAAAAAAAAAACACGCAGCTCGTGTATAAGAAATTGTGCTGACTGGAAATAAAAGAAATGTAGAAAAAAAATTCAGAGCAAAAAAAGAAAAAAGGAAAAGAAACGAAGGAATATAGAAAAGTGGGAGCTGCTGCAGCGAAAATGCCGAGTGTGTGTGTGTGTGTGTGGGTGTGTGTGTGTGGGGCATTTTCCTTGGCTGCTTCACTCGCTGTCGGTTTTATATAAAAAGGACGATGACGATGATGATGATGATGATGATGATGATGACGACGACAACTGAACTCAACTCAACTTTGAGCTAGAGCTGAGCTCAATACGACGAGAGCAGAAAACGCCGAGCAGCATTTGTCCGAGTCGCCGTTGGAGTTGGCTGGCGAAGGAGTCCCTATTGCCATCGCTGTCGTTGTCGTTGGCGTTGTTGCAGAGCACTCGCCAATACGCATACAGACAGCTGCCACACATAGTCCAACACACACACACACACCCACACACACACGCACACATTCAGACTTTGTTTGGATTTCGCATGAAAAAATTGTTTCTTCATTTTATATGGTTAGAATTTTTTCATTGTTTCCCTCATTTTCTTCAGTTTAGTTCAACAGCCAGGCCATTATTTATAGCAAATGTATATTGTATCTACAGATCTATAGTAAATCTTGAGGAGCCTATTTACATATGTATTTCACTAACTTGAAGTTGCCGCAAATTTCAATTCAATGTTGGCCCCAGTTTGGCTCAAATTCTATATTTTGACTTGCTTAAAGACCATAAAATATTTATTGAATTAATGTTTTGCATTAACTACTTAACATTTCACATCCAGCTGTTTTAGCTGGCTTAAATCTCTTGGCTTTAAATGAAGTCTTATAAATTTATAGACAGTGTCATGTAAATCAACAAGTTTGAAGCAAAACCAAAACTCAGCGCATAAATTTAAATGACTGACAGAAATCACTCGAAACAATGCTAAAGTGTCGCACAGACTCGACAACAACAAACGGCAACAACAAATAACAACGATAGCAGCAGCAACAGCAGCAGCAACAGCAGCAGCAACAGCAGCAGCAATTGCAGGGTACTTGCAACAAGACACATTAACACTGTAAACAAACAGCAGCAGACGCCAACAGACAGTCCCAACAGGCAGTCTCAACATACACCCACACATCCAACTATCAGTCAGCCAGAGAGAGACAGGGAGAGAGAGAGAGGGATAGACAGAAAGTGAGAGATATGGAGAAAACCCTTAAAACAAAAGGCGCTGCTCGGCCTAACTAGACGCGCCTGAAGACCGCGAGCTGTGCCATGACAAATCACACAACCAAATTCAGGCTGTCTGGCTGTGTGTGTGTGTGTGTTGTTGTGTGCAGTCAAGCAGCAAGCAAACACACAGACAAAGCCATGCAAATAGAAAACAAGACTTAACAAATTGTGGCCTCTTTTGTGACTGCCTAAAATCAAAATTATTCAAATAAAACTGAAGAAGCTGGCACAAGTAGCAAAGATAATGGAAAGCTTAATAGTGGAAAATTAAGAAAATTCTTAAATAATATATTTTCACAATTTTGTTGTGCTCTTACACTATTTGTGTGGACATTGGTGTGCTTGTTTACAGAGCGCACTTATCGATTATTGTAGCATACTTACTGGCGTCATTTTGTGTTCGACAAGCGGATTACTCCTTTTTTTCGCGTGTGTGTGTGTTAAGTCGCTTATATAAAGTAAATAAACACACACACACACACACACATGTATTTAATTATTTGGTTGCCCAAAAATTACTCAGCTGCGTCAGTTGCTTTAGTTGGCTTTGGCTCAGCTCCTGCCAAGTCATGCCCAAGTGCAAGTAATGCCAATTTGCTGGACAACCCCCCAGGAAATACATAAACATGTCTGTGTGTATATATATATATATACTTGTCAGCTTTAAAGCAGCTCAGTTTTATGAACCCAAGTCTAGCCTCAAAAAGACGGCTCAATAAAATACACACACACTTAGCAAGTTACATGGGCCAAGTTGCAGACGCAATGACAGCGACTATTTAACACGCATCATAGCATGAATTTTATGTGCACACACACACACAGAGAGACAAAGAGAGTGCGTGTGTGTGTGTGTGAGTGTAAAAAAGGAAAAACCAGTGTCAAGGTTAACGACCAATGAATTTATTTTGCTTGAATAAATTTTACGATAATGAGGAAATTGTCGTTGTCGTTTTGGGTATTTTTAATGGCCGTAATGTTGGCGCTTGCTACACGTTATTCTTATTGTTGTTGTGGTTGTGTTATGCGCCTGCGTCTTAATGCGAGAGCGGGATGCCAAATATCACACACACAAACACACACTGCCGCTGTTGAGTATGTGTGTGTCTCGCTGTTATTAAAAAACGTCAGACAATTAAGCAGCAGCCATAAAAATCTGAGCTGACATATATGCCATAACTATAAGTATAAGTGTGTGTGTGTGCTTGGGTGTGTGTCCATATGTGTGTGTGTTCATGTGTGTGTGTGTGTGTGTGTGTGTATTTGTGTTACATTAATATAGTTTCACGATTTGTTTGTCTGGTCGCTTATCAGAAATGCCGCAAACGTTTTTCAATTTCCGGCTGGCACAGTTTCCTCTACTTCTTCTGCTTCTTGACTGTAACTGAAACTGGGAAAACATTTCGGTTCTGGTCTGCTCTCCGCTCTGGTTTTGGTTTTAACTTTGGCTTTGGCTAGAGCACATCCTGTGAATGGTTGAAGGACTTGCATTTTGAACGCCGTGCGCAACTCCATTTTACGTAACATTAATTCTGTGATTTATTAGGGTCACGTGACCAGCGCAACGGACGACTGAGCCGCACAAGTCACGAGGCTGCCAGACGACGACTGACGCACTGACGGACTCACTGACCGCAAAGGCTGCTAGGGGTGGCTGAACTGGAAGAGGGGTTGGAGTTGGTTGTAGTGTTGGAGTGCACTGCCCAGCCCAGTAGAAATAGCTCATCAAACGTGGCTAATTTTAGCCAAAAACGTATTTTAAATTGCACACATCATATGAAGAAATTCTGAGTAACAAAAAAAGAAAACAAGTTTTGTTGTTGCTGTTGTTGCCTGTGTGTTCTTTGCGAGTGTGTAGGTGTCATAAAGTGCATTCACATGAATGCGATAAAGTTTATTGTCAGCTTGGAGCGGGGCGACGCTGCTGCGAACTGGCTGGCTGGCAACGAGAAAAATTAATACCAAAACATTTGCCTTGCAACGTTGTTGTTGTTGTTGTTGCTGTTGTTGTTGTTGTTGTTGTTGTTGTCGCTGGGTTGGAGATCGCACACGCCTACGCAAACATGTCGCAACTGTCATTTCAGCTTAAGTTGGTCCATTGTACGTTTATATTAGTCGCGCGGGTCTGCCTTCAGCCAAAGATGAGGCGAGAGAGAGAACCTGGGCACCGGCTCCTCCATCGCAACCAAGTGCTGATGATGATGATGATGCTGTTGTTGTTGTTGTTGTTGTTGTGTTGCGCGCCGTGTGTGTCTTCTGAGCGAATGTGTGTGTGTGTGTGTGTGTGAGAAGAGTTACGAGCTGTGTGCGTCTGACTTTCAAATTCATTTCAAGTGTAAAGCGATATGTCGCCACAGGCACAGACAGCCAGCCAGCCAGCCAGCCAGTCAGACAGACAAAGAGAATGAGGCTCAGGTTGGCAGGCAGGGGGCGGTGAAGAATGCAGAATCTTGTCGAGCTGGTGACAAACTTTGCCTTGCTTAAGTTACAAGTCATGTTCAGTGTTTTGTTTTTGTTTTTTGTTTTTTGTTTTTTTTTGTTAAATGTTATTGAATTTGCAACAGCTTCGAAATCGACATCAAATTGCTTGAAAGCCTCGCCATATGCCAGTTAAACCTGCCACGCCCACACCCCAGAATTACGGAGAACAACAAAAAATGCAAAAACTGTAAACTAAGCTTTTGAAATCCATTTTTGGGCTTATGGCTGCATTTTTGCATTAGGCACGAACACAGCAACGGTGCAACTGTCTCGCTCGCACCCGCTGCGCGCATCACAAATCTCCATATTACCTCTCTGTCACTCGCACTATCTCTCTCTCTCTCTCTTGCTAGCTCGCCTATGCACAGTGTGTGTACACGCTTAAGTCTGCCATTATTTTCATAACTATGCGCGAAAAGCTTTTTTCATTTAAATTTAACAAAAATGTAGCGCACGTCGCCATGGAAAATGTTGTAAAAACTGAAACGGAAAATGCCAGCAAACAGCAGCAACAGCAACAGCAACAACAACAACAACAATAGCATTGCACAGACAACTGTCGCTGTTGTTGCTGCTGCTGTTATTTTCTGCATAGTCGTAAAGCACCTCCAGCAGCGTCCAAATACTGCACATAGGTGAAATGTTCAAGCTTAAAGTGCCAAGCTAATAATTACCCTATAAGCAAAAAGTATTCATAAATTTCGAAAACGACGAAAAGTATTTAAAAAAAAAAGTAAAATGAAAGTGGCTAAAAAAGTATTTTTTAAAGACAAGTAAATAAAAGTAACTTCAACATTTTCGTATTGAACATGTTTTCTATTTGATTATATTATAAAATTATGCATTTCAATATTTATTTTGCAAAAAGTGAAGCATCAAAAAAGTATTCTTAAATTCAAACCAATAAATATAATTTGAATTTCAATTTATTATGCCATAATCCGCAAAAATCTACAGAAGACAAAAATTGTAATTAAATTTGTATTTTGTTTTTAATTTACGCCAAAATTTCCAAAAATACCCGTTTTAACAATTTGAATATAGGGTATTGAAATAAACTAAATAAAAGCTTCGCTCTTGCATTTTAGTGCTAAAAAAAAAAATGGTGAACACCAAACAAAAAATTGCATATAAAATTCGTTTGTGCACGTGAATAATTACACAAAAAGCAGCAAAACGTTGCAGTAAACAACAAGCAACAACAACAACAAAAACAAGCAGCAACAAACAAAATGAAATGCTGCTAAGAGAGAAAAGCAAAAAACTCAGATAACTAGAAAGAGAAAGAGAGATGCAAAAAACATTTCAGCTCATTTAAGCGAAGCTTTAGCGGATTTAAGCACAATTTACAATTTACAGTTTTCATGTGGGATCAGTCGAGCGAATGCCAAAGATCTGTAGAGAATATAGAAAATAATTACAACAAACAAATACCCAAATTCTGACAATGAAATTTAAAATGAATGTAAAAATAACAAGTTTGGGAAAAAATATGAAAAATAAAATGCGATTAGGTTTGCTGAAATACTCATGAAATACTGATGTATATATATATATATATTTATATATAATTTCGAAGAGCAATTTAGCGAATTCTATAAAGGAAAATCTTAATATTGAAAACTAATTTGATAACTAAAGTTCAATTATGAAAATGGGAATGGGAAAAGAAATTAGATTGAAAGTTGCTTGAATCGAACTCAGCACTTTACAAAAATATATGACTAAATATCGTATATAATGTATATGTATATATATTAGTCATATATAATATATATTTTATTTAAATAGATAAATAAAGTAAATGAAATAATTAGTGACTTTTCGCAACTCAAAAATTAATTTCGTTAATCTCGTGAAATGAGTTTGTTGAGTTAAAAAAATAAAAATATTTTTCAGCTGATTTTGTCTGGAGGGTATGTGAGATTTATCACTCACTGCTTTGCACACAGGGTATATTGAAGTCGGGCAGAGTCGAGCTCAGTGGCCGTTTTCATTACACATTTTTGCATTTACAAACCAGGGCCAGGTCCAACCGTCTGGCTTCCCAATTCGATGGCTAACTGCCTGTCTGGGTGGGAAATCGCCGACGGCAATTGGAGCAGATACCAGAAGGTGGCAACAGACACATGTGCAGTAGCTGGCCACCACCCAACCACTCTCTGGTCATCCTTCCAATGCCATATGCATACTTTTTAACAGACATTGTTGTTCAAAATCAATATAATATTATTTTATTTACATATATATTTATTTATCTGTATTTATATTTTATTTTTTGGCACCTGCTTAAAAATGTTGCTGGGGTGCTAAGGAAATTCATTAGGGCTGTGATTGGACACGCCCACTAACCGTCAGTCTGTCAGGCAGTCAGTCACCCTCGGCAAGTTCGCCACCCTTTTCCTCTCCGTCTGGTTGGCATTTCACGGGCTCAACCAATTGGAAAATTTACACGTGCAAAATGATGAAAAATTGCTGCGGTTTTCTTTATTTTATTTTTTATATTTTCATTTTTTCGCCGACATTGTTGCTGTTGTTGTTTAACGCACGAACGTCATTGGAAATTGTTTGGCATAAAATTGGAAAAGACAAAAAAAAAGAAAGAAAATGTTCATTGCAACATTTTCATTTAAAGTTTAAAGTGACACACGCAAATACATATACATATATAAATATGTATGAATATGCTTTAGACTTATTTTTTCATTTTTTTGTGTTCATTTTTTTTGTGTTGTGTTATTTAAGTGTGCACATTGTTGTCGTTTTGTCATTTGGCTGTGGTTGTTGTTGCTGTTGTTGTTGTTGCTGTTGTTGTTGCTGTTGTTGTTGCTTTGTAATATTTTTAATTTTGCGCAGGCAGCGACATAAATCATTTTGTCGCGCATTGCAAAAATTCCAAAAGAGCAAGGCGAAAAAATTACAAAAATTTTTAAATTAGCTCGCGACACACACACACACACACACACACACACCACAACACACACACACACACCACAACACACACACACACACGCACATGCTCATAGAGAAAGATAGAGATAGAGTGGTCAGGAGAGGGGGACGTAGATGGTGGGCTGGGCACATGGAAATGTGGGCGGTTGGGTGGGCCAAGTGGGGCTGGAATTAAATTTTCATATGAAAAACTCTGAACAACATCGGGGGGCGGTGGGCGGTGGGTTAACAAAGCCAAATAGTAGAAAATTGGAAAGATGAAGTTGAATGTGATAGCAGCAATGTGCTGGGGTGTGGGGTGTAGGTGCCAAGGGCTGGGTAGGGTCTGCTAGCTTGCTCTAAATGACAAAAAAAAATAAAAAAAACCGAAGCAATTTTCAATTTTTCCACACAAAAATGCGAGCGACGAAGCAACGCTGCTAAAAACTTTGACGACAGACAGCAAAAGGGAGTGGATGCCAGGGGGGTGGTGCTGGAGGGAGCTGAGTAAGGGGGAGTGGGAGGGGGAGGGAGTATAGTTGAGGTGGGGAGTGGTGCTAGCCGTTTGCGCCTTGCAGTAGTCGCTGGCAAGTGATAAATCATTTCAACTGTCACTTTCGAAAACACAATTTTATCTAAACACACACACACACACACAACACGCACACACAGGCATAGACAGCAGAGAGAGAAATACAGATACAGAAACAGAACTGACGATGGGCATATTTGTTGTTGCTGTTGTTGTTGTTGTTGTAGTCTGGGGTGGCTCTTTTCTATTTTCTACGACAACAATATGTCGAAATGTCTGCTGTATGGAAAATTCGTTAAATCGACGTCTCTGCATGTGTGTGTGTGTGTGTGTGTGTGTTTGTGTGTGCACTTATTAATGTGTGTCACTCACGCTGCTGTTCTTGTTGTTGTTGTTGTTGTTTGGGCTGCATTTGAACTTTGTGCCTTTGATAAGAAGAATGCATTTTATTTTTGGGGATAGGCGATTTGAAGCATGCATTTTCTCATTTTCTCATCGACTTTAATCAATGCGCAAGCCGAAAATGAGCCTAGCGCCATTTATCAGCACTTAAAAGCGGGTGTCGTCTATGGAGGGAGGGGCAAGTGCCGGGGTAAGGGGTAGAGTGAGGCATGACACTCGAAAAGTGTTGCACTATAAATAGCGTACGAGAAATGTGGCAACAATAAATGTTTTCCGTATTACTTTTTTGACAAAAACGCGCCGGCTATTTAAAATGTCATAAATTTATTTGGGTGGCCACCGAACAGCTAGAAAACTATTTGGAAAAACATTTTCTTTATGGTTTTTTTTTCCATTTTTTTTTTGTTGGCGCTTCTTAAAGTTAAAAGGCGCGCGCATTTTTTGTCAATTTATTGATTTAACATTGCATAATAAAGCAGCAGAAGCAGCAACAGCAGCAGCAGCAACAAAAGTTAAAAAAATCATTAACTTGACTTTGGCGTCTCAACAAACAAAAGCGCCAACAGCAACAGCTACAACAACAACAACAGCAGCAGCTACAACAACAGCAGCGGCAATAAGAACGCGAAGAAGAAGCAAACCTTTATATTGACTGGTCGCAACTCAATTCGCCTTCAAATTCGCCCCGCACACACACACACACACACATACAAACGCACGCACACAGTGGTAGGAAGCAGTCAGTCAGTTAGTTAAACTGTTGCCATCTCGCTTGTACGCACATGGGAGCGACAGCTGCAAGAGCTAAGCAATGGCGCTGCCTTCTTACGATATAAGCAGCCAGCAGCATGCTCAACTTACGATACTGCTTACGATACAGCGACGGGGAAATTACTTGTCGACTCAGAGAGAAAGACAGACAGAGAGAGAGAGAGAGAGAGTGCGAGCGAGCGAGCGAGAGAGCGGGAAAGAGAGAGCGCACTTCAGCGCAGACTGTTTGGCTCGGGCTGCTTTCAGCTTTCAGCTTTGAGCTCGCTGCTGCCGTTGAGTAGTTTTTTTATTTATTTTTTATTTTATTATTTTTGTGTAACTATAAAAATGACAATAAAATTTTTAGTGCAAAGATTTATGTGCGAACAATTTGGACGCTTTTGTCGCTGCCGCTGCTCAACTCAATTAATTTGTTTGATTTCTGTTTTGTTTTGCTCGCCGTGCATTCATTTATAATTAGGTTATTTGAGCGCATTTCACTCGCTGATGGGACAGGTGTGCAATCTAATATGCTATTAATATTATTATTTATATTTGTCTTGTTTTTATTTGTTCTTTTTGTCAACCCTCAACTGCATTTTTAAAGCGGCGCTGAGGGGGCTGGTGTCTCTACTTGTGTACACGATAAACACCCCACAAAAGCGTCCATAAAACGTGCCCATTACTACCAAGAAAATTGCCCATTAAGAAAACGAAGCAGACGCCTTCTTGTTGCTATTGTTGCTCGTGTTGCTCGTGTTGTTGTTGCACTGGCCAAGTTAGAATTTAAATAAAGGTGCGTCGCCCTCGACGAGCGCAAAAAAAAAATAAGAAAACAAAAATAAAATAGAAATTGCTAAGGGTGGGGTGGGGGTAAGCACCCCCTGTGCTGGCTGGCAACGCCTCACCACTTGGCCGAGTGTCTTCATTGTGCTTTAGAGCCAATAAACCAAATTATTATTAGCGCCATTTTCATTCTGCTTATATTTTCTTTTTGTCCACTTTTCTGGCTTGTTTTTTTCCTATTTCATTTAAAGTTTTATGCGGCTTAAGCGACTATAAAAGGGCAGCTGAGTGCTTGATGAGTGGGTGAGCTGCAAGTGGGGAAGGGGATGGTGTGGGGTACGTGATTGTGTGTGTGCGGGCGGAGGGGGAGGGTGGGAGGTGTACCTGGGGGCGGCTTAGAACGGTTAACCTGTCACACACCTAACGAAAGCTGTTCAGTTAGCATTAACTGTTGAATAACTGTGTGTGTGTGTGTGTGTGTGTGTGTGTGTGTGCTGGTTTTACATACTGTCAATATCGTGTAAATCTTTAAGGTGACAAGCGTGACAAGCAAACAAACAGACAGACAGACAGACAAACAGTCACTTTTCCAGTTAGATTAAAAACGAGTTAAGAATTTTTGCGCATTTTAATTTTGATTGTGATCTAAGACTTCTCAGATAAGGCACGTGATATTTTTTTTGTATTTCATATATATATTTATTTATTTATTAATAATTTAATTAACGAGCGGATTTTCTATTGCTTGCAGGACGATGGTGTCGAAGAGAATGGTCCTCACCTGCCGATGCTCGCAATGCAGACGCCTCCCGGCGATTGTATTCCTCAGTCTTCCTTGGTAGTCCTGGTAAGTAAATCCTACAAAAATATACACAACACATATAGTGTACGTTAAGCGAGACCTACCTGTACCTGTACCTGTACCTTGGCTTTATCAGTCTTGTGATACAGCGAACTGAAGTGACGTCAATGTTTCCATTAGATTTCATTGATTTACAATATCAATTCAAATATATATATATATTTAAAGAGAGAGAGAGAGAGAGAGAGAGAGAGAGAGAGAGAGAGACCTGTTATAGGACAGTAGTGTTGCATTGTTTCTTGTTTTTTTTTGCGATTGTGTTGTTGTTGTTGTTGGTGTTATTGCTATCGCCGGCACAAGAGAGATCTGCTGGCCAGATTGTGCCAAAGAGTTAACGTTAATGGCAAACTACTAACAATGGCCGCTGCCTCACGGCCAGGCTGGGCTGTTGTGGCGCAGTAGGTAATTTCTATAATGATATACGAACTTGCCACAGGCAGCAGCAGCAGCAGCACCAGCACCACACAAAAAAATGCCAAACAAAGGCAGCCCAGTCAGCTAGTCAGCCAGTTGGCCAACTGCTCCGCCTGCCAACTCGCCAACTAGCCAACTAGCCAACTGGCCAACTTGCAACAGCAACAGCAACATCATCAGCATCGTCTATGGCCATGATTCTGATAATGGCGTTTCATAGCCACAGCAGCAGCCAATGGATCAGGATCATAGTCAGACATTCACATCACAGCCACAGTTGCCACAGCAACGCATTGCACTGTGCAACAGCAAGCGCTTTGTGGCAAGGCTGCTGGTTATTTCACAATTGTTAGCGTTTGCATTTCCAACATCCATTATGACACATTATGGATGCATATTAGACGGAAATTGAGCTGCCATTTAAAATATACAAAAATTTTCGAATATTGCTTAAATCTGTTGTCGCTGCTAATATACTGAAAGAAAAATTATTTGTTATTTTTTGCTGTGTTATAGACAAGTGTATAAAATATTTTGAAATTAAAAACAAAATTTCAATTTTGAATATTAATATATATGCAAGTCACAAAAGGTTATTCAAAAGGCGGCAATCTTTTTGTTGTCAGTAAATTGAAAGTAATCAAATATTCTTCAACTGATTAAAAGCTATATATATATATATATTTTAAATAATCAGTTATTTATTATAATATTTGAATATTATTTAAAAAAAGCCTGTCACAAAGTTGCGTTGGCAACTTTTTTGTAATCAGTCATTTAAATGTAATCAAATATTTTCAACTAGTTTAAAATAATTTTTTTTTGTATTTTGTTTTCCGTTTTAAATGATTACATTTTATTCGATCATTTGACTTGTCAGTCAATGTATGTCAATCAATAATGAAATATGTATAATCAAATTCATTTTATTATTCAGTTCAGCATTTTTAAAGTTGATTTATTAAAGTAAACATTAAACTTGCATTTCTTTTCCGAAAACTAATTATTTTTAGAGCAATTCTTTTAAATTATTTTTTTATTATTTGACAATCACCATTAAAATTGATTGTCTAAATCTGAACCACATGTTACTTCAACCTGCAAGAATGTGTAGCAATGGGTATACAAAACAATTTATTTACACTATTAAATATTTCTTAAATATTTTCGAAATAGTTTAGGCTGCAGTTAATTTGTAATTTTGAGTAGGAAGTTCGATCGGGTTTCTTAACTTCAAAACATCTTTGTTTATTCTTACGTCTGCTGGGAATGATAATGATATTCAGGCACGCAACCATTTTAAATACATTGTTATGTCACAGACGCAAGCAAGTGTGTGGCAATTTTGTTGCATAGTGTAGTTGGGCTGTGGCAGTTGTTGAGTTAATCCATGGGGCGGTGCCCACTCAGGCAATGCGTGCCAATTACATGCAGTTTCTTTCTAATATTCACTACACACACACACACACACTCGCATACACACTCACACATACACTCACACATACACTCGCACACACATGCGCTTCTCATCTTTCACTGTTCGTCTATGTGTCTATGCTGTAATCAAAATTCCAAGTGCCAGCAGGTTGCTCACTCGAGCAATTCGTTAAAGTCAATTTGCAAATCATTTTTCCATTGAAACTCAATCTACGTCCACATGAAAATACCCAAAAGGACCGAGAACTTGCGGCTCAGCCTCATCCCCTCCGCTCCAGCGTCTCTCGCTTTAAGTCTGTCGTCTCTTTAGCTACAGCTTCAGCTACAGCAACAGCTTCAGCCTCGGCTTCAAATCCTCCTTTTGCCGCATCGATAATAATGATTTTCTTTGAAATGCATACTTGAGCCACAGTCTCCGTCTCCATCTCCGTCTCCGTCTCCAGCTCTGTCTCGGTCTTGGTCTCGGCTTTGGCTTTGGTTTTGGTTTTGGCCTCGTGGCCATATACCAATGGATGTGGCTTAAAAAAAATCAACTGACAGACAACTTTGTGTGCGCTACAGCACTGCTCCGCTGGCCCTCTGCGTCCCTCGGCTCTAAGCTTTAGACTTCGATGGGTTCGAACGTGGTGTAATAATACTAAATTGTTGCTGATTATCCTTTTGGCGGTTCGCCTTTGGACATGTTCTTCTCGGACGGGGCTCTGTCTTCGTTTTTCGATTCTGCTCTTTTGCATACGCTGCTGATTGTGCTTGTTGTTGTTGCTGTTGTTGCTCTTACCTGAAAATGGCGTCACAGTCAGTGAACAACAGCAGCAACAACAACAAGAACAACAGCAGCACAAAAGTAGAACCTCACTTTGGGCTCTCTGAATTCTGTTCGATTCTGTGCCGTGTTCATCTGCATCTCTATTTCGGCTGGAACTCCACTCCCCTCTCTCTCTCTCTCTCTCTCTCTCTCTCACTCTCTGTCGCTATGTGTGCTTGGCTTGATTTTGAAAGAAATCAAGCAAAAATCAAAGCCAAAGCCGCCAAAAAAAAAACCACTTGAGAACGTTGTGGAGTGGTGTGTGTGATGTGGCGTGGTGTGGAGTGGAGTGGAGTGGTGCGGCGTCGAGCGTCGTAGCCCACTTCAATAGTCACATAAATAGACTCGGAGTCGCGCTTGAGTCTCTGGCTTTGGAAAATCGTGTGGTCTTTTTAGCTGACTGGCTTTTCTACGGCATTTTGGGTGCTTCATTTTTATGCTTCACTTGGCCCGCTTGGCCAGCTTGGCCCGCTTTGTCGGCACTTGAGCCAAACCGGGCTAAGACGAGACACAAGCGCTTTTCCAACACTCTACACGTTTTTTTATTTTTTATTTTTTCGCAGAAACTTTTCTGTCGCGCTTTGGTAATTACCGTTAAATGACCCAAGCCAGTCAGTCAGTCCGCCTGCTTACTCCCACGCCTGCTGCTGCTCCTCCTCCTGTGCTTAGCTGTGCTGCGCTGAGCTGTCAAACTGTGAGTCGCCGCCAGTGTGGCAGACGCAGTCCTTGACAATTGTCAACGCTTGGCAGCCTCAAGGCTGAGCTTCAACATCGCTGTCTGCAAATTAATTGCGCCCAGAGAACGCAACAAACTGGAGACCACAAGTAGCAACAGCAACAGCAACAGCAGCAGCAACAGCAACAGCAACTGCCACAGCAACAGCAACTGCCACAGAGGCCACAGCCTAAGCCTAAGCCCCCAAGTTGTCCAAGTCGACGGGGCAAACAAATTTTGCATACCAAATGCCATTTTGTTGTTGTTTGTTTTTCTGTTTCTCAGTTGTTTTGTTTTCTTCTGCCTTTTTTCTTTTTGGTTTGTTTTTTGCGCTCGGCAAAGTTTTTTCGAAGTTGCACTTTGCATTTTAACCGACGGCGACAACTTCCAGCAAAATCAATTAACAAACAATAAACGTTTGTTGGCCAAGCCAGACACGTATTTTATTTAAGTATCTAGAATATTAAAATGGGATCAGACACGACTTGTTGTTGCTGTTGCTGTTCGCTGTTGCTGTTTGCTGTTGCTGTTGTTGCCAGCGAGTGCGTCGCAAGAGAGTCGAGTGACAAAAATTGAGGCACTGCGTCGGCGACATTCATTGAAACGTTTTTGGAATATTTGAGCGAGACTTGACAGCGCTTGCTTTCTTTAATGCTGCAACAACAAGCCGCAAGACACTTCTTTGTATACCCTTGCTACAGGTACTATTAGGGCATATAGCTGTCATAGGCACGGGAAGATATGGCAATAATCGTTTGCCCATTTGAAATTACAGTTAAACTGATTTTTGATCAACTGTCTTCAAGGGTATCAATTCTTCGGTGATGTATTTAAATATATTTATATTTTTTTGTGTGTGTGTTGAAGTCGGGCTTAATCTGTCGCAATGGAGGCTTTGGTGAGAACCACAGACCATGCACCACGCACCTTGAGCCACCCAACGATTGCTGACAGTGACCGCATCAACTTAAGACGATTATTTATGAACTGCGGGCCCCGACTGCGACTGCGACTGCGACGGCGACGGGGCGACTGTGACAGCAGCAATGGCCGACTGCAGGACACTGACATCGACACCACCGTCAGCAGCACCGCCAATGCGACACCACCGAAACATTGTACATGTGTACAATGTAGCAATGCGTGTTCGATGACTTAAATGACAATGAAGACGAGGACGAGGACGAAGACGACGACGACGACGAAGATGCAGGCAGCGACTCCATGGAGAGATGCCACAAATGCAACGGAGCTGTTACAAAAGTCCAACGTTCAGTTCACAAAATACTCTTAGCCATGTTATTACAAAGTGGCTAAATGACTGCTAAAGTATGAAGGCCACAAAATTGAACAGCAGAAAAAAGCAATAAGAAAAAAAACGAGTTGCGAATGAGTTCATCCATATCAGAAAGCTGAGAACTGTGAACTGACTGACCAATGGAACTCAATCAGCTGCCTAGATGATTATCAGCTCCTCCATTATAAACACACATGTGTATGCAGGTCTCTTGAGTCTGTTTTTGGCATTTCCGAGCCCATAGTTTAGGTCCAGTTGCCTGTTCCTCTGTGGCCCATAAAGTATACAACGAATGCCAAATGGCCAATGCTCTCGTTAAGTTCACTTCTTAAGTTGCTCGAATATTTTATGCGAGCTTAACTAAAAAAAAGAAACTAAGGAAAAAATATGAGATATAAGATTGACTGGATTTAGGCAAGCTCGTCTCCAATTTGCATAATGCCCCGGGCTTAAAATGATTATAAGGCCTTACATAAAAGCTGAACTATAAAAACCACCAACATCATTTGATTTGCGTGTGAAAATGCACAAAATATACAAATAATTCATAAAACAAATGTTGAGAACAACAAACCAAGTTTCATATACCTTTAATGGGCAGCCTTTGTTTTTGTGTTTTTGTTGTTGTTTTGTTTTTGTTGCTTATATTTGTATTTTTTTGTTTGCTGTATTTCGATTTGCTGCATTTGATTTGCTCCAAATATTTTTGGTTCACACTTCGGGCTGATTCCGGAGGTTCCATAGTTTTTTTGATTGATTGCCAGGGTTGCCGCCGCTCCGTTGCACAATGCGTGCCGAGAGTGTGTGAATATATATCATATTTTTATAGCAGCACCAACAACAACAACAACAACAACAACTTTATTCTGTGGTCAAAGTCTGCACGAAAATTTAAACCATTTGATGTTTTTTTTGTGTGGTTTTTTTTTTGTTTTTTTGGCCGGCAGGCGAATTGTGATTCGAGCCTGGGTCACAAAAAATATAAAAAGATTTATTGTGATTCGGGCTTTGAGGTCTGAGAAATTTTTATCTGCCAGCCAGAATTGAACTTGTTGAGTAAGATAATTCATTTCATTGGTGTGCGCTTGTGTGTGAGTTGGGCATCGGGTTAGGGCCAAGTTAGTGTGTAGTATTTGTTGCTGTTGGCGTTAATTAAATTAGAGTGAAAGGTGGGCGTTCACATTTCAGATTAACACAAAATTTATTATGAATTCTCGACTAACAATCACTGCTTTCTTCTTCTCTTTGCAGACAATTTCGGAACGAGTGCAAGCGGTAAGCTTTCTCTTTAAATATTGTATTATATAACCGTACCACATACCACATACCACATTCAACTACTCATATGCCATGTTTGAGCACATGCAACCACCAATGAAAATGCCCAGTTGCAGACCCACGCCCAGCTGCTGCAAAATGGCCAAAAAAAAAACAAAAATGAACAACGATCTCCAACAACCAAGCAACAACAACAATAAGAACAAGAACAAGAACAAGAACCAGAACCAGAACAATCTGCAACATAGCGTAACGCTCTCTAAACTGAAAATTGTATGGCTTGTGACTTGCTGGCTGCCTTTTGATGCGCCCTTCATTTAGCATTTGACAGGACCCATAATTATAAACGGGCATAACCCATCATCAGCATCAGCAACAACAGCAACAACAACAGCAACAACAACAGCAGCAACAACAACGGCAGCAGCAGCAGCAGCAGCAGCAGCCAGTGAGCAAAGGCTGGAACAACAACTAAATGCTGGGGCCATATAAATTTTCTGATTAAGAGCCATCTTATCATTATTATAGACTGTGCGCACGCTCGGCCCCTCGTCCGACTCTGCTGACTCTTCTGGCTCTGCACCAGACTCCTTTGCTGGCTGACTGTGACTCTGAATGTGAATCTGGGGGACGACGACGTGAAACAAACAGAAAGCGAACGAAAAAAAAAAATGAAAAAAATAACAACAAAAATAAAATACCAAAACACACACATATCAAAATGTAGTCGTGCGTGAGTGCCATGTGTGTGTGTGTGTGCCCCCCACCACTCCCCCTTAAAGGCATTATAGGGATTTAGTTTTTGGGATTTCGATTTCTCACACAACGCTGCAAACGGAGCGGAGCAGCCTAAAAGAAAAAAAAAAAAAATGAAAAAATGAAAAAAATTGGAAAAAAATAAGAAAGAAATAAGAAATGTGTAGAACATATTGTTGCTTGGGTTTCGTTTCCGAAGATTTCCTGTGAAATACTTTAAGCCCCGGCCCTGGGCATGCCAGGGAGACCAGCAAGAAACAAGACCGAGACTAAGACTGCGACTGAGACTGCGACTGCGACTGAGACTGTGACTGAGACCCAGCATTGAGGCCTGCGTTTCGGTTCGGCTCGGTGTGTGTTGTGTGTGTTGTGTTGTGTTGTGTTGTGTTTTGGGTTAAACATACTTGAAATTCTTGTTCCAGCTCTGCGGCGGGGGCGGGGGCTCTGGCAGCTACACAACCGTTCTGTGCGTGTGTATGTTTGTGTGTGTGTAATTTAATACGCTTTCAAAATTAAGAAAAATACACTCAAATATATATATATATTATGTATATATATATATATATATATATATTAATGTGTACATCTGTTTGTATATCTCGATATGCTTGGTAGGCATCAAAGGTCACAGCGAAAGATTTAAATTTGAAATTAGTATGGCCGCATCGAGCAACATAAATAACAACAGAAACAACAACAACATCCACAACAACAACAACAACAAGATCCACATTGACAACCATGTCTTACAAAGCCATTGTGGCTGATAGTTCGGGGCATCTTTTTGGGAAATATTTCATTATTATTAGACAGTTGCTGAGCAGTCGCCGAACGCTGCTCGAGTCTTCTAACTAGGCAGGTCAGGTCATTGATTTTTCTTAAAGATTCTCGTGTATTATTCTCAATGTTTTTTTTCTTGGCTTTATCTGTGTTTGTTGCTTGTTTTTTTTTTCTTTTCATTTTTAGCTGATAATTTATGCAGCGGCTGGTTCATGTTATTAACTGTAATTTGCATATTATAAAGCTGAAAAGCTGATATTTTTTCAAGATTTATTTTTCTATTTTGCTGTGTTTGGTTTGCGTGTGTTTTTCTGCTTCTTCCACGTTGCTGCTGCTGCTGCTGCTGCCAAACGCCTCGTTTCCTTTCTTATAAACCATTTTGTTGTTACACAAAACTTTTGCACTCTTTTCACATTTTTTCCGCTTTATTTTCTTTATTCATTTGCTTTCCCCGTCCAACATGGCCGCCAAGCGCAGCGCGCCAAAAAAGGCCAAACGTTTAGCAAAAAATGTTTTGCAATTTTCTGCTGAAAGATTTTCACATGCAGAGTGAGCGAAAATCGGGGGCTGAGGGCTGCGAGCTGCGGGGGGATCTTCGTTGTTGTCTTCGTGTCGTGACTGATGCGTTATAATTTTCATGCTGTTAAAAAAGCATTTTCTGTGTGTTATTAAAAAAGTACAAATAAAAAACAGACAAAATCCACAACAACTACTTCTACAGCCACAATGTCTTCTGGCCTCCACTCTGCCCTCCTCAGTTTGGTTTGGGCCTTGTCGGTGGGGTCCGCCTTGACTTTTTGTCTGCTGCAATTTGGTTGTCAAAAATCAAAGGCAGGCATTTTTATTTTTTATATTTTTATTTTTCTCTTGTGCTGAACGAAATTACACGCTTATGAATTGCTTAATATCATGTCGAAGATAATAATAACGTGTACAAAAAGTATAACAGACCTTTGAGTTGCAATGATGTGTCATAGACCTGAAGTTCGACAAGAAAAACCACACAAACCTTGAACTAGGAGTGATAAGGGTCCAAAGTATTCCAATGCTGAATGTCTAGACTGAAGGCAGATTTCAGAACAATGAAAAGCACTTATTTATTTATTGTTCATTGATCAAATCAGAATTTAGCGTACATTTATTTATAACATTATTAGTTTTATATATATAATAATAATGTTATTAAAAACAATTCATTTAAAAGTATTTTCCACAAGAAAAAATGGATTTCTTTAAAACAAAAATAAATTCAAAATATTTATGATCTCAGAATGAATTTTGGAATACATTTTGTATATTGAATCGTTTGAGACTAAATATTAATTATATAATTTTGAAGAACATGCTGAAGAAATATTTATTTAAACATGCTCAAAATAACGTGAAACATACAAACAAATATTTGTTTCTTGAAAACAATTAGACTTTAAATGTATTTCTGATCACATATGGAATTTGAGGTTAACTTTTCATCATACTTGAGTCGAATATATTTTCAATAATATTTAGTGAATTATTTCATATATAAATATACACAAAATTACGTCATATTTTTCACAAGCAACAAAAAAACTATTTATTTAAAACAATTGTTTTTGATCAGACAATATCCAATAAATATTTTGATTATATAGATATTACCATAAAAAAGGCTTAGTATAAAAGCCGACTTAGAGTTTAGGCAAGTAGTCATAAGACACCGGGTAGCGAGGCACTCAATGAAACTAGTCGCCAAGTGTGTAAGTACGTCTTTCAGCCAGGCCAACTTCAACTCAGTCTACCTGTGTCCCCAGCTCGATTCTAAGCACTCCGCCCTCCGCTCCTCACTGGAGGTGACGTGTCAATGTGAGTGAATTACATTACACGACTGCATGTGCATAAGAAATATGCATTCACAGTCCGACTTTGACTCCGATCTGTATCTCTATCTCTGTCTGCGTCTCCATCTCCATCTCAGTTTCAGTTTCAGTTTGAGTTTGAGCTGTGCAGCTTTGGCTTACCTTCGTCTAAGGCAGCACACTCGGCGAGGAGACTGAAAGAACACCCAAAAACAAATTAAACGCGTTGCCATTAATCTTCAAAACCTGTGAGAGGCACATCATCATATGTGACTGAGAGACAAACCCGGGGCAATGGGCGAGCTACAGCTGCGGGCTAAGGGGCCAGACGGGGGATAGTGGGGGCTAGGGGGCACCAGCCGTCGCACATCTTTGGTGGCTTCACAGATCCAGGCCCCATAATCAAGGTGAGATGCATTTCAACATGTCTCATAAATTCGTGCGGATTGAGCGCAAAGCGCACAAAAATCTTGTCCAGACGTTGTCTGTGGATTTGCATAAACTCCGTGAGCGTCGACCAGGAGTTGAGACTGCATCGTTGTTGTTGTTGTTGCTGTTGTGGTGATTGTGCGTGTGGAGCAACCAGTCACAAAGTCCATTTGTCTGATTGTATATGAATATATATATATATATATATAGACATACATACTTTAACTGCGTTCATAAATTTGCCAAATTTGACAATTATGCGCATTAATAATAAATAAAATTGACAATAATTGTATTTGAATAAAAGATGAAGAGTGAGAGGGAGTGCGAGGGAGACGGCTGCAGCTGTTTAGAGAGAGAGGCAGATAGATTGACATGTGGCTAATCTGCATATAAGGCGGTTGCTCTGACAGTTTTTGACTGCTTTTTTTTGTCGTAGTTTTCTTTTTAATTTTGCTTGGTTTTTTTTGTTGTTGTTTTTGTGGGTAGGCGTGAAAACATGTGTTGGCTTTGGTTTTTTTTTTGTTGTTGTTATTGTTGCCATTTACGCTCGGAATTTTAATAAACTTTTGAGCACTTTGGGCGGCTGTTTTTTTTTTTTTGTGCAGCTGGTTTTTTGTGTGGATTTTTGTAAGCGCAAAAAAGTTAAACAGCAACAGCAGCCCGATGAGAACCGATGCCAAAAGTCCAAGGCGACCGACCAATCTCAACGGACCGCAAAAATCCGCATAAAAATAATGAGGCATGAACATGTTGCAGCATCCAGCAGCAGCCAACAGCAGCAACAATCTCTCTGGCCAGCATTATTATTATTATTATTATTATTATTATTTTTCCTTTTTATTATTATATTTTGTAGCGGCAAAACAATGCAACTGACGCCGCTGCTGCCAGAGGCCGGCTCAAAATATTGCAGCGGATCACACAAATCCGCCATAAAAATACATATACATATGTAGTATGTATGTGCGTGTGTATGTGTGTGTGTGTGTCTATAGCATATGCAGACACTGGCAAACTGGTCAAGCCAAAGCCGCTTTTGTGTTAATACCTCGAAAAGTTTCGTTCCTTTTTTGTTTGTTTGCTGACTCCTCTTTGGGCCTGGGAAGCGCAAAAAATGGCTATAGCTATTGACTTTAAGGTGTGTGTGCGAGTTTGTGTGTGTGTGTGTGTGTGTGAGTGTCTGTCTGCCATATGCCAGAGTTGGATAAACCTCTGCGGCTGTTGTTCTTATTGACTTGTTGCCGTTTTATGGCGTTGCCCGATTGGTGATCCATCATCATTTTGCAGGTTTCACATAATTTGCCGTTTTTCGCACATGAAAATCGTTAGGGAAATTGGGCACATTTAAGTGCTCGCTGCTTAAATTGCTTGTGAAAAATAATGGAGTTTGAAACTGGCGAGCATAGAATGGGAAATGTAATTTAAAGGCGTCACTCGCATCGATGTGAACAAGTAATTTAAGTTTCCCATGAAAATGCCCAGTTCTATTTTCGTTGTCGTTAAATCTATGTTTAATCTTTGGAATAGTCATTTATATAAATACAGTAAACTACGCATCTTCATATCGTAGCCGAGTAAACTGGTATGCAAACATATAGCTGGATATCTGACAGTTGTGAACTTAGCTTAATACATTTGACTTATGCATTTGTCAAGTTGTTCTAAGCCTTCAAGTCAAGTGTGCCTCATCAATTTGTCCATGTGCAATGTAATTGAAAAACTAATAAAAAAAAACTTGCCACAAAGCAACAACAACAACAACAACAAACACTTTGCCCATCAATTATGGAGGCGCCGGTGCAATTTTTCAACATTTAATTAAGTCATATGGCAAGCACTTTAAGCTTTATTAATTTGCCGATCGTATAAAAGTAATAGCTTGCCATAATTGTCGGCCAGTGGCGCTTGCCACACTTGAGAGGGATGTGCGACAAATTCGCCAGCGAGTAAAATGCTGTGAAATTAATTAGCGATCTTTATCACACAGACTGAATATTCAATAATCAACTTTTCATAAGCAATAAAAGCGACTGGCTTATAAATCATGGCACTACTGTGTGTGTGTGTGTGTGTGTGTGTGTGTGCTGCTGCTGCTTCTACTTGGGTTGGCTAATAAGCGAGATCGGGCCAACAGCAGCAAACACCTTTGGAGGTCTCACTTGGATGGCCGACACAAGTGTTTGTTGTTGTTGCTGTTGCTTTTGTTGTTTAGCCACCCACTTCACAGACGGGCAGCAACAACAATAATAATAATAATAATAATAACAACAATGACGATGACGATGGCGAAGAGGAAGAGGAAGACGCCCCTTTTTAAAGCTTTTGTCATGCGTGAGTTGCGCGCTGCTCGCTCTTTGCCTCAAGTGGGGCTCAGCGTTGAAGCGCAGCTTCTTTGGCCACAGCCACACTTGAGCCAGGTGGGGGAGGGGGAGGGGGTGGGGCGTCTTTGAAGTGTTTGCATTTGTCGAGCCGTTGTTGCTGTGGCCGTGTGACAACACATTCTGAGCTGCTAGGTTTGCCACCCAAGGCGTTTTTGCTGATTTCACTTGACATGTTTTGAATTCAATTAAGTAAATGCCTCAAGTTGCCGCCGCCTCAGCGTGGCACGTCTCTCAAAAGCCGCAAGTCAATTGCTTGCTGCTTGCAGTAGCTGCTATCCAGTAGCTGCTGTTTATTATTATTAAAAGCAAAACTCAATTAGTTGGCCAGCCCCAAAACCCCACACACAGAAATGCATGAATACATTCGGAGAGACTTTGCTGCTCGCACTCGAGAGTCTCTGCCGGTTGCTCAGCTGCTGTGAGCTTAAGCAGACTTCCGCCATGTTCGGTGCTCACCGTACGGTGCCCATTGGAAAATGATTGACACACGATTGGCATGATTTTGTATAAACAAACGCGGCCAAGTCGAAGGCGCAAAAATTCATTTTAAATGAAAACTCACACACCGACTCATCAAAATGGAAAGTTGGGCGTTTGGTTTCCATTTTGTGAGCGAGGAAAAAAGTTTATTTAAAAACTAATTGAAAACTGCTTGCCACGGTTCGCTGCAGCTGCCTCTTTCTGTGGCAAATACCTCCTGGCTGCCCAAGTCAAGTGCTCGTCGTTTTGCGTACGAGTTTTTGGCCCAAAAAGTGAAAAACAATTCTTTTCTTCTTCTTCTTCTTGTTGTTGTTGTTCTTGTCCATTTGAAAAGCAATTTGTTTGTTTTCCTTGGCTTGGCGAACGGTTTGGGAAAAGTGCATTTTGTTATTGAAAGCTATAAATGCATTTATAGCATTTATTATATCTATTTATTATTCCAATCAGTTTGTGTTCGACTTTTACCACATTATGGCATATTTTTTCGATTTATTTTTATGAGTGTCAAGAAAACCGCGCTGGAATCGCTTAAGCAGACAACTTTTTGCATGAATGAATATGAATGGAAATAAAAACTAATTAAATTATTTATAATTTATTAATGTTGCATATTATGATCATAATTTAGTTTGAGTTATAGTCGGAATTGAATGGAAAATTGAATGTGGTTCTTATTCCGTACTTATTTATTTATCTGTTTATGTTGTTTGCTGTCTAGTTAGGTCGCAGGGCTGTCAGACATATCGGGTAATGTAGAGTCTTTTAGCAAATGGTCAACAGTCTTCCATTAAAGCCATTTACAATATTTATAAGTAGTCAACATGCAACTCTGTCAGGTCTCTCTCTCTCTCTCTCTCTGGCAATGTAGAAAATTGTGTAGTCAGCGCAGCTGCTTTGGCTCCTACGGAATCTTCGATTCCGAGTCCGCTGATGGTTTACGGGGCGACAACTGAGCGTGGGTGGGTTGTGTGTGTGTTTGGGTGTGTGTGTGTTTGGGTGTGTGTGGGTAAGAAAAGCCAGCAGGAAACTAAAAATGTTTTGTATGTTCGTATAAAGGAAAAATCGCAAAATTTACTGCAAATTGGAATTTTGCGCAATTGTAGAAAAAAGAAATGTGGCAAGCAGGGCCAAACCAACTAACCAGCAAACCAACCAACCAATGGCAACTGTAGCTAAACATTTTCTTTTTGGCAAGGGCCAGGGGGGGTGCTGGCTGAAGAGGAGCTTTTGCTCTGCAATAATAACAACATACGTCTGTCTGTCTGTCTGTCTGTCTGTCTCGCTGTCCTTCTGTCAGAGTGTCTGCGCCAAAGACGCAGTGGCTCCTGCATCCTTTGTGCTTCGTCCTGCCGTCCGTCTCTGGCGCTCTAAGCCAATAATAAATAAAAATGCTTGTTACAGCGCCACCCCGCCCCCACCACCCGCCACGAAAATTGCGACGGCTTCGAATTTATTTGCCCAACACAAACTTACAGAGTGCGGTGTGGCAGGGGATGGGAAGTCGATGGACGCTGCGTCCATAAAGTCGCCAAAGTTATAGTGAAAATTAATTAAGTTTTGCGCTGCGCTTAACAATTCAATTAAAAAATGCGCGCCGCTTTATCGTCCCGTACATAGTAAGTACTACAACAGAAAGCACTTTGGAGCAGCAGCCCAACAACCCCCAACCTCCAACGCCATGCCCAATCCAGATGCACCCAATCGCTGTAACACGAGTGTGCCGCTCAAGTGCCACAAGTGCTTTTGCACATCGTTATTATAACAATAATAAGCAGCAACCACAACAACAACAACAACAACAACAACAAATACGCGTCTCTTTCTCTCTCTCTCTCTGGGCAAAGATTAATTGTGTGTTTTGGTTTTGCCAGATTCCTGCAACGAAATGAATGTAAAAATTGGAGCACACACAGTCAAAGAAATGACTTCGATTCCGTCGAGAGTCGAGAGTTGAGAGTCGAGAGTCGAGAGTCTTTGGCGCAAAGTGCAATCCACTTGAAGGAATTTACATATCAGCAGCAGATACCGACGGCACCAGCCTACTGCCCCCCAGAACCCCCCTTGGCAGCCATCTCTTGCTCGACTCCACCTCAGCCAGTATCTGAGTATGTGGCTGAATGTTGCAGCCAAATGCATTAATCAATTTCATGTTTTCTTAAGCGAGCGCCCGGCGCGATTTGAGTGCTCCGAGTAGGAAGAAGACCGAGGAGCGAGTAGAGAAGAGTGAGGAGAGAGAGAGAAGATGCCGACTCGTGCGTCTGGGGACGCTTTACGTATGGAGTGGAATAATCAATTTCGAGGATCATAAACAACTTTTAATGAAGTTGTTAAGTGCCAGCAGCTAGTTGCTCAATGCGCTCTCGGCCTAAAGTGCAGCCTGCCCCATCTCTTCATCTCCCCACCTCAATGCCAACCCGGCCCCGATAAGCAAACCAAGAGCAACTGCATCCGTAATGGACTCCAGCACTGAGTTCTGGTCAGAGAGAGAGAAATACCACCACCACAATCACTCATTTCCATAATTGCTAAATTATGCAGAGCCATTCACTGCCAGACCGCATCACAGAGCTTAGTTGTAGCAGTAGAAAGCTGGGAAGGCCCCCATTTAAAAGCGACCAACAAGTGTGCGTTTTGGGAGCTTCTTTTGTTTTGGGTGTTCTTTTTTCATCTTCTGTTTTTGTTTCTGGTAAATTAATTTTACAACTTTTAATGCATACGCTTTTGCGTATTTTCCGGGTGAGGGTATCTTAACTTGGTGACTAAGTTTACAAGGAAATAGCCCTTACTTTGAGACACTTTTAATTGACTTTTTAGTCTATCGAAATTACATATTTTGCAGCTAGTTAAATCGACAACTGAGTTAGGTGACTAGAATCTGAGTTGTTTGTTATAAAGAAACAGCAGATATTCGAATCAAAGTTTAGGGCATACCTTGTTCTGTTTGGCTCTGTTTTATGTTGTTTGCCATTAGCTCTGGTTTTATGGTCATGTTTAGAGAATCAAGCACACGGCTGGCCAAACCAGTCGACCACTCAACGAACGTATCCATCGGCGACTAAATTAATCAAAACGAACTTCCGGTTTACGCAAAATGGCGTGAAGTCTGCCACCATCAAAATGTGTGTGTGTGTGTGTGTGTGTGTGAGTGAGTGTGTGTTTTAGGCTACTGTGAAATTTTTCAATGCTGTTGAAAATAAATGAATGAGTTAACTGAAAAATTAATGAAAAGCCAACAGGTGAGGCAAATGGGGAAAGGCTAAGCAGCAAAAGGTGTTGTGCGAAAGATAAAGCATGGAAAATTTATGAAGCAATCGCCAGAAGGGGAAGATTGAGGGGGGAAGGGGCGCTAGATGGAACTCGCTGTCATAGCTTCCAAGTTAGACATTCATAGACGCACAATGTTTGGTGTTGAGAAATATTTGTTTTGGCACACACACTTGCACACTTGTGGGTTGGAGGCGGCCGGGGGCCGGAGCGTGAAATTATGCAATATTAGGCCAGTCAGCTAGAGTGTATGTGGTGTATGTGGCATGTGTGTAGATCATATGGACCATCGTTGATGTTAGATAGGCAATTGTTGGACCTGGTTTATTTTGTTTGCATGTGCGCAGCCATTTGGGGCTTCCTGTTTGAGCCAAAAAGGCGAGGAGGAAGCATCTGAGGCAAAAGGCATTTGAGTTACTTAAGTGTAACTAAAACTTTAAGTAAACACACAAATAACATTCTTAATATTAAACAAAAATATACAAATTCATATGATGTTGTTGCTGATGATGTTGATGTTGATGATGATGATGGTGATTGGACGGGGGTAAAAAGGAAAACAAACGCCGAGCGGAAATGCCAAGAGTGGGAGTTGATGATGGTGTTCTCAAGCAAACAAAAGATAAAAGCCCTACAAAATTTAAATTAACCAAAAATTATGCATGAACATTACCAAAAAAGCAAAGCAGAGCACGAGGCGCAGAGCTGCAGAACCAAAACCAAAGACTGCTTATGACAAATATTAATTTTGTATATAAACCATGGGCTTCATTGTGGAGGGTGGATGGATAAGGCGAGAGACTGTGACTAGGACTGACCTGACATGTCTGAAAGGCACCCACAAACAATGTCATTCATATGATTATCATTATGTTTTGAGGCAAGTGCAGACCCGAGTGGAGTAAAGTTATTTTATATGTGTGTGCTCACTTGACAAACACACACACACATAAATCAGTGACAAGCACAACGAGCACAACGAGCCCCACTGGCCAAAATGAGCAAACACAATTTCTGAGCTAAGCTGTGGTCGACTCTGCTCCGCCAATATTGACATAGAGTACTTGCAGTAGTAGTAGTAGTAGTAGCAGTAGTGGTAGTCAAAAATATGACTACAATCTTCACAACATTTTCTCTAATTTTTGTTACTTTTTACAGGTGATGCCAGCAATGCCAGCATAGGCAGCGGCGAGGGCACCGGCGAGGAGGATGACGATGCGAGCGGCAAAAAGAACCAAAAGAAACGTGGCATTTTCCCAAAAGTAGCAACAAACATATTGAGAGCGTGGCTGTTTCAGCATTTAACGGTAAGTCCAATCAAAACACCTGCAACACTTGCAACACCCCCCAAAACTCCTCTTATCGCAGTCGCCAATTAACCCAACCCCCATCAAGCTTGTTATTAGTTGGTGATAAGCGTTTAACCAGTCGAGGTCCCACTATAAGTTTTCGCCAGCCTGATAAGATTGCCAGCCACAACAGCTCTATGGCCAATGGGGCGCCAGTGGGCGTGGCCAGGTGGCTCGTTGAGCAATGCAAATAGCAGCAGTGGTTGTGGCAATAAGTAGCTAGAAACAAGATAAGATAATGTGAGATGTGCAAACTAAACAGAAAAGCACAAATTGATGCTCTGTCCAAATGTCTCTCTGTCTTTCTCTTTATTCTCGGGCTACTCAACTGCGCAGTAAAAACACGTCTATAAAGTCATTCGCATGCTTATCAAAAAGCTGTAACTGAAACTGAAACTGAAACTGGCTAAACAAATAGCCGAAGCAAGCATTTAGGCCAGGTTCCCCAATTCGGAAGTCCATCGAATGGCTTATTGCTCGGTCATCGCGTCCAATTAGATTTCCATTTGAGCCATCAAAGTGCTTAGATAAATGACATTCGGACTGTCCCGAAAATGCGACACTAAAAACAAATTGCCAAATGCCGAAAACTATTCAAACATGCCAACCTGGTCAGCCAAATCAAAGTTCAGACCGGAAAGCGCCCGAATCCCGAGTCCGGATGTGTAATACAAATAAACAGATTTGTTATGCGCCACTTTATGTTAAGCAGAAGGATGCAGGATATGCCAAAGACCGTAAGGGTTCTCCGAGACTCGAAACAAAAAAAAAAAACAAAACTATAAGATTTTATGCGCTTTGACGGTCAAGCGGCTGTTAAGGAAGTTTAAACTGCTGCTGCTCCGCTGCAATGTTGACCATTAGACCAACATTTGCCCTACGCTCTGCGGCTGCGTATGTAAAATGATAAAAATCTTAATGGAATTTTGTAAAAGTGTGTGCGTGCATGCGTGTGTGTGTGTGTGTGTGGGCGAAGCTAACGTCTTGGCATCTGCACACTCACAAAAATATTCTGCCTGACATTTTGAAGATCGACCTGAAAACCAGAGAGTTTTTTCGTTTTTTAGAAATAATTTTTTCTACAAATAATTTCTAAAATGTCGAAATTTATTTTCTTGAAACCAGAAATTCTTTCGAAAAATACGATATTTATTTTAGTGTTTACAAAATATTTACTATTTTGAGGAATTATAATTAAGAAAAGTGGAAGTAAATCAGAAAAGGCTCATAAAATGTTGTCTCCCTGCTGTATCAGTTCAGCATTTGTAATTTTTTTGAGTGTACACTGACCAAAAACACCCAAGACTGTCTGAGTTGCAGGGCAGCCGAAGAAAAAGGCGATAAGCAAACAAATCGGAAATTAAAGTTGAAGCTGGGCAAGTTTATCAGTGCTGCTCCAGCATGGTTTTTAAAAATGGCTGAGCCAGTGCGCGTTGCCTCCCCCGGATGGCACATTAACCCAACACCCACTTTCCACCACTCCGACTAGCACTAAGTAGCGCTCACCCACTCACCCACCCTCTGACATTGATGGATTGCCGTTTAAATCAGCGCATCACTCATGTTTACCCGGCTGAAGCGTCGACTTTAACAGCAGCCTCCGTCTGCATATATCCTTGACTGAGTTTTTTCTTTCAGTTGTTGTTAGCTTAATGCTATTAACAGTTCTGGGTAGGGGTGGGGGAGGGGGGTGCACATTAGGGAAATTGTTTTTGTTGCAAACATGCGTTTCGCTAAACTTAAATTTGTTGAGTATTCAAAGTCACATTTAGATAATGCAAATGCAATGCGCTAGCCAATTTGATTTATCGCCCAAACATTGCCATTGGCATAATTAACAGTTTTTCCAGGCAACAGCTTATGCGGCTGCCAAGTGAAACGCGATGCCAGCTCGTCAAACTAAATGCATGAAACACAGCCAACATGCTCGACATGGCTGGCGTTGTCGATGACTATGGCAACGATGGCAACGATGGCGACGATGGCGACGATGGCGACGCTAGCGTTGCTAAAGTCGTTAAAAACCAGACCCCAAATAAGACAACGACGATGACGACGACGACGACGACGACGACGATGGTGCTAATGAAGTGCACTGCAGTCTGCAGGGGAAAGCGGGAACGGAAATGGGGACTGGGGGTTGGGACAGGGGCTGACTTTAAGCGCAAGCTGGCTGGCCAACCAAAAACAAAAGGCAGGCAGAGGCAGAGGCAGAGGCAGTGGTAGTGGCAGAGGCAGAGGCAACAACAGTGGAGGAACGCGGGCAATGAATGCAATGCATGGCTGCTTTGTTGTTGCTGATTGCTGCATGCATGTTTGCAGTTGTTGTTGCTGTTGTTGCCATAATTATGGCAGGCGCGCGAATATTTTGTTTACATTTGGCGCGCATTGCAGACAGGCAAACGGGGCAAAGAAACAACAAAAAATTTCATTTCGCGTGCTCCGCCTACTCGCTGCCACATGTGGCAGTTGCCCGTTGCCCGTTGCCCGTTGCCCGTTGCCCGGTTCCCAGTCACATATGCCCCGATCCCAGGCCCCCTTTCGGCATGTGTGTGTTGTTGTGTGTTGGTGTGCGCCGCGCAATTTTCTTCCGGCGTCGCTTGACGCTTGTCGGCTTTGGCTTTAGTTTTTCGATTCGCTTTGCTGTTGTTGCTGTTACTGTTGCCATTTCTGTTGCCGGCCTACTGCGAACTGAAAAGTAACCCCCGAAAAACGAAAACATCGCGCAAAATGGCCAAAACGGCAGACGCCGCAAATAGCGGGGAGCTGTTGCAAAGAGTTGCATTGTTGTCAGCGCTCATGTTACATGTGGCAGCCCACAGCGACGGCGCTTAGTGTGTGGCATGTTTTTAACACTGTGGGCGAAGACGAACTCAAGATGCGCTACATGCACACAAACCCAATGACGATGAACGATGGTTGGGCACACAAAGTGTGACTATTGGAGCTGAGTAAAGTGAATGCTTGAATTCTCCAGCTAGCTGCTTGCCATTACTCATCTCGAGTTAAGATAAGCTATTCGCGTAGCAGAGTATTAGGAAGTTCTTGCATTACTCGTTTCCAGTTAAGATCAAAAACATTGCAGCTGGTTTGCCTGAGGGGGGCAATCGTAGATAATAATAAAAAGTGTAGCACTTGCTCACTTTAACCCTTAAAACATATATACAAATGTATGTTCATATTACATATGCGACTACCTTTGTAAGTTTCTTGACCCTCACACACACACTCACACTCACACTCGTATGCACACACACATGCACAGAAAGGCCGTAGGGCATCTTTATAAGTTTGTGTATGCTTCTTTCGCGACTCGCGATTGTTGCAAATTATTTTCCTTTTTGCTGCTGCTGCTGCTGCTGCTGTTGTTGTTGTTGCTCTAACATGATGACGCCGACGACTTTGAGGATGAGGACAGCGTTGCGATTAGTGCAAATGTGCCTGCCTGCTGCTGCTGCCGCCTGCTGCTGCTGCTGTTGCAGCTACACTTGCCCGTTCCACTCCGCGCTGCAGCTCTCATTCTGTGTGTGTCGTTGTCTCTATCTTGCTTTCCACTGGAGTGGAAACACTCATTTGGCGCTGTTTAGACATGTAGTGCAACTGGAAAAAAAATCTTCATAATGGCTGCCAGAGGCCGGCGTCGACGTCGACGCTGACGTCGACTTTGCAATGCAATTTGCAGTTGTTGCTTGTTGTTGCTGTTGTTGCTGTTGTTGCTGTTTCAGCTTGTTTCACAAATGGCGTCGCATTTGGCGTTGTTAATGGCGGCGGCGGCGGCGGTGGCTGGCTGACTGGCTGGCTGGTTGTACGTGTGCATTACCGAGCCATAAGCTAAAGCCAGAGCCAAAGCCGGAGCCGACGTCTTGGGCTTGTTGTGCCATGTGTCACGGCACTGCAGTCATGTTGACATCATGTGACCAGGGTGAAGAGAAAGAAGCGCAGGCAGAGAGAAGAGAGAGAGCGGGCACAATCGAGGCATACGAACATAGGCCTCCATGCCTGAGGTTGCCTGGCACTTGTCGACCTCACTTGAGCGAAGGGGAGGCGAAGGTGGAGTTAGTGGCATATTTGTGTGTGTGTGTGTGAGTGTGTGTGTTGATTGTTTTAAATTCATTTGCCAAGTCTAAATAAACACAACGCAACACAACTCAACAAACAACATGAGTGAAAATATGTGTGTGGAAAAAGTGGAGCGAGTTAAGCGACTAGACAAAGGCAACAACAAGCAGAGCGAAAGGCAGCCAACGAAGACGAGCAGGCTGCGGGGAGCGGGGAGCAGGGCAAAGGGAAGAGGTACATGGCAAAAGCAACTTAAAGGCGTGACAGTAATTAATTATTTTGTCGTATGGTAAATTAATAAACCAAATGGACTTTGTTTCACTTGACATGTTTGCACACTCGCCTGCTCGCCTGCTCGCCTTGTCTGTCGATAGTGCTCTCCCTCTGTGTGTGTGTGTAAGTGTGTGTGTGTGTGTGTGTGTGTGTGTGTGTGTGTGTGTGTGTGTGTGTGTGTGTATGTGTGTTTCACTGTTGTGCAAAATGCATAATTGCTTGCATTAGCGTAATTGGCGCTGATGAAAGAAGCACAAACTCCAAGAGCAGCAGCAGCAGCAGCAGCAGCAGTAGGCGTTGAATTGAAAGCTGCGCGACAGGCATTAATGCGCTTTTGATAAGGTACAGACACGATGATAATGAACTTGAACCAGGAGACAAACAGAGCGAGAGGCAATAGGCCAGTGGCGAGTGGCGATTGGGGAGTGGGGGTATCGAGGTGAACCATAAAGTGCCCTAGTTGAGTTGGCAATAATGTCAGCCTCAGCCAACATATCGGATGTGGAGAGTTGTGTAAAAGCATTTCTCTAAATAGATGAGCGCCACAAAGTATGCTATAAATTCCATTTTAATTTACCTGCATGTAATTTATGCCTTCTGACTGCTGGAGCATTTTATAGACCAAAACGAGGTGCAGCAGCAGCAGCAGAAGCAGCAGCAGTAGCAGCAGCAGGCTTGGCAGCGGGTGGTGGAGGTCTTAAACATTGCCATTGGCATGTCTATTGCATTTACATGAACATCTACGTTTATTTGTCAATACACAAATTTCATATACTAGTTTCGGTATTGGCTATTGTCAGGGCTTGCACTTAGAGCATCCAGTGGGGTTGGGTTGAGGCGTGCCACTTGGCCTGTCCAGGACAGCAAACAAATATTGCTGCCGGGCATACATAAATGTACATATATATTTATATATATATGTAGATATGTAAGTGTATGTATAGATAGATAGACGCATACACAATATCTACAACAAGACAACACGCAAAATTTATTAAACACAAACAATAAGGCAAATGCATTTAAGGAGTTCGGGGGAACAGGGGCAGTTGACAGGCCAAGATGGGTGTGTGCACGGCAAACGGAGAACAAGGCAACTAAATTGCATTACAGACATTACGCAGGACAAAGGACAAAAGACAGACCAACTCGGATGGCAAGACAGGCGACAAGCGACAAGGATGTTGCAGCGTTGCACATTTGCGAATGGAATTCGAAATTCCTGCCACTTGAGCACTTGCATATTGAATACTGAATGCACAAACTACAACTACGGCAACTAATATACAATATACAATGTACAAAATATATATATATATATATATAGATGTGTGTATATAGATATCTGTACACGTATAAATGACAGTCTGTACATATGTATATATTTTGCGACATTGGCAGGCAAACTTGGTTTGTGTTTGGTGGATAAGAAAACGGTAAATTTACAGCCACACAAGAATCACTTCCTGTTATGCATGTGTATGAGTCTAAGTGTGTGTGTGTGTGTGTGTGTGTATGGCAAATCGCAGACAACAACTGCGAGTACATCGCTCAAAAGTTCAATTGCCAGCAACCGCAGAATCACAGAACACACAAACAAATAAAAGGGTTGCTTCAAATCGAGGCACAGTCCTTTTGCTGGCTGGTGACGAGTACCAAAATTGAAACGCCCACAGCTGCCGGAAATGTAGTCGCATCGGCAATAAAAAACCATAAGGGGTTAGCACAAAGCGACGCATGCGCCTAAAAAGAGGATCGCGTCAAACAAAGGCGTAAACGAAACCCAATCTAAAGCCAATCCCAATTTCAATTGCAAAGCCAAAAGATTGACAGCCACTTCCGCCTGCTCCACATTCAGCGTTAGTCTCAAGTCCAGCTGCATAGCTTCAAGCCACATACAGTAAATACTCGCTTGTGGAAATCGGACCAATTGCGATTGTTGCCTAAGCAGAACTTCAATTTACTACAGCGTGTGGCACAAGCACATGACTTGTATAATAATTATTAATTAGAGTAAATCGTTTAAATTTATATTTTAGTTTTTTCTTAATGCTCAAAAATAGACAACTTTCAAACTCATTAAAATTAGAGTAAATCGCTTAAATGAATATTCAGATTTTTCATTACTTAAAGCAACTGTCATAATTAAAACTACAAAACTGAACAATATTTGCTGCACTCATATTTTGCTGAACAATCATAATTGTTGTTCGGGTGTGGCATTGAGCGACGGTTTACTGTAGTAGTTGGCTGCGCTTTGGAATCTGGTTTTTTTTGTCTTCTTTAGTTGGAAATCATTAAGTCAATATTCGAAATGTATGAAGCGCACAAGCGACAACAACAACTAAAACAAATAGAAAATTGTAATAAGCGCCAGCCGATTAGATTAGAAGCTGGAGTGGGAAATGCCACTGCCACTGCCACTGCCACTGTCACAATCATTGTTGATGCAGCCTGCTGCCACGCACTCCGCCCCACTTGCATTGGGCGGGTTGGGGTGGTTGGGTGTGGGGCGGTCTGTTTGCTCACTGACGCCACTGTGGCGGCGCGCCGGCTGCAAGATTTATGAGAAGCAGCGGCCAGCGGCAAACACCCCTCCCCTATCAGCTACCGCTCACACAGCACGCCCGTGTCTGCGTATGGGTCTGGTTGTGGGCATTTGTTTGCCTAGTTGGCGCTACCAAAAAAACGCGTTGCATTTGGCCCAGACAAGACCCCAAAAATTGAGGACATTTTGAGTGGCAGCGCTGATAAGCGCGTTGCATGGGCTGGGGGATAAGGGAAAGGGTTGCACTCACTGGTCAGAGATCCAGATAAACGGATATAAAAAAAAACTAATAATATAAATAAACCAGTAGTGTTTTTTTAAGGGGCGCATTTCAAGTGCAGCAGCACCGCTCGGTGACAGGTTCAATTTTACCAAATGTATATATGTATATATATATGTGTGTGTGTGCCTGTGTGTGTGTGTATATATGTATTAGAGCCGTAGCAGCCATTGCAGAACTGGCAATGATTGATCGATGCTCGTGGCACATACGCACTGGCCTCCATGTTGATAGATTGTAAATCTTGCAGTGCCGCCAGTGAAGGGCGTTGCAAGCGTTAATTGAATTGTGCGTGCTTTAAATGTATTTACGTGATTTCTTTGTTGCGACTCATTTCAGCATCCCTACCCATCCGAGGACCAAAAAAAACAGTTGGCGCAGGACACTGGCCTAACGATACTGCAAGTTAACAATTGGTGAGTACAACTCGAAAAGTGACACTCAAAATGTAATTATTTCATATTACAGTCAAATCGAACTTTTATGATTTTAAGTTATGATTTTTGTTTCCATTTGATAATGATTATTTTTCAATTTAAAATGTGAAAATCATTTAATCAGTTCGCCATTTGAGCCATTCGATAAGCAACACAAGCAAGAAGACAAATAATCATAATTTTTGTTAAAAATAATCAGCGTTGTTTGAGTTGCAAAACAATGATTATCAAATGGATCAAATGTAATAAATAATCATTAGTGTATGATTTAAATTTATCCCTGGTATAAATCAGAAAAGCATTTAATAAATAATCATTAAAGCGTGATTTTTATTATGTAACTTATGGTTAATGATAAATAACTGTACACTGTACACTGTACACTTTAGTTTATAACTTAGTTATATGCATACACAGAAACACTTCTTCACTTTCATTGCTTACCAAAAATCTTGTGACAAGTATTTGCTTAGCTCACACTTTATGGCCAAAGCAAATAGAAGGCCATTAGTTGCACGCTTTATGTCATTTGCTGTTGAAACAGAACTAGAACCACAAGCTCAACACACACACACACACACACATACACACAGAAAAGCTATCATATTACGGGTGAGACAGGCCAGGTAAATTTATAAGCCAGCTTGCGCCTACGCCAAAGAAAGCCGAGAAAACTGAAGTTGAAGGCAACCTGTTCAATGCAAAACTGCAGTCAGGCAAAATGGGCGAAAAGAAATGTGGCATACAAAGTTATGGGCTGTGTCTTGCCCGGAGAACAGGCGAACAAATCCTAGGCGACTGGCCTAAGAGTGCCTAGGAGAGCTTGAAGGCGACTTCATCAAATTTTGCACATTATGCGACATGCTGAAAAACTTGACACCTGGCAGCCAATGCGAAAGAGACAAGACAAGCTTCTAAGATGCAGCTGCAACAGCAGCCAGAAATAGAAACAGAATCAGAATCAGGACCAGAATGAGAACGAGATCGAGAAGGGTTATATGCTATACATATATTATATAAGGGGGTTTGCTACAAAAGCTTGAGAGCCAGTTAAAAGCGTTGCTGAATCTTTTATGCAGTTGAGCCAACAGCATGTCTGTGCCATGGAATGCTTTTAAGCAGGGACAGGCCATAATAAAATCTAGCGAAAAATGTGCGAGCAGCAGTTGGAGCCTGAAGGGGGTTGCCCCCAAATGTCTTTGCTGGAGTGGAGCAGAGGTGGAGAGGTGAACTGGAGTAGAGTGGAATGGAGTAGCTGCTCTAACGCAGGCACTCAGCTCAATTAAATTGAATTTCGCGCTCACTGAAGCACACTGCAAATTAACAAATACGAGCAGCAGCAGCAGGCAAAGGACTGCCAAAGGACTGGCAAGGACCCTTGCCCGTTTCGCTTAAGCACGCAACGCTGCGTAGACAACAGCGATAAGACAGACAGACCAAGACAGACAGAGACAGACAGAGACAGAGAGAGAGAGAGAGAGAGAGACAGAGACTGAAAGAGATGAAAAAAAGATGTAGAAAAAAAGGCAAAACCTTAGCAGAAAATAGCAAAATAAAATGTTGACACTTTTGGTTATTTATGGGCTGGCAGACGACACCTTCGCCAAAGCACTAATCCATGGGGAATGGCCATGGGCATCTTTTGCTGGAGCTAAATGTGTATTTATTTTCCGCAATTCGAGGGGGGGATCAAAAAAAGAGAAAGAAAAAGAAGTAAACTGCGTAAGCAGCAATTCAAATGACCAGCACAGCAGCGAGGCAGAGAGATAGAGAGAGAGAGAGAGAGAGAGAGAGACAGAGAGAGCGAGTAAAAGTCCATTAACACCCAATAAGAATAAGAAAGAACTGTAAGCAACGCTCGGACAGATACAGAGTCAGAGACTGAAACTGAGGCATAGGACTTGAGATACAGTTTTGTTGCTGCTGCGGTAATCGAAAAAGTTTTGTTGTAGCCAAGTTTTAAATATTAACGCTTACTTACAGCTGCAGAGCAGAGCTAAGCAGAAAAAATAAAAGAAAGTTATAATTATGGCGTAAGTACATAAATAACGCTGCAAATGTGCCAGAGTGGGGTTGGTGGCTGGGGGTTGGGGGGCTGGTGGCTGGGGGCTGGGGGCTGGTAGGTGGACTTGACTATACATATAAGCTAAAAGCTGAACTGAACTGAACTGAACTGAGCTGAGCTGACTGCCACATGCCACATGCTCACTGTTCATTCCATTTGCAACAACGAAGCAGCCAATCAAGCCAGCAGCCAGCGGCCAAATCGATTTGCAGCTTACATCGTCTCACATTTGCCCCCTGTGCACCCCCCCCTCCCCCTTTTTGTCTTCCCCTGCCTCTTCCCCTTTTCTCTGTGTGTATCTGTCTGTGTATCTTGAGGCAAACGTTCCAAAAACGCAACGGAACTCAATTCCATTTTGTCGTTTTGATAAACGATTTCAGGGCGTTGCAACAATTTCCGCCTCAAAATGAGCAAAACCAGCAACAGAAATGAACTGCAAATTGAAAAAAAAATAAAGCCACCAAAATAAAACAACATACATAAAGTATATATAATACATATATGTATATACACACATATATAAATGTATATACATGTGTTAGCACAGGATTTCAGGAGATAGAGAGGGAGAGCTTTCAGTGCATTAACCTCGACTAACTTGAGCAATGAGTTAGCTCATTGTTGTTTTTGGCTAATGTCTGACTCGTTTGTTATTATTGTGTTTTTTTTCGTTCTTATTGTGTGTGTGTGTGTGTGTGTGTGTCAACCATGCCACTGAGAAGTGACTGTCACTCCGACGAACGGCTTTGACGATGTCGGCTTTTTGCTTTAATCATTTCATTTCTTTGGCTTTTTCGTCGCTGATCCTTCACGCAACGGATCAGCAACTGCAGCAACAGCTACAACAACTGCAACAGCAACAGCAACAGCAACTGCGAAGCGACGGCCTGCTTATTATTTCTTATTGCATTTATTAAACGACAATCATAACCAAAGTCGGCATTGGGCTTTGTGCAAAGCCGGCCATTCCGTTTGCCATTTGCCCCATTCTCGTTCTCTGTTCCTGCCATTGATGTTGGCCCGACTTGGCCAAGTTGGCCAGCAAAAAGTGTGACTCTGGCGAAGATTTGGTTTAGTTTATGGCTAAGTTGTGCACATAAAACAGGCTGCTGCAAATCCCTGCTGTAGCCGCAGCCGTTACTCTCAAATTGTTTATAAATAATTCATAAATACACAGTTCTTGCTGCTTAATTAAAAACTATAACTAAAATCTCAACTTTTTGCGTGTCTTTTTTTCGTTATTCTTTCACAGGTTCATCAATGCGCGACGAAGAATTGTGCAGCCGATGATCGATCAATCGAATCGAGCAGGTAAATATCCCCAACCCAAGCAAGAACAATAAAAAAATATCCATAACTATGAAATGGCGCAGAGCGATTAAAGAGCAATTAGGCGCTTTGTCAAACTTCGAACGCAATTTCTAATTATGTGCATTTTTTTCTCTCTCTCTCTCTCTTTCGCCCTCAATTTGGCAATGCAACTTTCAACAGTTTATACACCGCATCCAGGTCCCTCCGGTTATGGTCACGATGCCATGGGCTATATGATGGACAGCCAGGCGCATATGATGCATCGTCCGCCCGGCGATCCGGGCTTCCATCAAGGCTATCCGCACTACCCGCCCGCTGAATACTATGGTCAGCACTTGTAATGCAGCGCTGGCAACGGACACGTTGCAAGTGCGGAAGCCGTAGCTGGAGCCGTAGCTGATGTCCATGCGCAAGCGGAAACGGATGTGGCAGTTGCCGATGGCCGAGCGTACCCGCTGGCGGATGTTGAGCAGCACGCTGATAGCGACAAAGCCAAAATCATAGCTTAAACTTACTACTACATAGTACTACAACCGAGCAGAGTCGAGCCGAGCCGAGCCGAGAAGAGCCGAGCAGAGGATAGCCGATCAGGAGGAGGGTGGCCAGGACCTTTGAACCGTGTAACTAACTAACAAACCGAGTGGCAATATCAGTCAAGTAATAGAGTAAAACTGTAGAAAATTCTTTAAAAAAAAACAAACACACACACACATAACTAAGTATGATGATATTAGCTAATCAAAAAGGCAGACGCAACAACACCAACAACAACAACAACACTATCACCAGCATCATCATCAACAGCAGCAGCAGCAGCAGCAGCAGCAAAATCAAGCGAGAACAGCTAACCAACAACAACAACAACAACAACAAGAAACAAACATTTTAAAAAGAAACTATTTGTGTACACCTTAAACATAAATAACAACTACAACTACACAACAAGCAACAAAAAAAGAGAAAAGATATTTATGCATAAACAAAATGAAACGCTTAGCTCTAAGTTAAATAAACGAAGCAGAACCCTCAACCACAATCACACACACCCACACCCACACCCACACCCATACACACACACCTCCATACCATACACCACCCAGCAAAAGCTTCCTTATTGTAAATCCTTGAATGCAAATCTTTACTTTCAAAAAGCTACAAAAGGCAAATATTTCAAAGCATGAATTTAGGCGCAATCCAAAAGGAGTTTAAATAGAGTTTAAATGTAAAGCAACATTTTGGTCAAATGCCGACCAAAAACAATTTGATTTGTTTCACTAGATTTTATTTTGAATATAGTAAATGCCCCGCCCTTTAGCAGCATAGCAAAAAGAGATGAAACTGAAACAGATCCCAAGATCCAAAACAACTAAGAAAAGAAAAGAAAAGAAGAGAAAAAATCAATTAAAACAAAAAGGAAAACAACAAAAACACAAACAAACAGAAAATTCTTTGCTAGAGTTTAGTTTCTTTTTAGTTACACTTATAACAAGTCAGTTGTAGAAAACGCTTTTGTTTTTTTTATAGTATATACCTTTGTTTGTACGAATGCATACAAATGTACATATAAACACAGAACGATAACTAATTAAACCTAATTATAATATAAAATACCTACTACTTACTTATGTATATGCTTATGTATGTATATCTTAGATTTAGCATTCTTATTTAAATAAATTGAATTGTTTTCTAATTTTACGCGTTGCAAAACTTAAGCAAAAAACAAAAACAAAACCGAAATTGAATTTAACTTTGAAAATATGAAGGAAATACAAAAATAATTATACTATTTTGAATGGAGTTTGTTTACAAGATTTTTGTTCTATTTGTGTGTGTATTTGTAGTATTATTTCCAAGAAAATAAAATCACATGTTTGACGATTATCAATATACCGATCACCTACACATATGCTACTTACATACATATATCTGTAGTAGGAAGTACACACACTTACACCATAAGCATACACATACTTACACATATACATATATACATAAACATACACACATACAGATAAAGATACAGATACAGATACAGATACAGATACAGATATAAATAATAAATTATGAATAATTTTTAATTGTACTTTTATTTATGTATTTTAATTTGTATGCGTTACATTTAGTTACTATTATTATTATTATTACAATTACTTAATTAATGATTAAATTTAAAAACAAAAACACAATACAAAAGTGAATAGAAGCGCATTGTATGAATGATGATTAAATGATGAAAATACGAGTAAAATGCATATATGAAAAATATTGATGCAAAAATAAATCCTTTGTGTTTTTATTTGATTTTGGTTTGCCACATGATTTCACTTTTTCAGCTGGATATGTTCTCAAAGAGAACATGCTGCCCCTATTTTTTTCTGGATATTTATTTCTGTCTACACACACACACACACACACACACGCACACCCACACCTTGAAATGCTTGGGAATTATTTGCATTGTATTATTTTGTTGTAATTAAGAAATGGAACTGAATTCAGCAAGCACAAGTGCGTTTAAATTGAATTTATACAGTTTATTAACATGAGAACTAAAATCGTAACGGATATACGTAAATGTGAAGAGAAACAAACTGAAATTTAAGAGTTATATTTCATTTTGAATTACTTAAATGGTAAATCAAGTGTGAACAAGTGAGTACCTTTTTTAAAGCTCAACTCAAAAATCATTTATCTGTTTATTAAACTTAAGAGCGTGCTCTGCAACCAAAAACAAAAAACAAAAAAAAACGAAAAATCTAATCATGAGCTTCTTTCTTGCGGAAATTCCTAATTTCATTGGCACCTTTTGAATGCTAACTTATCTTTGTAAAACTAAAAACTACAATTGAAACAATCACTCAAACGTATACGATCTTCTTAAAGAATACCCCAGAAAAACTTATGCTATTGTTTTGCACGAACATAAAACAACAACAAAAACTTATTTACAAATTGCTAAAGGCAAATGTTTTTTCGCAAGCCGTATTGACAAACAACAATTTAAGATAAAATCAAGAAAACGAAATGCAATTTGCACTATAAATATACAGAAATATACGATTTATGCATCGATAGGAATAGTATATTAGACTTTATGGTAGTTAAATAATCAACACAACCACTTGACTTGAAAAACGATTAAACGCAAATTGTACAGAACGCCTTAAATAAAATAAAAAACCAAAATATGGATTGACCGAATGATGTATACGAGTCTATATATATATACTATATATGTATAGAATATAAACTATAAATACTTAGATATATTATTATTAATTTTTAAAAACCAAAAGACATAATTATTATCATAATGTACTGCTTAAGCACAAGGAACCAAAATTCAGTTAGAATGAAAGAGAGCACTAATGAGAATGAAAGAGATAGCAGATGTTAGCATGTTGCACGAAACACAGATGCAAACAAACATTTTGAGAGAGATGCAAATGTATAGTCAGAATTCAGATAAATTTTGAAACTTTTTTTTATTTTGTATTTCAACTTTTTGAAGAATTTGAAAATGGATATTTTCTCTGCTACCTTGCATTTCCCTCGTTGTGGCAACATGTTAACTGCCACTGCAGCAATTCGCATCGTAAATAAATGCTTGTAAATTGAAACCGTTGTAAGATGTTACAGAATCGAATCTAGATGAAAGTAATTTAGAATTTCAATTATTTTGTATGTGGTGATCGCTTGCTTGGCATTTTGAAAGTGCCCGTTATGTGTCAGTGTTGATAAGCGTTATGTAGGACGGAAGGTAAAGGTTTAAAATTAAAAAAAAAAAAATTAATATGGAAATGAAAATGAAGAAAAAACTAAAAAAAATTGAAATTCAAATAATTGCTAAATACAATTATATAAAATACATATTGTATATGAAGTGAATTTTAATGCTTTTTATGTTTCAACAACTTTTTTTCGTATCAGAATTTAAATTAAAATGTGATTTTTCTCGAAACTTTAATGTATACGCCGTAAATATTTAATATGATTATTAAGGACGACAGCAACATTTATTACGATGATTATATTTACATACATATATATTTAATAATTATTGTACATTTTTGATAAACTCTCATTGAAAATATTTTGTAAATAGCGCAAAAACTTGCATTAATTATAAAACGCATGCATAACTAAACCAACCAAAAAAAAAACAAAAACAAAAGAAGTAAACTTCAACTGTATTTAATGCTAATTGGTATTAAACAAAGCAAATGCAACCCTGAGCATAGACTAAAAAGTGCACAAACGATTTATACAACTTACAACTTACCCACGCGACATCATCGGAACATACTCTAATAGAAGGGCAAACTATCCATAGAGAGAGAGAGAGAGAGAGATAGACACACAATGAGAGAGAGAGAGAGAAAAAGAGCGAGCGAGCGAGCAAGCGAGCGAGCGAGTGAGGTAGCAAGAGTGTGCCCTTGAGGGGAGTTAGTACAGGAGAGAGAGCTAACTCTATAGTTGCAATAATTATGCAAAAAAATAAAAAACAGAAGAAAAGAAAGAAATATATATATAATAATAATAAAATAAAAATCAATATATTTATATGAAATAAATTAAATAAATGTTTGTGCGTGTAAAAATTAACTTTAACTAAATTTCTAGGTTTAAACGAGATGAAAACAAAAAACAGAAAAGCAGAAAAAAACGAAAACAATGAAAATAAAACTTAAACATAAATATATTGAAAAAAGTATCATTAACTTAATAAACTAATTGAAGCTTCTATGTAAAGAAATAAAAACCAGAAACCCTAAGATTATGTGCATATTGGAGAAGAAAATAGAAGAACAACTTGAAAAAAAAAATAAAAAATAAAAAAACACAGAAAGAAATATGTGAAAAGATTGAACATAATTTTCAATTGTAATAAATTATGAAATAAAAGATTATGAAAACCAAATGCCAACAAATGTGTGTATAAATATTTAATACGCTGGCCACTCATTTGTGGGAAATACGCGTTTGGCAACTGACAACTGATGTGGGTGCAGGCTCGCCATTTGCCATTTGCCAACTGTCAGCTGGTCAGCTGGTTAGCTGGTTAGCTGGTCAATTGTGCGACTGCGCCCCAAACTGACCCACGGGTAGGGGACGGGCCAATGCCAATGCCTGCATGCCTTGGCAATATATCTAATTCACCTTCCCGATATATATAATTGAACTATAATTGCCTTGAACTTTCACACACGCTTCATCGACGCTGCTTCCGCTCGCGTTTCGTGCCCCTTTTCGTGGCATTAGCTGCTCATCATCAGCTGGTGTGGAGTGCATGCACTTTTCTACTTCTTCTGCTGCTGCTGCTGCTGTTGCCACTTTTTTTTTTGGCAGCCGCTGCTAATTCGAATTCCACTTCAAAGCAACAACAGATGTGCGGATTGCCACGCACATACACACTCACACACACACACAAAGATAGACACACGCTTGACCAACAAATTCAATTAATATTAATTAGCCAAGGTGCTGAGCTGCTTGCTTTGGCTGCACGCTGCGATCAACGCTGTTGCTTCTCGCACACACACACACACACACACACACAGCCACACACACACACAGCCACATGCACACGCAAATGGAGTTTTAATCATTTTCCAAGTGTGAAAATTAGTTGCGTTTAAGTTGCCTATAATTAGTAGCTCGGCACACACATTAGACACATTAGACAGCCAGAGGCTCGCTCATTTGTGACACCAGCCACCACCAACGCCCTCACACTCGCCTCTCAGGCTTTTGCCCTCCCCCACCCACGTTTGTCCATCCGTCGCAGCTGTAATTACTTTTACGAGCTGTTTACAGCTGCTCCAAGTGGCCATTATGCGGTGGCAGACAAAAATGTCTACTGTCAATTTTATGCAAATTTCTTATGTTGTCTTTCTGACACAAAAGTTTTTCTTTGTCCACCCGCACAAGGTCCATCATATAATACACTTGTGGCAATCGCAGTTGCCCTATCCCTGCCCCAGCCCCTCCCCCCACTCCCCAGCAAACAACTTTAAGGTAATCTTTAAGCTTGTTGTTTCGGAAACTTTAATTTATTTTCATTGCGCATTTTGATGCTCGTAATTCCCTTGTTATTGTTGCCTCCTGTTGCCTGCTGAGGCTGCCTCCTGTTCCTTTCCCTTTGTTGTTGTTGTTGTTGCTTGAATGTCACGCTTGGTGTTGGCATCATTACTGCTTGCCATTGTGTTGTTGTTGTTGCTCTTGTTTTGCATATGAATATGATCGGAGAAGGGAGGAGAGATACACAAAAAAAAAAAAACATTGTTAACTGCGCTTACAAAAGCCACAGTCCCGTTCATGTTGCCCTTATCCGATTTCCCAGGCACAGAAACAGTCGCAGTCGCAGTCGCATTTGGAGTTGGAGTTGGAGTTTGGGTCGCAGCCTCAGCCCTTGCCCTGCTCTTTTCGGGGTGGTTGTTATTTTAATTTCATAATTTTTTCTTTTTTCGTTGCGTACACTCCACTTTTATAATTTCAAAACAGATTAATGTTGCGCATATGTGACACCATTTTATGCGACGGGTTTATCTCTTTTATGGCATCATCATCATCCTCATGGCACCGAGGCCCACAACAACAACAACAGCTACATCGCAACAAGGGCGTGTGCCGCCCAGGCAAGTGTATCTGCATAGAGGTCTTGCTTTCAGCAAGGGGCTCAGCAAGGACTTAAGTGGGATCAGCCGAGCGCTGTTTGGCCAGATCAAAGCAGATGTTTGGCAGCTTGCATCTGAGTGAAATGCGAGCAAAGACATCGCTGAACCTTATAATATCAATAGATATAGTATTAACTATTTATAACTCTCACGCATATCGAATGTGGTAGCTCATTTTGAACAACAATAAATACCCTTACAGAACGGACTCAACTTGCAGTTAAGTTTTTGCACATGTGGAATCCATTTTTTGTATATATTTATTTATTTAATATAGACTAAAATCAGCAGAAAAATATAAAAATTAAAATAAAATCAAATTAAAATTCATTGTTTTATTTTAAAGAAAGAAAATTGTATGTATTTCGGAAAACCTAGAAAAGAAAAAAACTAAATAAATATATTTACAATGTATAGTTGAAACGGAAGATCCGCCTAACTTAAGTTGTAATAAAAAAACCAAACATTGCATTTAATAAATGACCACACAGATATAGATATCCACCTTTATAGTCTTTGATAGAACTTAATGTTTCTTTCGAATAATGCTAATCCTCGAAATGAACACTCATTGCCACCTTTAAAAATGCTTTTATAGAATGGAAGCCAACTTATGTAATTGTGAATAGAATTTAGATTGAGTCTGTATTTGAAGCAGGAGTTGAGCCCACAATTGCATTATACCGCCCACAATACAGTTGGAACTCTTTTGTGCACGAAATGAAATTGACACCCAATCAGCTTGGCTAATTTGGTTAGCCGACTTTCAGCTGGCTTTCAGCTGTGGGCTGTGAGCTGAGAGCAGTGCGGACCATTGTCTTTTGTAATATGATATGAGGCCCATTCATGGCGGAGCTGTCAAGCTATCCATTCACTCATTGGGATTGCCTTGGGCTATGAATTTCAGTTTGAGTTCGAGTTCGAGTTTGAGTCCGAGTCCGAGGCTCATTAATGCACTTTGCATAATCGCAAAATCATTCAGACGACGACGATAACAATGAGAGACTGCGACTATGCAGCGATTACAATGGCAGATGCGAGACGGAGTCGAACTCGAGTTTTAATCCAAACTGGACGGAATTTGGGGAGTGGGTGTGGATGTGAATGTGAATGTGGATATGACTGTGACTGTGGCTGTGGCTCTGGCTGTGGCAGTGGGTGCAAGTAACAGCATGAATTGAAATGTTTTCGGATAATTTAAATGACTTAAATTATGTAAATTGTCGCTGCAGACAAAGACGATGAGATGAGATGCGTGTCGCGACATTCGCGTTTGTCCCAGTCCAAGTCCCCCATCTCTGTCCCTGTTTCTGTCTCTGCCTCAGTCCCAATTTCCAGTCGCAGTTCCTCATTGTCAGCGCTTGTGTCGTCTCTGTAAAATGCAGTGCCCAGCAGTAAAGTGGGGAAAGTGCGCAAATGCCAAGCGGCAATCGTAGCAGTAGCTGTAGTCATTCTTATTGTTGTTGTTGTTCTTGTTGTTTCCATCAGCCCGCACTAGATTCACTTACAAATTTAATTAAGTTCAATTGAAAGTAACACCACGGCCGTTGCCGTTGCCGTTGCCGTTGTCGCCATCGTCAGCGTCAGCGTCATCGCCATCGCCATCGCCATCTGTGTCGTCTGCGATGGTTGGAAGGCGGCGACTCCATGTGGACCCGTCGACTTGGACGATGTAGCGACAATCCAAAAACTTTGTTTTGACAATTGATACAATGAAAAATTTAGTGCGATCAACGTGGCATCGTCCACTAGCTGCGTGGGCCAACGGCTAACGACAGTTGCAATAGTAGACATACATATATAGATATACACTCAGAAAAATAGGCATAAGCTTGAGCTGGACGACTCAGTCTGCCAATCACTATAAAAATCAAATAATTTATTCCAGAGTCGATTAAGGGCAAGCAATTCTAATTTTAAGCAATTCACTTTGTATATTCAGAAAGTATTTCCAGAGAACATTCAAACTTTCTGATTTTCAGCAGATTTGTAAAATGCTTATGCCATTTTTTTTCGAGTGTATGTTCATATGTTTGATAGATGTGTTGGAGCAGCTTTGACTCTTGCCTCGATACGTTTTACACTTTCATCTGGGCACTTGTGCACTTGCCCCATATCTGATGCATAAATGAGAGGCAGCAGCATTCCTGGCATAATTTCTATGTAACAGAGCAGCTTCTAAATTCGCATTCACTCGCATGTTAATATATATATATATATATACATATATATATGCATATATATGTACAAGTATATATATAGAGATATAAGAATCAGTGTATCTGTTGATGTCTAAATTTACATAATTGAATTTGTTTGCTTGATTGCCGAGCTGTCGATGCGCAGAGCCGTGCGGGAGGCACTCACAAAAATGACAATTGCTAGTTCCGGTCGTTTGCAGTTTGAAGTGCCATTGAAACAGCCCACAGATTGTGGCATGAGGGGGTGGGGCAAGCCCTCATCGCTTCGATGCCGTGCAGCAGTCAACGACAAGCGCAAAAATCAACGCAATTTGTCAATAAAAATGTAACTCGAACAGATTGTGAAGTGTGCGAATGTGCTCGAAACAATCGGCGGGCATAAATTATGTTCCACATACGACAAACCGACTCTACCTATATATGCATATATACATATATATATATATTTGTAGATGCTAAATGCATGCGGTGGCTTCCGTGGCTGCGGGCGGTTGGAGTTTGCCTGCTTGGGATGCCCTGTCTGCTTGACTTTAATGGGTATAATGATTTCCAATGCAGATTAAACGATCAGATTATGGTGTGCTTCAGTTTCTCAAGTGGTCGCTCTTCAGAGTGCCCGTAGACTCGAGTTGATTGCGTGTGAATCCCAAATCAGTGATAAATGAGTTACTATTTGGCCAGAGGCAAAGTATTTTATACATTCATCGATTTGCGAAGTTTAAAATGAGCTTCTATTGAATTTTGTATACAGCACTGAAAGCACTTTCAATTTTAAAGTTTTGTACTCAGGTGTATAGGTGATTCGATTTAAATGATAGATCTATAGGAAATGTGATTATAATTAATCTTGTGCGGATTACTTAAAATAATATCTCATTCATTTGTTGGACGATAAATTTAATGCAGAACTGGTCAAAGATACGCAATCAATTTTAATGCGTTTGACTGCAATCAGAAATGTTTGTCTGCCAGTTGACTTTTGGCCAACAAACTCGACGCACAAATAAAATTGTTTAAAGAATTCATATAGCAGCAACAAGACAATTGCCACGCCTAGCTACGCCCACTTTCAGCTTGGAGTGCCAGCAAGCAAGTAAATTCCATTGAAAACTAAAACATGAAGCAAACGACAGTTTTATGCGAATGCAACTGCATTTGTTTGGATATTGCAGATGTAACTAACACACACACACACACTCACACACACACACACATGTACTTATATATATTGAGAATTTAGGGTCTATGGTGTTTGTGTCGCAGCACAACAAATCGTGCAGCAATTGCAAATGTCTGAGTTGCTGTGGCTAACACTTTGCGCATGTCAACAAATTTGTTTCGTGTGGCCAAAATTATAAAAGTCGCAATAATTTTCTTAAAATCTTTGCATATTTTTGGCTGCTCACACCGATAGAGAGTGAGACAGAGACCGAGACAGAGAGAGAGAGAGAGAGAGAGATAGTAAGACAGACTAAAACCATATAAGCAGCCAAGTTGTATTGTTAGTTTTATTGCTGACGGGAATAATGAAGATGATGATGATGATGATGATGATGCTGCTGCTGCATTTTATTTTATGCTTCCTTCCGTTTAAGACGAACTTTGCTTGCAGCCCCTCTTTGCCCTGCCAGCTCCACTCAGCTGTGCTCCGCTGTTGCCCGCTTGCTTTGTCTCCGACCCACGCATACAGTTTTCGGTAGGGTTGTTTATATATCCGCACTTAATGCTTAATTCAGTTACATCTGCTCTGCTCTGCTCTGCTCTGCTCTGCTCTGCTCTGCTTTGCTTTGCTTTGGTTTGATTTGCTTTGCTTGGCTTTGTTATTGTTGTTCTTGTTACTGCTAGCATTGACAATGACATCATCATTATTGCGTGCCGAGCTTCTGCTTCTTTCTTGCGGAGGATGCGGTCGTCTCGTCTTGTGCTTGTTCTTCTTCCTATGCTTGGATGTCACATCTTTGTTATATTTTTGCGCAAAATAAATGAAGTACAGTAATATTATTGCACTTAGACCGCATTAAGTTGTACGTGGCAATCTGTGCTGCTGCTGCTGCTTGTGCTGCTGCTGCTGCTGCTTCTGTCATAGCCACAGCACTAAGAGGGGGTTGAGTCGGGTTGGGTTTGCTCTGTTTTCAAATTTAAGTGCCAAGCATTTTCTACGAAATTAGCCAAAGAAATGCCAAAGACAGCGACACAGCACACACACACACACACTCACATACAACCCCAATAAAACCATAATCAAGTATACGCACTTACAATACTACTGCACTCAGTTTCCCTCTCCCCCCGCAAACCCCCACGCCCCATTACTATTCACAGAAAGCACTCTTCGTTCTCTTTCTAACTCTCGTCGCGTTGCCAGCACAGTTAACAATGGAAAATTGCTGTTGACATGATTTTGCACTCTGGCATCGACTGCATTCGGCAATTAGGTTTGTCTCTGAACACACTTCTCACCGCCCAACCACCTCCCCCCACAAACCCTTGCTCTGCTCCCCCTCCTGGCACCTACATCCACTAGCAGATTCGGTTTCAGATTCGCATTTCGGTGGCAAGCATTGCAAAAGTGCAGCGCTGCAGTTTCCATTGCGTAATGTGCGGCTGTCAATTTGTTTGAATTATTTGCCGTACACCCAATCCGCCCTCGGCCGTCAGCAAAGCGGACGGAAAGCGCTTTTAATAAACTCTCCAAACAACATACGGTTCTCCCCTACGGATATGCGCCCTGGGCTCTATCTATGGCTCTGGTGCACTCGACGCAGTGCTGTCTAGGTGTCATTTATGCAACAGTTTGTGTTTTATGACACACGAAGTAGAAACTGAAGCTGAAGCTGGAACGAGGCTGTAGCTGGAGCTTCAGGCCAGGCACTTGACCATTTTTGGTGGGCCGGTCACTTTTGCAGGCCATAAAACTAAAATATAATAATTACCAAGTCGTTTTTGGTTTTTGTTGCTGTTGTTTTATGCCAGCGGCCTTTGCAAAATTCGCTGCTCCAGGCAGTTGCATAGAAAGGCAAAAAAGAGAAAGGGTGTGGCAGAATTCAAGTGAACTTAAGTCTTAATAAATAAGTGAGGCGACGTACGGTCAGTCGTTAAATGATATAGCTGCATGGAGCCATAATACCTCAATGGGGTATCTTGGGCTTACCAAATGCACTATGAGTAACAGCAGCAACTATATCACCATATATCTCTACTCATCTCCCACATTGGTAATAGAAAAAGAATATTTCATTCCATATAAGTTCACAATTGACAATATGTTCACAATTGACAATATGTCTTATGATAAACGCTATATTTTAAATTGAAATTATTGTATAATAAAATAAAAAAAAGGTCATGTTCATTTATCCTTACATAAATATATAATCTGTATTTTAATATAACATATAAGTTATGGTATGTATGCTCAAAAAAAATAAACGAACATTAATTTAGTAATTTATTTGTTTATCTTGCTGTCGAAGCTAAAACAAATTTATGTCCGCATGATTGGATTCATAATTTATAAATTTATAAATTATACTTCAATGTTTTTTAATTATTATTTTTGTTGATCAAAACTGTAAAAGTAGCAAAATATTTTTGGACGTTTTATTTTTATTTTAAAATAAAAATAAATCAAATTAAATTATTTTACTTAAAGAAATAATAATGAATATGAATGTATTTGATTTATTTCCATGCATTACTTATTTTGTGGGTTCTGGCTATTCTCTACTAATTCCATTGGTAAGCGTGCAATAAACCAATGCACTCAAAAATAAATATGTTAACTTAATTGTCCATCTATTTATACTAAATTTCAAAATAAATGTTAAAATAAATTGTGATAAATGTTGCACCATTTAATAATTTAATACCCTCAGATTTCAAATATCCTTTAAAAATTGTTTTTATTTGTATTTTAATTTTATATAATTTAATTGGTAAGTTTAATTTTAAATTTGTAGTTTTTCGTTGATTTAATTAACAAAATAATGCACTAAACTTCAGAAGCACTTCTGACTGCCTAGAAAGCGAGTATATATTTTACTGTTCACTTAATAATGAACACCTAAGTCAGTATACCTTGGAAAGGTGTGCATTTAGAGCTTTGTTGAATCTTATGTTCGACAAGCCACAAAAATCCCATAAAATGCGCAAATTGAATTAGGGCCCAGAGCACAAGTTTTGAGCGGCAAACAAAAGTGCCGCTGCGGCCATCAAGTGGAGACTGTTGGTGTTAGGCGCTGACAGACAGGGACAGAGCTAGCACGAGAGAGAGAGAGAGAGAGAGAGATGTATTTCAAGTGAGTTGACCAAGTTGCGACTACAACTGGGATTCGTTGTGCATTTGGTGGGTGGACAGCACTTTAATTAGTTGGCATTGAAAATGCCGACCAACAAGCAGATGGATGGATGGATGGTTGGATGGATAGTTGCCTGGTCGAATGGCTGCATGGCTGAATGGTTGAATGGTTGAATAAATGACTGACGGCTCTGCGAGTGCTTTGGCTCAGTGGCGGGCGTTTGAAGTGCGCCAATAATGATGTTTCTGTTTCCTTTTTGTTATTATTATTTTTGTTGTTGTATTTAGCTTGGAGTTGTCTTGCCGCTTGTTGCTGTGTTTGGCGCGTAATTAATTCTTACAACGATTTTTCATTATGTGGCGCTGAATGAAATAACAAGCGCAAAATAAAGAAACAAGCAAAACCGAAAAGCAAACCAAAGAAATGTTTGCTCAATGAAAAGTGCCAAAAGTAATTAATTTCATGCGAAATGCAACGATGCGCGCTGAGCAGATCTATCTCTCTCGCTCTCTCGATCTCTCTGTTTTTCTCGCTCTCTCTCACTCTCTCTTGGTCTCTCTCTCCCCTGTTTTGGCTCATGTTGTGTGTTTTTGTCATATGTGCCCATGTGGCACAAAATTACTCATGCAGCGCAACAACAACAACAACAACAACAATGTAAATCAAAACAGCAACAGCAGCCAAAGTCGATTTCCTTGCCATATTTTCTCGTTCTTGCACTGATAATTGCTTTAATTTTCTATTAATAAGCATCGAAGGAACGCGGGAAGCTGCTAACAATTAGCCGCTATGTTGCATGCGACTTATGACATGGCAGCGAAAGACGGCCAGACAGCGAGCCGGCGGCCGCACTGTCAGATTTCAGCGGAAAATACGAAGCGACGACAGCGTCAGGTTCGTGCTACTTGATTTTGTTGGCAACTGCTGTCTGCCCCACATGCCCCTCTGTTCGCCTCTGTTGCGCCTCTGACTGCGCCAACAAACATGGCGACAGTTGCCAGTTGTGGCAATTAATAATTTTGCGCCCAGCGCTCACATACGCGATTAATTATGGGACTGGCTGTTGTGGTGGGGGGTCTGCAGGCTGAAGGGCAGCCACGAATAGCGGCATTCAGCGTTTTTTTGTTTTTTTTCTTTTTTTTTGGGCAGCAGTTTTGTTGCAATTGTCAGGCGCTGCATTTTCATTGAGCCGCTGCTGCCCGCAAATAGACAATGAGCTAGCAGAAGACTACCGGATTGGGGGCAGTGTGGAGCAGGGATGGGTGGCAGAGGTTTCATTCATTTTCCAATTAATTCAAGCACGCGCGTTACTTTCACTTCCACTTGCGATACGGGAGCAGCAGCGATTTCGATTTCGCTCTCACTTTCTGGCACATGCGGGCGGCGAGGAGACCGGGGCGGGGAAGCGGGGGCGTGCCGGGCTTAATGGCACTTGAAAATCAAATTGGTAAAAGCAATTAAATGACGCCCCAAGGACACATTACAACAGCAAGCGCGCCAACAACAAAAGGCAGACGCCCACACAGACAACAACACACACAACAATAACAGCAACAACAACACACATACACACACACACACACACGCACACGCACGCACACACACATACACACATATGCGCGTGATTGCCTATAAAAAAGAAATTCTAATTATAATTTAACGCAAATTCGCTCTGTCTGTGTGTGCTTGTGGCTGACTGCCTTATTTTTGCCTTTAAGCGCAGTCGAACCTTGGACAATCCACCACCCAAACAAAAAAAAAGTGGGTGATCTCTGGATCAGGACCATGGCCCCTGTTGCGCGACGCGACGCGATGCGACCCGAGTCCTAAAAACAGTTGCCGCACAATGCTCGCGTCAATTGCAGGCTTGCAACGCACAGCGCTGCAGATGACAGCTCGTTCTGTTTCTGGTTCAGCTTCTCATTCGTGTGCGGCTGCCAAGTCATGGACATAGTCATCTCATCCCAGCCGACAGCCATTCAAACCCGGCAACTTCATTCACTCGCAAAGTTATTCATTTTGCGCTAGATTTGAAGTTCATCTTCAAGCCAGCCACAGTCCTCCCACTTATTTCTCTACTTGGTTTCGCAAATTGGTTCCATATCCATTCGGCTCCTTGCGGCTTGTTTGTCGCTATTGTCGTCTACTCCAGTTATTGGCCTCGCCTCAGTCGCATAAATCTGCTAGACGCCATTTTGTCTTATTTATTAAAATTAAAATGCATATTTTCTGTCTCGCATCACATCGCCGTATTAATGCCACTTTGTTGCTCCTCAATTGCCGCAGCTGCCACAGTGCAGAGCCAATTTTTGGTTTCCTTTTTGTGTCTTTTAATTTCCACATGTAATTCCATAAAGCTCCATTAAAATGCTGGCTACTTATTGTTGTGCTGGGCGCTCTTTAACAAAATGATGAGCATATTAGTTAATGTGGATTATTTATTATTATTATTTACTTATTTTGAAATGTTTATTTATTTGCTAATAACTTAAAGCCAATTAAATCAAAAACAAAATTGAATATTTAACTTTAAATTTACAAAAATCAGAAATATTTATAAGATTTCTATTTATTTAAGGTAACATTTTTTTCATGGATTGTATGATTTGTATGATTTTACAGCCTAATGCATTCCACAAAATTGATTAAAAATAAATTTCAAGTTAATGTATTTCAAATAAAAAAGTCATAAATATAATTAATAGTATCAAATTTAAAATATAATATAAATGGGTTCAATATTTACTGCAAGGATTGGGGGAACTCGGAGAAAACCCAATCAAACAAACATTTTAAATATTTTATGGATTTTTATAAATTCGTTGCTAGCAATCTGAACGTATCATAAATTTGTTTGCTGGAGGAAGTGGGTCACGTAATTGTTGGATCGTAACTCAAACACTCGATATATTTCAGTTGGTACTCGTTATTCGGAGACTTCATTACTCGCTGGGATTCTTTATGTGCTCCCACATCCACTCTCGCTGCGATTCGTAGAGTCACAACTTATGCCAGTCGGACCAAAAATGAAGCAAATAACTTGCCATGTTAGTCGTAGTGTATTAAATTATAGCACATACCGAAGGTCATGAATTCCTATTTTCTTATTTCTTATTTCTTATTTCTTATTTTCTCATTTTACGTATTGCTTTTCCGAGCCGCACGAAGAGCAACTCCACCAAATAAATGAAAATTGTCTAAAAGCACAAAAATAAACTAAGCTCGCATATTCGCATTTTTGTCGAGAAGAACGCAGCAGCCCCGAAATAGACGCCCGTCCCCCCTGCCCCCTCCACTGCCCCTACCCTAGACATGCATACGCCACGACTAGCGAACCCAAGCCCAACCCAAGCCAACTCAGCCTGAACACCACCAAAGCCGACAACAACAACTTCAACTGAAAAGGCAACAAACAGCACAGAGTGTGTGTGAGTGTGAGAGAGTGGGATAGAGAAAGACGGAGAGGGGGATAGCAAGCATACAGAAAAACGCAAAAAGTAGCGGAAAAAATAAGAGAAATTGTATAAATTGAAGTCCTTTCGGACCATATATCACTTTACTTGACAGAGCAATTCCCTTATCTTTGAGAAATCCTGTCGACTGGAAAGTGCGCAAGGACGCGCTGCTGGGAATGGGCGATGAGAACGACAAGGACCAGAATGAGAGGAACGACAAATGCGGGCCACAGCCCGGCTGTGGTGCTTGCTGTGTGTGTGTGTGTGGTGCTGTGTGGTGCTGTGGCGGTCCTGACGACGGCAAAGCTGCTAAGCTCAAGTTTAGCAAAACCCACAATGGGGAAAAAAGGCAGCGCCAGCTGAACCTAAAGGTGGAGGCGGAGTTGGAGGCGGAGGCGTGGGCGTGGGCGTGTGTTGGCTGTAGGCGTGGCATAGCTTAAGATGACAGCGCGCGGTTTATTTGAATTTCTTATTATAATGGGTGGATGCTGCCTGGCACTGCGAGTGCCACGTCCTCATCCTCATCATCATCTTGCTACTTCCTTTTTTTTTTAATTTTCCCAGCATTTCCTGTGGGGCAAATCCTTTCGACGAGCGTGGCATCGAGGCGTATTCAATTAGAGCACCTTTTTATGCAAATATTTTCGCCAGTAAAAGTTCAATAATTGGCCATGTTCTACAAGTCAAATCAATGCGTCAGGTGAGCCAGAAGCCGCTCAACGCCCCCTTCGATGGATGACTTCAGTTCGAGGTCCTGGACAGCTGGCCCATTGCTGTTGCTTGGGGTTGCTCCGGAATTAGTTTTCTAACCTGCGGGCGCATAGCTGATAATTAAAAATGCAATTTTTTATGCGCTATCCAGCAAGTTAAAGGGAGAGAGGCGAAAGGCAGCTCAAGACAATGATGGCGGCATCTTTTGCGTCTGACGCATAAACCAAAACGCAGAATGTCGCCCCAGGGACTGCGATGGGTTGTGGATTGTGGGTAGCGCAACCCTTTGAAAATACCACACTGAGATACAATACACACATATATATACATATATATATATATAGAAATATGTATATGTAATAGAACATAACCACACAGCAATCGTGGTTGGCAAAAACAACTTTATTTTTGGGTGGGAGCCTTTTGCATTATCCTGAGAGTGCAGGCGGCCTTATCTACCTTTGGCATTGCCACGAAAATCTTAATGGCAATTTGAGCTGATTTTCAATGTTCCAACTGGGAGTTGGCATCTAGCTGCCAACCAGCCATGCAGCCATCCAGCCAGTCAGCTCTTTATCAAGCCATTATGCCAGGCAGTCCAGTCAGCCGATGCTGATTAAGCCATCGATAAGTTGCTGAACCGTTATGTAACCGAAGCCGCTTGTTGCCTCTTCACTCTTCACTCTTACCTCTTACCACAATCCTTGCCAGAGCCGGATCTGCATATGCTGTCGGCTGGCTACAAATACTACCTGCCCAGCGACGTTTAAGCAAACAAATGCGTTGTCTGGCATTTTCTCACACATTTGTTGAGAAAAGTTTTTCGTGTACATCGTCACATCTTGGACGGACATTTAAGTCGGCTGCGGCTTCATTTTAATGAGGCGTTAATTAATTGCGCCGT